>KZ308353.1:411886-788330 GCA_000376725.2 Ladona fulva | reverse complement strand
AAAATTTACATTCTTAAATTTTCTCAAGAGTCACTGATCTTGGGCCATGAAAAACAGGTAATGACAGAAAGGCTATTAACAACCCGAGCTCCTTGATTCCGAGTAGGATTTGATGAAACACATATAACCACAACATTTGTTTTAATATCATCAACGCAACGCCTCAAGCAAAAGAAATTTTAACCTGGGATGTCTTCTAAATCAAAGCTATTTTTTTCATCCATTAAACTTCATCTCATAACTGCAATTTCTGGTTCCAGCTTCGGTGAGAGACCTTCCACATTTTTCGGCCTGGAGCCAAAACATAATATCCGGTTCCTTAAGCGGGCCGAACTAAACATGTGGTCGAAAAAATAGAGAGCGAAGATTAAGGTAGGGTTGGGGGCATCGCTTTTTACGCTTTGTCCCGACTCTGAAAGAAACGGCAGCTGTGCTACTTGAAATATTTCAACACTTTGATTCTTACGCGAATATCATGCCTGTCCGAAATATGTCTCTTCATGACACTGTATCGCATATTTCAGCCCATATAATTGTGCACTAACAGTTTTAAAATAGCAGTATGATCGACTAGGAAAACCAAAATTGGATCCTACGATTTTCGGAAATTTAATTTCTCAGTATCCAGACGTTAAGTTACTGGCAGGTATGAAATTACGCATAAAAGACTTATTATCAGCAATGTTTTTAATCTCACAGGTCAGGGGTGCGGATTAACCCGCGTGCCTTTACCAAAATTCAACGGCCCAATAGCTAATTCTCCCTTAAAATTATCGAAGAATATTTTATATCATTATTCTGACTAGGAGAATCAGCAATCATCCTACAGTAAAGCAAAGAGAGATTATGGGTGTAATTTAACCTTAAAAATAAGTGTCTATATATTCACATTAAATACCGTCACAATGATGTACCTATAATCCATTGACTTAAGAAGAACCATTAGTAATTGAAAAATTAAATACAGGAACAAGAAGGAGTACTCATTATCTCCTGTCGGCAAAGTATTAAGGAGAGCTAATGTGGCCCACTGAAGGTGAAACCTGGGAAACTACAAAGAAAATAATGCGTATTTTCGAACGACCTTAAAGGTTCCCTAATAAAATTAATTATTTTAAGTCCAACGATATCAAAAATGCTACTGAACGATTCCATAGTCACTCAAATTATTTTTAAAACATTCGGTAACAGCAGACATGGAAATCTTTCTACTAGATAAAGGGAAAATATTACAGTTTAATCTATGGGTCTATGGATTTTACGTTAGTTAGGCCCCATCTGGAATATGCATAAAGTATATGGGATCCGGCGGACGAAACAAGCACCCGTGAACTCGAGAAAGTACAATAAAAAGCGATACGTTTTGTTAAAAAGTGCTACGACAAAAAAGCAAGCGTTACCAAAATGCTCTCAGACGCAGGTTCGGAATCTTTAAAATATAGGAGATTAGAAGCTAGATTGCGGTTGCTTGATACATTTAGGGAAAGTACGTTTGCGGAAGATGTAGTCGATATTATGCGACCCCCCTGCTACCTTGGGCGATTCGACAATGAGCGAAAAATAAGAGAAATGGATGCTAGGACGAGTCGTTTTAAGAATTCATTCTTCCCGCGAACGATACGAGATAACAGTAGGTTAAAAAAGTAGTCCGAACGTTCGGTGTTTCCACCCCCTGCCACACGCCGAAATGCGGCTTACAGGGTATTTATGTAGATGTAGATAAAGGATCTTTTAATAAAATATTTCCTCGAAATAACAATATCTGTTACTTTGGCATTTAATTTTCCCTCAAGTTACAAATAATAAATCGTGGAAACCAAAATACTTTGCACAATTCTTTAAATGATTAATGACAGGTTTAGCTAGTCTCCACGAAGTGAAGGTTGAGGTAATTGATTATGGCTCAAGATATTTTGATAATAGCCGTTGGAAATATTTTTATTGCTGGCTTAGATGGGATTTGAAATAACTTCTTCAGTAATCAGTAATTTAAAAAGCTCCAAAAGTCATTACTGAATTATGTACTTATGTTTAAATTACATAATTATTTACTATTAACAAACCAAGTTCAAAAATACATGAAGATCATTTCATACGTACTGCCCGAACTCTCAATAATTCATTACGAACTCGAAACAACGCAGTGATTTCTAAATACGCACCTACGGAAAAGATGAATGGGCGAAGGTGAGGAATTCTGCCTTACACTCCTACGACAAGCAAAATAGTTTCTCGAAGGATCTGATAAACTTAGCACTGCCAGATCGAAAACTGCTTCGTGTTGCTGAAGTAATTATTTCCAGATAGAGGTCGAGGTGTCATCTCTATAATTGAACATAACGAGTGGTTCGTGGAGCAACTATTTTTCAGAGGCCACTATCGGCAGCCCGCAAAAAAGAGATCGTCCCACCTGAAAACTTTTCTGCTTCAACTCTTCTCCCCGTCTTCATCTTTATCTCTGCCCCTCTATCTCGGACCCCTAACATTGCTTCTGTGTCCAGCCTCTCTCGAGTTTTCTTGCCATGACTAGCTGCCTAATATATGACGCCTTTCCTAACGATACAGGATCTCTCGAGCCTCGGATATAAACAGTTACCAATTTTAGATGATTTAGAATTATTATTAAAATTATGTAGACATTTTAATCCTTCGAACTACAAGGATGTTTACCTACAGGTTAAAATTTGTGACCAAGTTTCTGTACTTTGAAAAAAAAGTATGTGTATGGAACTAACTAAAATGAATTACAGGGATATTTGTTAATATATAAACAAAAATATATAAACAAAACAATCAAAATATGTACTAATACAAAATATATAATTAGTAATGAATCTAAATAATTACATGTACGCATAAATAGGTACACATTCCGAACTTCTTACGAGAAAATTACGGATCATAGCCTGTTACAAGTAATTTTGCTCCATATAGAAAATTATCGAACCATTATATATGGTTCAGCAAGAACTTAATAGGTACAGCCATAAATGAGTACGAAGAAAAAATATACTCATTGATTGAGTTAAAAATTACTAGGATTCTGTAAACAGAGGTGAAAAATCAGAATAATAAATGAAAATTACATACACCTGATTATTACTTTCAATCAATAACTTTTACGTTTAACCGATTACTTTTGAGGCCTCCTCCCCGTCCTATTTAATACTGGAAATTGATATAGAAACATTCGTTCGAAGGGTTAAAATCGTAACGGAATATCACTAGTAGGTAATGTTCCTAATAAAAAGAATTTAATCGTTGATTAAATATATTTTGCGGTTCTACAGGTCAAAAAGCATGCTAGAGCGGCGATAGCGGTTTTTTAATAATTAAACAGTAGAGAGAAAATAGAATAAAGACTGTTACAGACCAAATTCACCAAGGTATGCACGTTTTCTCTCGGCAACTTTTTATTCGTAGCTATCGAACTCTTTATTTCAACACTTTGATTCTTACGCGAATATCATGCCTGTCCGAAATATGTCTCTTCATGACACTGTATCGCATATTTTAGCTCATATAATAGTGCACTAACAGTTTTAAAATAGCAGTATGATCGACTAGGAAAACCAAAATTGGATCCTACGATTTTCGGAAATTTAATTTCTCAGTATACAGACGTTAAGTTACTGGCAGGTATGAAATTACGCATAAAAGACTTATTATCAGCAATGTTTTTAATCTCACAGGTCAGGGGTGCGGATTAACCCGCGTGCCTTTACCAAAATTCAACGGCCCAATAGCTAATTCTCCCTTAAAATTATCGAAGAATATTTTATATCATTATTCTGACTAGGAGAATCAGCAATCATCCTACAGTAAAGCAAAGAGAGATTATGGGTGTAATTTAACCTTAAAAATAAGTGTCTATATATTCACATTAAATACCATCACAATGATGTACCTATAATCCATTGACTTAAGAAGAACCATTAGTAATTGAAAAATTAAATACAGGAACAAGAAGGAGTACTCATTATCTCCTGTCGGCAAAGTATTAAGGAGAGCTAATGTGGCCCACTGAAGGTGAAACCTGGGAAACTACAAAGAAAATAATGCGTATTTTCGAACGACCTTAAAGGTTCCCTAATAAAATTAATTATTTTAAGTCCAACGATATCAAAAATGCTACTGAATGATTCCATAGTCACTCAAATTATTTTAAAAACATTCGGTAACAGCAGACATGGAAATCTTTCTACTAGATAAAGGGAAAATATTACAGTTTAATCTATGGGTCTATGGATTTTACGTTAGTTAGGCCCCATCTGGAATATGCATAAAGTATATGGGATCCGGCGGACGAAACAAGCACCCGTGAACTCGAGAAAGTACAATAAAAAGCGATACGTTTTGTTAAAAAGTGCTACGACAAAAAAGCAAGCGTTACCAAAATGCTCTCAGACGCAGGTTCGGAATCTTTAAAATATAGGAGATTAGAAGCTAGATTGCGGTTGCTTGATACATTTAGGGAAAGTACGTTTGCGGAAGATGTAGTCGATATTATGCGACCCCCCTGCTACCTTGGGCGATTCGACAATGAGCGAAAAATAAGAGAAATGGATGCTAGGACGAGTCGTTTTAAGAATGCATTCTTCCCGCGAACGATACGAGATAACAGTAGGTTAAAAAAAATACTCCAAACCCTCGGTGTTTTCACCCCCTGCCACACGCCGAAATGCGGCTTACAGGGTATTTATGTAGATGTAGATAAAGGATCTTTTAATAAAATATTTCCTCGAAATAACAATATCTGTTACTTTGGCATTTAATTTTCCCTCAAGTTACAAATAATAAATCGTGGAAACCAAAATACTTTGCACAATTCTTTAAATGATTAATGACAGGTTTAGCTAGTCTCCACGAAGTGAAGGTTGAGGTAATTGATTATGGCTCAAGATATTTTGATAATAGCCGTTGGAAATATTTTTATTGCTGGCTTAGATGGGATTTGAAATAACTTCTTCAGTAATCAGTAATTTAAAAAGCTCCAAAAGTCATTACTGAAGTATGTAATTATGTTTAAATTACATAATTATTTACTATTAACAAACCAAGTTCAAAAATACATGAAGATCATTTCATACGTACTGCCCGAACTCTCAATAATTCATTACGAACTCGAAACAACGCAGTGATTTCTAAATACGCACCTACGGAAAAGATGAATGGGCGAAGGTGAGGAATTCTGCCTTACACTCCTACGACAAGCAAAATAGTTTCCCGAAGGATCTGATAAACTTAGCACTGCCAGATCGAAAACTGCTTCGTGTTGCTGAAGTAATTATTTCCAGATAGAGGTCGAGGTGTCATCTCTGTAATTGAACATAACGAGTGGTTCGTGGAGCAACTATTTTTCAGAGGCCACTATCGGCAGCCCGCAAAAAAGAGATCGTCCCACCTGAAAACTTTTCTGCTTCAACTCTTCTCCCCGTCTTCATCTTTATCTCTGCCCCTCTATCTCGGACCCCTAACATTGCTTCTGTGTCCAGCCTCTCTCGAGTTTTCTTGCCATGACTAGCTGCCTAATATATGACGCCTTTCCTAACGATACAGGATCTCTCGAGCCTCGGATATAAACAGTTACCAATGTTAGATGATTTAGAATTATTATTAAAATTATGTAGACATTTTAATCCTTCGAACTACAAGGATGTTTACCTACGATGTACAGGTTAAAATTTGTGACCAAGTTTCTGTACTTTGAGTAAGTACAAAAGTATGTGTATGGAACTAACTAAAATGAATTACAGGGATATTTGTTACTATATAAACAAAACATAATCAAAATATGTACTAATACAAAATATATAATTAGTAATGAATCTAAATAATTACATGTACGCATAAATAGGTACACATTCCGAACTTCTTACGAGAAAATTACGGATCATAGCCTGTTACAAGTAATTTTGCTCCATAGAGAAAACTATCGAACCAGTATATATGGTTCAGCAAGAACTTAATAGGTACAGCCATAAATGAGTACGAAGAAAAAATATACTCATTGATTGAGTTAAAAATTACTAGGATTCTGTAAACAGAGGTGAAAAATCAGAATAATAAATGAAAATTACATACACCTGATTATTACTTTCAATCAATAACTTTTACGTTTAACCGATTACTTTTGAGGCCTCCTCCCCGTCCTATTTAATACTGGAAATTGATATAGAAACATTCGTTCGAAGGGTTAAAATCGTAACGGAATATCACTAGTAGGTAATGTTCCTAATAAAAAGAATTTAATCGTTGATTAAATATATTTTGCGGTTCTACAGGTCAAAAAGCATGCTAGAGCGGCGATAGCGGTTTTTTAATAATTAAACAGTAGAGAGAAAATAGAATAAAGACTGTTACAGACCGAATTCACCAAGGTATGCACGTTTTCTCTCGGCAACTTTTTATTCGTAGCTATCGAACTCTTCACTATCAAGACACATTTATATTTCTGTTGCTAATTATCAGAAAAAAACGTCTCTAAGGGAGCATGAAGAGAAAATCTTCCTCTGTTTTATCTTAACCATTACAATTTCTTTAATTTTAGATACTAAACCTCTTCCTCTTTCATCTCCGCTCTTTCCTCCTCGTCCCTCTGGTTTCATCCTGTGAGCATATACTCCTCCCCTTCCTGCTTACCCATTCCCTTCCCGAACCAGCCACGGAAACTTGAATGACGGCTTCTGAAGGAATTCGTATCACCGGGGCGTGCGTGCGTGCATGTGTGTGTGTGTATAGATGACGGAAGATTGCCTCACGAAAAATTCTCAAAATATACGCTTCATTCATTGCTCCGTCGATATTTCGGCCGATAGTCTTTATTTGGCATTGTCCCTCGAAATGAAGAGTCGCAATTGAAACGGCGGAAAGAAAACGCGCACGTGCAGTAATCGACGATTTTTTTCGTCGTCGACGGAGGAATTATGGCTGCTCGAGTTTGACAACCGATATTTTTTTCGCTCTCTCCGACATATATTCCGTGAGTAAATATACAGGGACGTCGATATAAATTAAATTGCTTTATACCTCCCCTAATTGTGCCACCTCGAAATGTTCGAAAAAAATCTAATCGGTAGGTCGCATAAATCATTGCCTTTATTTGGGTCGCGAAAGGAATTTGAAATGGTTTGAGAATCGGAACTTTCGCTTACCGGCGATGTAATGAGACTTGAGGAAAAAAGAATTGCAAACAGCATATTGAGGCTTAAAGTGCGCTAGGTTTTATATGATACCCGATATTTTAATCGGTAATTTCAAATATACTTATCGAGCATTATCAAGTTCATGCGGCGCTTTATAATTAGTATTCTCCTTAAAGAAAAGCATGATAGGGCATATTACTGTATTACTGTCTGAAATCGTTAGGAATGAGCTTCCATAAAAACGTTTCATGGGCTTTTTCAGAATATATGATATCGTTACTATTTTACGTTATTACTATTTAACTTCCGCCTATACCACTATCATCGATATATCAGAATTTCCACTGCTTTAATGCTCAATTAGAAAGTATTCAAATATAAGATAAATGAGGTACTATTGCTATGCCTCGTGGGACTTCCATAACTAAATATATTTATTTTTCATATACTGAAATGATACATTTTAATCTTATTAAATTTATATTCCTTACATTATACCTGAACTCCGAGTGCCAAAAAGACACTTATTAAAACAGTTTCGACGATAAAAAGTCTGGTTTTATACAAGTATTTTCGTATATAGTAGGTCGCATTAAAGATTAAGTACAATGAAAGAAGAGATTCATTTCTTGATCCCAAATCCGGGAAATTGAGCTGAAATGAAACCAACGCCCCATGAGAATCGCATTCATCCACGTTCCTGTCGTAAAAGTTAAAAATAAAAACGCGGCGACTTTTCAATAATCAAACCCCCTCGGATCTTCAATATTCATTCTTGCTCCCTTCCTTCCGATCCTAAACTGGCGGAGGGACGCTTTTTTATTCTTCTATCGCCTTCTTTGGCCCGAATCCTGGTCGGTTGACGGCGTGGTCCCCTCGAAAAGTACGCTGGAGAAGGATCTACAGTGCCTTCTACCCTGCCAATCTCCTTCCTCTTTCTTACCCCCGCGTTATATATCCCTTCAACCCCTTTTATGTCCCTATCCTCCGCCCATTGTTGCTCGCTCTGTTCGCATAATTCAGACTACCTCCCCCGCGACCCTCTCGTCTTCCCTGCAAGCCTGCATTTTGCCTTCCGATCTCTTCTTCTTCCGCACTCCCCACTCAGTCGATGAAACTCTTATCTCTCTACATCTATCGCTCTCATCCATACCAATCTAACAAATAAAAATTCTCCTAAATTCCCCATCTATTCCAGCCTCAGTATTTTGTGTTCTTACGTTTCTAACCGAACTCATTATGTTATTTCTTTCCTTCAATTCCCGGTCTTCATTTAATTTTATACCCCAATCCATCCCGATAAATTTATTTATTTCTCGGACCACATGTATTACCCCAGATTAAATCCAAAGTAAAAACTGTATTCACTTAAACAATTTTCTACTACCGCCTGACTGAAGCCGATGTTTTCTTCGCACTCACTTGCAGGTTTGAAAATGAAACAGACGCTGATTTTTCTCATTCCGGATTTGCTGCTGCATATCAAGGAAAACAGAAGGAAAAACAGGAAAGTACCAACATAGTAGCAAACCAAGTTACTCAGATCTATTTCTTTTTCTTAAACTACACCTTATCACTGTCCACAACTTTATGGTTTCGAAAGTTTTTATATCAAAATGAAATCGTTCCTTTTGATAGTTAAGGCATAAAAAATAATTTAGTTTTGCCTATCAAGTGGTCATCTTGAACATATAAATTTAGTCAATGATGCCCCAATATTTTGAATTACCATCCATATTATTTGCCTAATGTTACGTACACCAGAACCTCGTCAACGCTTTCGAATGATGTGATTGCGATTATGACCTACGAGCTCGACAACGAGAATACAAAGATATTTACTTGACTGGAAAACTTTTGCGTTTAAACTTTACTGAAGTGAGCATTAAAAATTTTGTCAAATCAATCAGCAAGAGTTTGTCGGAAAGTAGTACGCTTTCAGCTACTGAATTACTAAGCACAGTGCCCAAGTGTTTCCAAGAGGAGTATCATTTGAAAATCCGTTTCCCAAAAATTTCGATACATTTAAGAAAAGGAAACAAGACTTGCATTTTATGCAATATTATGCAAAATCCCTTAAGTAGAAAACCTTTTCTCCTTCCCCGTTCGGTTAAATTGCGCGCATTCAAATTTCCCGCCGTCCCCAAACTTCGCGCGCCCCAATCAAAACCGAAATCTTCGCCGAAATGATTTGCATCCAATCACGGAGTGACTCACGACGTAGCGGACGGACGGACGTAACCTTTTATTACGGGAAGATATCATCTCGCGGCCGACCTGCTCCATCTCCGATTCGCAACCTCCTTTTCCTCCATAAGGTGCTCTTCCAGTTTACAGCCTCACCCAATCCGCTCTCATACCTCGAGCGTCACTTCGCATTCCGGCCCCTTATTATATATTTTGGGAGCGCTGCTAACGCCCATTTGCCGCCACGCGCCGTCAATCGAAACGTTCCTCAACGCCACGGAAAGAGTGAAAGAAAAACACTCCGGAATGATAACACGCGACAAAAAGAGGAGAGACTCGAATGGAGAATGAAATAAACCTTGACATTCCATTTTTAACCTTACTGGGTGTTGAGATTTTTCTCTCGGTCCAAATGACGACAGCGTTTTTCATGCCAATGATTCGCCTCGACGACACAGCTGATTTTTCCAGTCCTTTTAAACTTCGCTCTCCCTGTCCGACCCTCACGCCATTCAAATCAATCCTCTTCCCTCCCACTACTCCCGGCCATTCTCTTCGCCTTACTCCCCAATCATCAAATTTAACATGACGCGGGATTCCTAAGCATCCTGACACTTCTCCGGGCTGAATGTTCTCCTATCTTATTCATCCGCTGCCTCCCGACACCCACTCCCTTGCTTTCCCACCTTCCAGTACTTCTTTCTCTTGAATCGGTCGCACCCATCTCTAGCACTCCCTCCCTATCACTCTCCCTGTCTCCCTGTATCACACCCATTATTTCCTCTTCCCATTCCCAACGCTCGGATTAACGTTATATCGTCGCTCTTTAGGCTCATATTGACCAAAAGATCGAATTGTAATATCCCTAGTAGACGCCACACATAATTATGATTGCCTATGCTATTCTCTGCGAATTACTTGCTTTTAATTTATCTTTTAATGGTTGTCTAAATTTCACTTATATGTGATTTTCAGATAAATTTGCTACTGGCTGTTCCTGTAGGTAGACAATGCTTCATCTTTAAAACCGTAGTCGTACCCAAGCATGATTGGAAAAACAAATGAACATTA
This sequence comes from Ladona fulva, assembly GCA_000376725.2. Taxonomy (NCBI): domain Eukaryota; kingdom Metazoa; phylum Arthropoda; class Insecta; order Odonata; family Libellulidae; genus Ladona; species Ladona fulva. Next base: position 777,927 of record KZ308353.1, on the reverse strand, counting down.
GAAGGTCGATTACGTAAAACCACTACAATGATCAAGTTAATCATGAATATGTTCTTTATTACTTGAGTACCTAAGATTAAGTACTTTCCGAAAGTAAATGTGTAATTCACTCTAAACAGAGTGAGTATTTAGCCATTCTGATAATCATGTATGTTATTATCGATTTGCAACCGTTGCATCCATTTACAGTTCTCGACTAAATAAGAGAAATCTACCTTTCTCGTGAGGAATTAGAAATTTATATTAAAACAGCATTGTTACCTGTAGATTAGATCGGTGATTACGAAATGAGGTAGCTTTTCTTTAAAAAGCTTAAAGAATTAAGTTACTTTTAATCTCTTTAGCCTCCATTCAGTCTTCCAGCATTTAGTAATACCACGTCTTTTCCGCTTTGACGGCGCTTTCCCCATTCGAAAAATCCAGGGACGTATTTCATAAAAAGTATCTTCCTTCAAATTGAAAAGGAGCTCCTAGAAATAGGAAAAGTAAGGTTATTAGCGTGGAGATTAACTATAATCTTCACTTCAACTCTAACAATACAATCTAATCCCGGACCCTAAAGTATGCATTGGTTTAACTCCATTTTAAGTATGCTATCATCGTACCGGGCATAACCGAGATTAACCTATCGTATTCCGAAGGTAATTCATCTCTTCCAGGTCATCTCTTCTCAAACTCAACAGCTTCCCGCTATCGAAGAACCTTAGAACAACAGTTTTGCATTCTTGCCGAAACTAATTTCTCCCGACAGCTCCCCCGCTCATTTTCTTATCCTATTTCCTCACCACTGTAAAAGGGTAAGATGTAATAACAGTCTGAATTCCTAGCTGAAGCCATCACTCTTCCTTATCCCCCCTTCCAATTTTTGAGATTAGAATGCAATAAGAAACTTTAAGGTCTCAATTTTCCCTTTTTAGTAAAAGGTCGTTTGTCTATCCGTGTCCTCGTCCTCTCATCTCCGCAAAGTACTTCTCTCATCTCGGGACGCACCCATCCCTTCCCCACCTCGTCCTCCCGCCCTGTTGCCACGTCTCCATCCTCGCCACGACGAGTCTCTTTGGAAAGGAGTGCCCCAAAGATCGCCGTTCAACGGGTCCATTCACTGTTTGGTGTTTTTTGCCTCCGTCATCCCTCGCGCCGGTTAATTCATCATCGGGAGGTGGGTGAGGGGATGAGTTAGAAACGCATCGAGGGGATCGTTTCGGTTTTCCGCGACTTTTACCATCGGTCGAAATTAATTATTTGGTCTCCCCGCGCCGCTCCAATGGGTCGTTAGTTACGCCGTTTTTGCTGAAAATGTTGCGGGGATCGGTCGTGTGTTTGCCTTCGTTTCTGCGACTGTTTGAGCTTCTCTTTCCCTTTCCCTATCCGGCCGTTTTGGCGGTGTAACTCGTGGTTTCTGCTTGTTAAATGTCTTGGCTGCCGATAACCATTGAAATATTTTGGTGTTTTAGCAGTAGCGTTTCCTGATTGAGGAGATATGTAAAATGCACGTGTTTCGCTGCTTGGATAAACGAAGGTCACCATTCATTTTTCACTAGGTTGCTTTTTTCATTCATGCTTTTCGAAAAGTTGACACAGACTTGAAGCTTTCGCGAGTGTTTATTTTACCACTGCATATACATTATTTCTTTTAAATACTTATGATATTTCACGGAAATAAAGGGAAGGGCATTCAGTAGGGATTTTAGGACACCTGACACCATAGAAAGGTAGAACACTCATTAAGATAACGAAGTACTTGATCGATCGAAAAGCTTGCTATTATATAATATTATGAGTAACCGTTGCTTCTCACCGCCTAGAAAGCATGCCAAGGTAAAGTGTAATTGAATGGCGATATATAATCTCAGCTATATAATGATTAGTAAGATATCCGAATCTTAAAGTAAGAAAAAGAGATGTTAAACCGTGAAACAAAGGATTTAAGTTCCCAGTCGATACATTTTTTGAGTAAAATCAAGGCGATGATGATATATGTAAATGGTACATTAAATATCATGTTGTTATTTTGCGTATCTACTGATCTATGAACATCATCCCTTAAAATTCGTATATTAATTCACAGAAAAGTCTCATAGATGGTAAAATAACGACGAATTATTACGTTTCCTGTTGTACACAGCTACCTTGTGCATGATATAGAGTATTCAGTGTCATCATTTATATAGTGTTATCTGGATTCCTGCTATCATAACTTATGAATAGAATACGTTCTATTTGTATGTTGGTACAAATAATAAGGCTCTAACTTTCATACATTAAGTTACGTATGAACGATTCTGAGCTATAGCATTCATCCGGGTTCCTCCTCATATAATTCTACAAAAAGCGTCATACTTTGAATCGGTATGCTGCATTTATGTCAGCGTTTCCATTTACAGCATTCAAACTTTGTGATGAAAGCTAGGAAGTACAACTTCACTCCTCGTCTTCCCTATTTCTCTCCATTCTCTCTCCAAAGCTAATAACTAATTATGAGGATCCAGCCAGCCTTAGAAATACGATTACACAGACGGAAAACAAACAACTGAATCATAACAATCTTAATCCTTCCTACCGACATGAGCTTCCCGGAGAAAATCGTGAAATAACTGTGCTGATGAAATAACTTTCCTGTAAAAAGGTCTTGAAGGCTAATTTTATATTACTGGGTCTATGAAAAAGGTCCTTAAATAACAAACTCTCAAATACTTATCATTCGCTACGGGTGGGGAAGAATCAATAAATGAAATTCGGAGTCATGGGACGATTTTAAGTACTTCGAATGGCTCTGGGACACGTGTACTTTCTGCACTTTTCCTTTTTAATTGTCAATGGGTAAACACGTCACCGGTGGACGTCAATGCCCTCACGTGAGCGCGAACTTGTAGTCGTCGAGAGAGGCAAATCTTGCTCCTCAGCTTCCGTTGGTCCGGAGGTTAACGACTTGTTGTCATTCCACCTAACTTTTCATCGAGAGAAAGATTCGTTACACCCGAAGCGCCTCTATCGGCAGATCTTAGCTATTTCTGATTGATATCAGTCGTAAAGTAAATTTTACACCTAAAAGGGGCGTGGCAATAAAATAAGGTTAAATATTCAGCGGAAGAAAGGTGTATAGAATCATCAGGATGGGTCTAATTCCATTGATTGACTTTCAATATCTCGACACTACACTTGTCCAACCATGGTTCACCCATGCCTCTATTCTTTAATTTCGTTTCTGCAAGGCACAGGGAACAGTACTATAACAAACGTTTTAATTTTAAAACATCTTTTAAGTATCTCAACGATGTTTATGTAAAATGAGGCGGATAAATAAACAGTTCCTTTTAACTGAAACAGTTTCTGGTAACATATATCAATAAATGGAATATTAAAATATGTTATTTTTCTTTAGGAACAGGATAGAGTAAATGGTTGAGAAATTATCTTCACGAAAATTTGATAAATTGGCGTTAGAGGTTTAAAAACACTCGTATACACACGTTAGAGGTTTAAAAACGTACTCCGTAAGCCTTTTTCTTACACAGGCGGTACTTTATTCTCTAACGAATAAGATATCTTTCTTTAAATTAATTTACATGTTTCCATGAAAATTAATACAGTAGTTAGTTTAGATACTTTCAGCCAAAGCTGTTTCACATACTTCTATCACCCGTCTACCAAAGAGTTTAGGATTTTCTGTTCTTAAGAATATATCGCATGATGAATTTGCTTTCCAGAGAATAAAAATAATATCTAGAGGTAGAAATTAGTAGTAGTAGTACTGTTAAATGTTTCACCGAAGTCGAACGAGTTGCCCACTCGGCTATCCGGGAGCCGAGGTAAAAATTATTCAGTCTTTACCTTTCCAAGACAAATCCGACGTAAGTAAGTGACGAGATAACCCTTATTAGTTCGAAATTGGACGTCGTGGTACCGTTGTATGGATGTCCGCATGGTTTGGTCGTTGATGCGAATTTATTTCGCTTTGAATCGCAGTGATTTTCTATAAGTTTATTGAGTTAAATCTAAGTTCATATAGATGCAACAATTAAGTGAGATGATAGGTTTGATAGCGAAAAGAACTATTAATAAAGGAATCATTCCGTTGATACCCTCTGATTACGACTAGAACCGAAATAGTATAACTGTACTTCATTTTCCAATTACCACGATAATCCTTTCAAAGACTCAAATTATTCTATATCATGCAAAAACTTGAAAATTCAAGGAAATCGGCCTTTAACTCAATTTCAGAGAATGTTATCGAAAGCATTAATGATCAATTAGATTCTATAAATGGGACGATCTCCACCCCTGCGGAAGTGGGATACTACGAGGGAGGTAATCTACATTAAGGTCCATCGATTTTACTACTAATTTGCAATTCGAAGCATGAAGATCACCGAATCATTAGGGTAAATAATGAATCATTATCTCAAGGATTGAGGAAAGGTAAATTATTTAGCACGGAAGAGCCGTACGGCTATTCCTACGAAAATGAGCCAGTTTTTAATGAATATCTTATTTTGGATCAGTGTCAGAGTGCAATTTTCCGTGATGCAACGGAAGCTGTAGTAAGCGGTCTTAACTTCTCGTTTCAAGAGACGCTACCAATTTAAATTCTCGTCGCTAACAACTGAAATGTGATTTAATGCAAAAAAACTTAGCAATCGTTTGTAGAGTTACATTAATTCATGAAAGGAGCGGATTCGCAAGATGAGTAAGTGAAGGTCTTGAAATTGAGACTGAAAAGTCTCTTCGTCCATCAAACTCCTTATCAAGGGGATAATATATGAAATCGCAACATAATGTAAATGGATAAGCAGCAGTTGTGGACTAAAAATATACCTAAGTACCTGACCTATATTAGGAATATAAGATTCACAGCAGGAAAACACGCGCAAAAAAGTGTACTGTCAGATACCATCGCAAACATACTAATAGTGATAGCTAAAATATATGAAGAAGAATTTTACAGATTTAAATCAGATTCCAAAATTATAATTTCAAACAAGGATTCATAAATTGGCAGTTGAAGAGATTCCAATACTTGAGATAACTTCAAAATAAGTACCGGTGCAAAAAATTGAAAATAAATACATAAGTGTTCTACCATTCGATAACTTCATGACCTTTAATATTCCCTTCTCAATGCCATTTATTTAATTTCTTTGTAACTTATTCCACTCTTTCCCAACCTTTGCAGTCTTTAATTAATTGTTTTAGCAACCCCTATCCTGTCGATATTTCACCAACCCATTGCCTCTGTCTAAACACAATTACTTCAGGATTGAGGTAAAGGTGTTAACTTTGCACATTGAAGTTGTGCGGCTAAATCCCAAGGAATAACAAGTGTGAAAAATAGTGACATGACTGGGACGTCCCAGTCATGTCACTATTTTTCACACTTGTTATACAATTACTTCAGTTAAAACCCTCTTCTTCCCAATCGTCTTTAGCACTTGCGAGCTTGTTTTTATATCAACCAAACTTGCTTTTTCCATTGTACGCCACTCTCGAAGGCGTTTAACCATTTGACACCCTTTTTTCTTAATGTCCACGTTTCACACCAATACAGCAACACTAAATTCAATGGTGTCGGCCTTAACTTGGTGGTATTCCATAGCAAAAAGCAATTGCAAAGAATTCAATTTATTTATACAAAACCACAAAATATGTTAAACATACGACCCGGGTTTCGATGCGTCGCATCATCTTTAGGTACAAGTACAAAGTTCACAATCCAATATATAGTGGGAATAAAAGCATAAACACAGCAATACTCTCCACACGAGTGGAATCGCGAGGGTAAATCGAAAATATTAAAAATTTAAAAAAGGAAAAAATAGCATAAATGTATGATAACTTATTACTCAAATAAACATATTCTTTTGATTTTTATTCACAAAACAAACAAATAATGAAAAAAAATCATTATCTTCAAATTAAAAATTAATCCATTATCTTCATTAAAATGTAGCATGACTGTTTTCATCCGTTATATCAACAAAGTCGTGAGCGATTAAACCGGCTTCAAGTATACTCAGCCTCTTTGAAGTACTAAACTTAGGAAAGAAGATACAGCAAACGTCAATGCGCAAGACAACACAAAACTTTTGCCTTCTCTTATCACAAGCCGTGAAAAGAAAAACATAACCCACGGGATCCTTCCCAGCAATTATCCTTTTTCAGCATCTCTTTTTTCCCATTCACTAATCTGTTCCCTCTCCTTGTCTCAAAAATAAAGAATCGCTCCGCCATCCACTTCAACGCCGCTGCCTACTGCTCGGGAGCCAGATCGTGATTTCAGATACAAATTAATCGCTCGTACATCATCAATCACTATTTTTTTAATCCCATAAACAGGAATAGCCTTATGATATGATCGTCTCGGCGATTTTTTGCTTCTTCCAATCTTCGCCCGTTAAAGGAAACGGGGGTGTAGTGAAAATGAAAAATGCGAGCTCGGGATAACAAGATTTAGGTTTTCGATAGCGGTTGATACACTCGTTCTCCATGGCAAGCGCACAAGTATTCCCATGGCATGTTTGGGGGACCGTTTACAGGTTGCGCTTCTTCAAAATACATCGTGGGACTTGCGCACTTTTCTTCTGGGCCGAAACAATTCTTGAATCTCGCTTTATTTTTGAATCTCCAATTAAAACCTCCTTCCTTACCTTAATCCTTCCTTTTTACCATCTGTTTATTCTCTAATTTAAGAGCTTAACATGTTAACCTAGGTAATTCCCATGAATTTATTTCCATGATTTCCATACAATAAAAGAACGGTTAATTTCACAAAATTATTCTTACCGCACTTACTGTTAGACAACTCACACATTATTTACTCAAAATAATAGAGAAAATTGTGAAAATTACATTTCATGATACACCATGGAAGTTGGACGTATGAATGAAATGCTATTGAAACTTGAGATAACATTGATGAAGTAGTTTCTTTCCTCTCTTTTTTTATAAAAAAGGTGGTTTCGGAATATTCAAAATGAATTTCACTGCGCTTCATATGGAAACAGTCGAAAGTTTTCCAAAGCACCTGCTATGAAATATTCATAGCAATTTTGAAATGCGCGCTATCTATAAGATGATTTGATATTGAAAGTTCTGAATTTTACTGGGACATAAATTAAACAAAATTTTCGGTAAACATATTATGTAAAATTAATAAATATGAGCAAAATTCTTTTTTAAGGCAACAACAAGAACCCACCTCGCGCCTCCATAGAACTTTGTTGAAGTATTTCATAATACTAAAAATAACAACAACAATAACAATAACGATGATAATAACAATAATAATAATAAATACTGTCGGTAATATCGGTAGTTCCTAAACATATTTTCATTGAGGCCCTACGTGTAGATGAGGACGTCGGCTGGACCAAATATTAATCCAGTTAATTGACTGAAACCATTTCTTCGTATCCATCCCAATAAATTTGAATTCGGCCAAAGGAAGGGACTTCGTGCGATCGATGAAACGGAGCTAAGGCCCAAGAATATAAGATTCCAGAAAGGGTCAGCTCTGTGACGGCGAAGTCGTTGAAATTACCCGTTAGGACAGAGGACCTTATCTTGCCCAGAAACTCAAAACTTTTAGTGGTTGTCTCGAGAAAAATATGGGGGACGATACTCTTTCCTACCAATACCGTCACCGTAACCTTTCCCTTCCCTAGGCAGATATCTTTCCTCGCCTAGAAACTCAAACCTCGATTAACGCGAGAAAAAATCACGCCTTTTCTTTTCGAGTCCTTACTTAACGAAGTGAAGTAGTTGACATAGAGAAATGAGCATAGACGTAGGCGCTAGAGGAGGGGGGAAGCAAATGGATGGAGTCGATGGGCCGCGGGGCAGAAAGGGATTTGTGAGAGGAAGAATACAGAAGGGAAAAAGAAGAGAGATAGATAGATATATAAGAATTTCAGGAAAAGGGGTGGATGGAAGGCGGAAATGCCATTGTTAGGTAGACGGAAATTTGAAGAGAAAAGAGTAAAGCCAAAGCATATGCTGGAGAAAAGCAGTAGATAAATGATGGCTAAAAAGATGGAGAAAAGGCAGAACCACCAGAAAGCAGAGAAATGGAAAATAAGAGGAATAATAATGAATATTAATATAATTCAAAGAAAACGAATAATGTATAAAAAACGGTGTCTAAACTTTTCCTCCCAGGCCTTATAACCTAAAAATGCCCCACGAGTTTTCGAGGACGGTTCAACCAGGGACTTTTCATACACAGAAATCCGACCAACACTTTTCACCTAAGGCTTTTCCACCTAACGGATGTTACTCCTAATGGCACTTCAAAGACGTTTACGGGTTGGGATCGATTGGGCAGTCATTGTTAATCATTCATTTCGGCGAACGAAATAATTTCTGCGGACCTATACGTGCTTTTATAATGGAGGGCTCTCTAAATGACCTGGGGTCGAAACTGAGAGAATTTGGAATATAAGCAGGTATCTCGCTATGCCCAAAGTTCCAGATTTTTCCAAAATGGTATTTCGACAATTATTTTTGCAGATCCTTCTATAACTATCATTGGCGAAAACGTTCATTGACTGAAATATGAATGGGGTATTCTATATCTCTCGGGCGAAAATGTTTACCGTAATATCTCCTGATGAAAAATGTCTTTTGCGAACTGTCTTTGGGCGAACCGTCTCTAGGGTGAAACGATTTAGATGAAATCTCTTGGAAGAAATGGAATCGTGAAAAGGTAGTAAAACAGAAAATATTCAATGGGAAGAATACGGAGATGTGGCGAGTTCTCAGGAATATTGATAAATGAGTCGACATAACATTAGGAGCAAGAAGAACTTAGGAAGAACTAAAAACGAGATGATGAGAGATACAGTGAAATGAAGCTTAATGTGATAGTTAGAAGAGAGAAAAGAGGGAGAAAAAGAGCGAAATTTTACTTAGGATAAAAAAATTCCAGCTGTTCAAAAAAGGGGAAAATTCAGAGAAAGACAGGTAAGAACGAAATTATCCAGTTTAGAGAGGAGGAAAAATAAATCGATGGTATGAAGACAAGGAAGAAGAGTTGGAGGAAAACGTAAACAAACTAGGTCACACGCATTGAATGAGGAGAGAAAGTAAGCGTAGGAGAGGAGGTAGAGAACCCAAAACTGATAAAAATAGTACAAAAAAGAAGGAAATATTACAAATAAATTCTTTTGGAGAAGATAATATTGTTTTTGCTAATAATAATTTCTTTAATGGGAGCAGGAGGGTGATCCCAATTACATTCATTTTAATAATTTTGAATATTAACGAACTGACGCAACTATTCCTTACCCAGAGAAATCCGATTAGCCGGAACTCGAACCCAGGACTATAAAGTTGGAACGCTTGTAGGCTTATCTCTCCGCCACAGTGGCCAGTGCTCTACTGAAAAGGGAGCCATCGGGTAACTGACAAACAAATTAATTTTTCACATAAAGAGAAATAGCATTAAACACGAAATAATATAATAGTAATAGGGAAGAGGAAAAGGAGGACTAAATAGAAAAAAATAGCAAGTAGTTAAACGGAGAAGTCATTAAAGTGAATGAAACGAGTAGGATAAGGCAGCGGTAAAGAATGAAAAAAATAAGAATACTTTTCACATTAGTACAATTTGATGGCAAATAAAAAGAAAGACATTTTGAGAAAAGAGGAAAGTCTTAATTACACACCATTTCGTTCAGGGCAAGAAAGAAAGAAAGAATTTACTCTATCGTTTGAGTACAGGAAGAGAAAAATCAAGGAAGCGAAAAAGATCGAGCGAAGGAAGAATAAAGAAGATAAGATCAAATCGGAACGGTACGATTAATAGTCGTATTTTACTAAATGTAAGGGAAAGAGGATGGGAAATACTAAATCAAAGATAAATATAAGATAAGAAGAACGAAGGAGAAAAGCAGTGAAACCTTAAGAGATGGTGTTTTTCTGCGCAGAAAATTTAAGTTTGGAAAATTAAGAATCTTCGTTAGATAAGAGGGAAATATACTAATTAAATTTCAAATATTAAATAAATTTAAAACTACAATCATTTAGTTTTGATTTACAATGGAATGTAAACGAGGGTGGATATTGAACTGAATTGCAATGAAATCCTAACAAATTCGTTTTATTGCATTTTTCAAATGGCGGTATAAGACAGATATGTAGAATGATTTATACGAGAAAGTGTCACTCTATCGATATTCTTCTCTTTTTAAGTTACCCCGGTAGAGTGTCAGTCAGAAAGCAAGTAATTTTCTCATGGAAATGTATATAAAAATTTCAATTATCATGATATTTCCGTAAATGTTATGTGGCCTCATGAATATATAAATCATTTGAAAGCATTCAGGATTTTTTACCTTAAATAAGCAGAAAAAAATTTGTGATAAACTCATGTACTCAAGAATTCAAAGATAGTGCCGCTTTTGCAGGAAACATAAAATAAGGCACATAAGCGGATCTCAGAAGAAAAGATAAAATCAAGTACATCTACATCTACATAAGTACCCTGCAAGCCGCCTTCCGGCGTGAGTACTTCAGTTTCTCTATTAGTTTCTTTTTAATATCCAGAAAGAGTAATATTACAAGAAGTCGGCTTAACAGGGAGACCTTCCTTTTGTATCAAATCGGGTAATCCATCAGGTACGGCACGAATTAACAACGAAAAATTAATAGAAAAGAGGCAAATGAAAAACATAACCTCGAAATGATTGAACTGGAGTGAAGGAAGAGATAAAATACAAACACGATAGCAGAAAGAATAAGATGAGTAATGGTGGGAACGAAGGAAGAACTCACGTAGACATAAAGAGGGAATTCAGAGGAAATAGAGAGGATAAAACATGGAAATGGATCTGGATACATGCATTAGTACACATACATAAATGCGAGAGGGACATAGAGTAGTGATGCCAATTGAGTGTTCACCTAGGCATAGCGGAGGATACATTAGCCAACCTCTAGTGGGTTGCGAGATGGCTCACACACGCCCGTACATGTGGACTTTATGTCTGTGTGCGGGACGCTGCGTATGCTCGGATGCGTGCAGGGGAAACGGGAACGACAACTTCGCTTTTATTTATTTGTTTAAACTTGGCACTGTACGCTTTTTCTCCAAGGAATAGACCCATTTGCCAAGTCCTCGATTTCCTAGTCCGCATGGCCTATGCTCCTCCTTAGAAACACTAAATGAACACCGTTACGACAAATACAGTCTTCGAATCCCGCTCGTTTGTCAGGGAAGAAATTTCTACTCGAAGAGGTTGGATGAGTTCGAAACATTCCCTCTGGCACTTTTCTTATTAATAAATTGCGTCCGATCATGTGGTCTGTTCTGGCTAATGGAAGCACTTCTTTAATAGACCACTGGAAGAGATTGACTACCCAGAAGGAAAACTCGCAATTTAAGCGGCAGAAAAAAATCGCCGTGGGATAAAATAAATTCGATTCATTTTATCGTTATTACCGATGGGGACAATAAATAAATCATTAACGACCATCCTGCTTCGAACCATTAAACGCATTACGCCAACCATTCAACAATCCGAACCATGGCATCCATAAAATAAACTCGACAATCGGAAAGATAGCGTTTCTGCTTTTTTGCCCTCTCGCGTTGCAAACTACTCCGGCTAGTTGCAGCGCCGGCGGCAATCTTAGGAAATAGAAACTAGCACTTACATCACATGACGTAACGTCTGACCTCGGGTTGTATAATTTATGTTAAGGTTATCTCTCTCAAGGTGTATCGGATGGGATGGATAAAAATCTTGATTCCCCGACTTCAAACGATCCCAAAAGATTTTGATCAGAACTCTTGTGATACAAAGGAGCGATTTTCTATCCACGTATCCTCGAAGTGAAAAGGAGTAACTCGCGCTGTGGAAAAGGGGAGAACTTTTATTAGGTGCCACCCAAGTGCTTGCAGTTCCTCTGAGCGCGGTGGAAAGAAAAGAATCGACGGAATTTTCTTTTCGCCGGATATTGGTAATCTTTCTAAAGAAAAAAAGAGAGTGCAAAGAGCGGGATTTCCGTCGATGCGAATGTAAACCTCCGGCCCGAGCTTCCTTCCAGGGAAAAATCTGATATCGCCGTCGGCAGATTCTTAAACTATGACTGCATTCCGGGTTTCGCCAAGTGCGACTTTTATAAAGTTCATTTAACGGTAAACATATCGGCCAATTTTTTTCGTCGATCCCGACGAGAACTGAAAAGATAAGAATTTGGTTACATTTAAGGGTAAAATAAATTCACCCGAGCAGGCATCACTTATATATGCGTAGAAACACAAGGTTTGAGATTGAGGGTGTATGTATCATGTAATGAGTTCAAGGACACACCATTCGAAATGCATGCGTAAGATCATGACATAAGTGTTGCTTTTAACCTAGTATTCGGATTATGGGTTTAAAAAATAAAGCCTGAGTCACTTGCAGCAGCCTTTATATGAGTAAGAAAACTAGTTTACTTCATTAGCAAAATACGACTCCATTGATATTTTTCAATGTTTTGGAGGAATTCCATATCCACGTATTTATACGCAGAATTGGTGTAAGTCTTGTTGGTATTTTAATTATATGGATCTGTTATCATAGTTCAGAAGAAATGCGTATCGAAACCAGCTAATCATCAGATCTTACATGCACAGCATCCTCTCGTGATCTCAGGAGTTTAATTCAAGAGAGTTATGATAATCGCATCTTAATTGACAAAGCTTAAGTCTAATTACTTCACTCTTAGAATTAATTCTAATATACAGCACCCAAGAACCACGACCTGACCAGGATTCGAATGCGGGACCTAAGCTATCACACTAACCGCTTTGTCACCGGGATCTGCAGAACTGTCGATAATATAGATAATAATATCTGATAAATCAATTTTTTGGAAAACTTTTCATAAGTTAATGTTGCAAAAAATACTTTTTCCGAATAAGGTTTATTTCTTTTAAATTTTACAAGATAAAGGTAGTATTGTTAAAAGTGCTTCGACAGCTGAGGTCATTTCGCACGTAGGCTCCCACCGGGGATCGAACCCGGGACCGCTTTCACCGAAGTCGAACGCGTTGCCCACTTGGCTATCCGGGAGCCCTGATAATGATTACCGCAATAAATGAAATATTAAGCTTATTTTGGGAACAACAAGACATTTCAATATCTAACCAATCACGCTCGGAATGTAATTTTACTTGTGCACGCATCATTTCAAAGTGTAAGCAATCACGAACGGGAAGAACAGTTATTTGTGACGGATCGCTGCATTCTGAACGAATGAAGCTCCATAAGGGTGTTGTATCACTGCCATAAATCATCCATCGTATTTCATTACGCTCCGACCCGGAGCATTTTCTCGATCATGCAGCGTTTCTATGTTCCTTTTTGATTCGCATCTCCACTTCAGGTAGCCGAATTCCTGAAAAATATCACACCTTGAGCGACCGGCGTTCCCCTCTCACACCTCCGCCGAAGTTCGATTTTTCCAAAAACAAAAAGACGCGAGAACCGGAGGCTCTTGAGACGGACTCCGAGGTTTTATACCCTCGGCAAAGATGCCTGCCTAGATATAAAAATGAAACGCGTCTCTTAAATGAGACACTCCTGCCACGACAGATCGCTTCCTGCGTCTCGCCGAAACATTTCGTCGGCCGAATTAAAAAAATGACGAGAGAGCGACGAAATGGAAAATTGCTCCCTGTCGCAGGAGGCAGGGAGGACTTCTCTGGTAGGAATGATTTGAACTGAGGTACATATCACTCACCCCTTGCAGAAATAATTCCCCTCGGGAAACAGTGCCTCTTTCAGGTACGATGCACCATTTAAAGGAGTTCTCTGCATAATTTACTATTAATGAAGCATTATCGCATGAAGCGCATAAGGTAGCGGAGAAAGCCAGTGGTTAGCCAGTTCGTTTGCTATTCAAACCATTGGTAAACATATTGTACATTTAAAATATGATTACCAAAAGCTTGAATAACAAACGAACTGGCTATATTGTGGTGAATCTGCAGCTTAATTTGAAGCCGTGCGCTCCGAGGTTACCTCTGTAACGTAAATTCGTTTTTTATGTTTTCATAAACGTAATAGATTTTCACTTATGCTGAAATAAAATTAAGTATTTTCTTAAGAAATTGCAGTAAGGTTCCGTCAAAACTGAAAGAGATATCAGAATTATCTTAATATTTCCTCGATTCAAGATGAAGTGAAGACGCAATTTATTGTGTAAGTTTTGCCTAGGATAAGGGTAGGCAACCTGAGGTACGAGTAACATGCGTCCTTTTTGGTAACTGATGTGGCCTTTCAATCACTTCCTGAAACAACTGCCAGTAAAAAAAATAGTTTCTCGTTCTTACTAATCATGCCACGTGATAATAAAGTGAAAAATATTTTTAGTTCACTCAGCGAATCAATCTTTTTTCGTATGTACAAGTAGATGGTCAACTCATTGAATTTAGGCAATACGCAGCTCAAGAGCAGGCGGATGCGGTCTTTCTTAAACGGCCGACAAAAAAATGCAGCCTCCTGATGGAGAAAAGGTTCCCCATCCATGGAATACCATTACTATTTATATGCAACTTATTGATTTAAGTTTGAAAGATACAAAAAAAGGTTGGGGAGTGTTCCCTGCCTATATAGGGAAGCATATCCCACTGAGGAGCATGACAATCCCCGTGTTGTGGAAGTGATTCCAAACGGGGAGTCAATCCTACCTGCCGCAACAACACCGGATCTTTCGGACTTGAACCGCGGCCGGAGGACCTATTGTAGCTCCGGGAAACGGATGGTGAGATGTGAAAGTTAAGAGATATATAGACAGATGGAAAGAGTGAAAGAGTTAGACTCGAAAAACACTCCAGCCCGCGCCGAGACGCTAAAAACTCTTTTGTATTCGGAAGGAAAGGAACGGTTGAGATAATTCCGAGCGCGATTCTTGGACAGCTTTTCTCAAGACTGGTCAACGGCTCGACCCGCAACAAAACTATTAAAAAAAGAAGGGGAAGCATTGAAGCCGTTTTAAGAGATTTAAGTGCCCATAGAGTAACGCGAACTTTCTGCAAATGGAACAGAAGAGCCATAAAGAATCGGCCTTGAGAGTGGAGACTTTTTGGCAGTACGTACAAGGAGAGGGGGCAAAAGAATTTTTGCGCAAAGTATGAGTTGAAGGCGGAGAGCAGAAAACACCCCGTGCAATAGGATGACGATTGTAAAAAAGAAAACAAAGCGAGAGAGAGGTGCGGGGTTCTGATTGGCGGATGAGATGACAAAAGAAAACAGTTGAGTCTAAAAAAGAAGGAAGTGAGGGGATGAGGGAGGAAAGATTGCGGGCGATTACTCCTCATTATTTCCGGTCATTAAACTCCGCGAGGTAGGAATATGTTGATAATCCCTTCTTACCTTTTAAGAGAACCAGATGGCGGTAAACGGAGGACGATTACTTCTGATGGCGGTATCCTTGCCCTCTCTTCCTATCGTATTTCCATAGCAGTTGGTTCACTTGCTCTCTTGCCTGACTAAAGAATGGTCTAGAAGAGGGAAATTTTCATTAATATGTGATGATTGACCGACAGTATTAAAACTAAAAAAATGCAGTGTTATAGATATCGCCAAAAGTGAAAATCATAGGAAATTCATTAGAGCTATCCGATACATATGTGAATAAAATTTTGGCTCAAATAGTGAGCAAAAATTAATATATATTATTATTAGAACGTTAAATATGTACGTATATATCGTAGTAAGCGCAGATAAAATATCAAATTAACAATAATTAGAAGCAAGGCTCATAAAGGGACGTCTAGATTTTCCTTATACTTGCCTGAAAATGAAAGTTATATAAAGACTATTTTGTGAAAGTACTGTCAATCATTAGTAATGTGATTATTGAAAAATTCCAATGTAAAGCTTAAGATGAATAGTGTGCATCCAAAATATTTTTAGGAAAAATAATTGTTTGGTATACATTTTGACGCAAATCTAATCAATTAATTTCTTCCATAACCATTTATAAAATTTCGAGAAAATGGTAACATGAGAGACATTTTTCAATTCAACACCCTATTCTACATCCTCTTCCGTAACAGTGATATTTTCGTCGATACATAGCTTTTTCAATGACATGCAAATGGAGAGGAATGGCAGAACACATCTGCTATCGTTACTTTCGAAACATTTCCTCAATTCTTTCATTCGAGATCAAATATCTTTACTTCCTACCAAGTCGTCGCGCACGGCGTCTACCACCTGAGATTAGTATTATTTGAATTGAGTGAGAGATGCGGAGTGCAGATGGTATGCAAGGGGTTCTCAAAATGAATTTCGCAACTTCCGAGGTAGTTCTCTTATTCACGTACCACCCATCTACCTTCGTTGCTTTGCAAGACAGAAGTTACTCCTCTCAAATCTCAAGCACTTCTTGCGTCAACTTAGAACATTTCGGAGTTTCCCTCAATCCGATAAAGACTGTGGCTGAAATGGAAGCTGCTCAGCGAAGATGTTGCAAGACACGGAAACCAGTTTTCGTTTTCAGATACAGCGTCACACTGGAATGCTCTGAAAGGGATGATCGTTTCGATAATGCCTTCTCTGTTTTTCTCTTTTGGGAAGAATGAGCTCCGACACGAACCTATCACCGAAAGAGGAAATTTAACTAATGTGATAAATCGGGTACGTACGTGATGCTCCTACAATATGCCTAAAAGCCCATGGTTCATTTATCACAGAACTCAGGTAGTTTGGCGGTCAATGAAGTCTCACATATTTCAGTTAAAAATCAGATCCCTCCTACGAAGATCTGGTATGAAGAGTGATTCAAAAGAATAAAGATAGACTATAGATAGTCACGCAGACTCGTTTTGCTAAAAATTCTTATTTTATAGGTGTGAAGAAAGATCTCGACTTGGTTATAATCACCTGATTGTCCAATGTTAAACTCTAGTTTTCACATGATTTATTGCCTTTTTCGAATATCTGAAGATTGGGATTGCTTAATAGTAGACATCCATTGTGATGAAAAAATGTTAACTCCGTCGTATACTACGTAAACGCCATCTGGCTGAACTGTATTTCTCAAAGGGATAAGACCAAGCCCAAGCCAAACAATTCCCAAGAGGAAGAAACACCTCCCTCGTTTAATAGCTATAAGAAGTACCGCATTCATAAAAGAATTAATTTCATCTAAGAATTCGACATAACATACAGATCTTGACGAGTTAATATTTTCTACTCAGGTGTTATTTTAGTAACTATAAAAAATTCAACCACCAGAAAAAACGAAAATGTTCGTCTTTAACAGCGGAATGTTACCCGCATTGGCAATTATAAAAAATAAATAATTATTTTCTTTAAAAATCTCTGCCCCTCAACGAAAGAGCCGGTACGTAAAGTCCATTACATTTTCTTTCGGCTTGAGGCGAAATATAGCAATGTAAATCCAAGTGCCGTAATTTCCTCATCGAAATTAAATCGGTGTTCATGCAGAATTGAGATGAATGGAAATTGATTTGGAGTGTGATAATAAATTATTATTTACCGTCGATAAACAATTAATTTTAATTTCACCGCCGATCGTAGAGGGGAAATAATTGAGAGTCGGTGTATTTTCATCACGAAACCAAAGGGAGAATGCACACATCCTATGTTTAGACGACCTTGAATACGGTACCCATCGGAATTCTTTGCTCGCTGCCCACAAGCCATATTTATTAGACGGTGATTTTTCAACGTTAAATAATCAATGAAATACAGAGGGAGGTCTGTTAACAAGGAAAATACAAAGAAGTTTACTAGAGAGGAAGTTTTAATCGCTAACTAATTCGGATATGAATGGTAACCGAATAAAAGATAAGCTTAACACTAAGTTAACTTAAAAATAACGAGGGTACAGCTCAAATCGTTGTTTTCCGCTGCTCTATACAATTTTTGTGCCATAAGAAATGTCCCTTCGTAAAGTTTTTTCTTTAATTTCGTGCAGATCTTTCTCTCATTAGCCAATCTAAAGAGGAGAACATTTTTCAGATGAAAAAAATTTATATATACTTTCAGTATTATCATTACTTATATATGGATACAAAATTATCTTAGTTACAATGAAGAACCTGTCGTGCGGTTATAAATTGTAGGAGAATAGAATTTATAATAGTGACATGAAGAGCTCTAAGAAGTTAATAATAAATTATAATTTAATGAATCGATAAGGAAGGAATAATATAATGAAGCAAGCAACGAAGTAATTTAATAGTACAATATGGAAAAAGTGAACAATTTTTGGCATATCCAACCATCAATAACGTTCATCAAGAAACAATGGAATAGATTTATTAATCATCCAACAGCAAGTCCGGAGAGAGAAATTCTTCCGAAGAATATATTTTTCAACATAAATGTTACAAATCGTAATCTTTTTGCAAATATCTTATCCAGGAAGGGTAAGGGTTTTTTTGTAGATAGTATTTTTACATCATTAAATCAAATTACGGGAGAATATAATGAGTTGAAAACAATTTAGCCCGGTCAAAAACCTCAGTGAAAAATCACTGAACAGAACATAAAATAATACATGACATTTACATGCACAAATACATGTGGTATTTATTCATCTCTTTGTAGTTTTAAAACTAATTTTTATTAAGCAAATCCTCGTAATGTTGCAATTCCACAAAGCAATGGCCTCCGTAAATTTGAAATCCTATTAAAGCACGATGCTGGACAGAGTTACACAGCGTAATGAGAAAGTTTGACACTGCAAAGATCTTAATATATGTATATATGGCTGGATCATTTCATACATTTATCCATATCCATAAAGATCACGGTGATATCAAATCTAAAACATAATGATTAGCAATGATCTCTTGTCTCTTAAATAATTAGGCCCGGTATTATGATGCAAACCTAGAATGGACTTTAACTAAAGTTCACTTAAGAGCATGTTTTTTTCGAGTTAAAGTGAATATTATTATTTTTCTCCATTCTAATTCATCATATATATAGGGGATTTTCTATAATCTTCATTTTAACTCTTACAAAACATTATAATACCAGGCCTTGAACTTTAGTTAAAGTCCAATTTTAAGTATACATTATAGTACCAGACCTTGGTCTCGTAGTAGATACAGTGTATGTGCATTAATTAGCATCACCAGATTCATAGAACATCCTCCGGATACTTCCATTCACGGGGAGACTACGCAACTCACGGATGAATGAACGAAAGGTATTAGGGATATGTAGAAGTTGTGTAAGCGGCGATAGAAGTAGAGATTGGAAGGAATGCGAGAATGGAGACACGGGAAGAAAGCATTAGGCGAAATCGAGGGCGCAATAAATGAGGGAAGCAGCCAACGTGGAGATTGGATTGGGAACGAGAGGTGCAGATAGGAGCAAAAGAGGAAGAAAAAGCAAAGGCACGTGGATAAGAGACGCCTTCTGGTGGGCGCGCAGATTGTAGAGGAAGCGGCCCGCTGTACGGGGATGAGGAGGAGGTTAGGTTAGGCCGGAGGGTGTGCCGACGTTTTAGGGAGGCGTCTCCTGGATCTTACAGCCTCACCCTCCGCCTCTTTCCAACGGCGGGAGGTAGGGCGGAGGCCTCGAGGAAGGGGTCCAAGATTACGGGATAGACTCAAGAAACCAGTCGGAATCTTCATATTTTTTTCCTCCTTCTTCCATTCCTCCACGCTCTTCCTTCTCTCCCATACGCTTCCTTTATTTATGCTCCCTCCTTATCCGTTCTTTCGCCATCTCATCTCCTCGACCTGTCCTCTCTTCTGCTCTACCCCCCTTTCGCCTTTGCTCTGTTCCCGCTGTTTTTGCAGGTCAAGTTTCGTCCTTTTCCATAAACAGATCGTTCGCCCGCCTCGCGATCCTTTCCAGCGTTTTCGTCGGTGACGAGTTAGGTCGAACTTGGCAATGGTGGCTTTTAAATGACTGGTGAATGTACTGTCGCCATCTCAATTTCATTTTGTTACATCTGTGGTAAGGTAGGTAAAATATTGTTTATTATTAACCGGTGTACGGTGGTGTTCGTATTCGAGATTAAGCAAGCTTGACAAAGAGAAGTTACGGAAATAGCTCACTTCAGTTCTTCCAATGCGAGTACAGTGCCATTTATTTCCATGGCGTGAAGAAGATTTCAAAATTAACAGCAGAGCAACAGTCAGGGTGCATGTAATATCTTTCTTCATTAAGTTGTGCGCCTTGAAACCTGGGTTCCAGTAGCAGTCACGTGGAAATTTTCAACTAGTGTTCATGTTTGGGCTACAGCAGCATTTTTCTTCAAATCATTAATGATACTGGATCCCCTTCACCGCAAGACAATACATATGTAATTTCGATTACTATGAAAATTGTGCATGAATCATAAAAAAAATATAAATATTTCGGCCCGAAATGCTACCTTAAGCCCTTTAATGAACATGCCTTAAAAATTGAAGTAAATGTATAAGAAGTTCTTGTATCCTGTCCATCAAAACTGAAAATATGACACGTCCGAAAACATGAAGAAGACAAAAACTATATTATTTCGAGTTTACCAGGGTTTATAATCGATGTAAGAATATTAAAATTGTGCCATAAAACCTTGAAGTAGCTCAATGAAGATTTACGAGAACATTTTGCAAAACATTTTTCTCCAAGGCAAGCGTGGCATGGGTTACACCTTTTTCCATTAATCTCCCTTAATTACTTATCTTTAAGGCATATTACCTATGAGTCAATTTATGTAAGCTTTACAATATAAGATTATATAAGAGTAGTTTCATCAAAAGCCGCAGAACCAATCAAACAGAAATAAGTTCCTATGCTCGGCGAAAATTTGATATTCAATCATGTCCCCATAATGTGCATATGTATTAATGTGCATATGTATTAATGTGTATATGTATAATATGTATTCGTCTATTGTTATGTCACTTGCTCTCCTTCAATCTTTTCTCTTCATTTTGTCACCTCTTTTCCGATTTTCATATCTTCTCTCCTTTTCTATTATGCGCCTTATTAGACCTGTTAGATATTTTTCTGCTTACACCTACTCCCATCCTCATCTTTTACAACCACTTCATTTCCTCTTTTGTTCGACCCCATCCTCACCTCACTCCCTCCTCCTTTCTACATCACCCTTACATCTTCCCTCCCGTTTTCAAAATTCGGCCGTGACCCACACCTCAAGACCTGTGCGATTATCTACATCTCTGAACCTTTCGCTTCGAGGAAAAAATTCGATCAATGAATATTCACTCGCTGAAAAAAGAGTTTTACTTTCCTCAAGTCCAAGTGTGAAGATATTTCAACTTCGCGAGCTTTGCCAGCGTTGAGTTCCCCAGAAAAAAAACGGAAAGAGAGAATGAGATCTTTTTCAAAACATGAGTGGAGGTGAAGAACGAATTTGTTCCTCATGATAAGTTCTTCGGTGTTTAACTAACGATCTTCAAGAGCTCCATCATCTAAGATGTTTTTCACCATTTCAGAGCTGATCTTACAATTTCAGCCAATATCCTTTTAGATTCCCAATCGATGATAAAAAATGTTTTAATCTTTTCGTTTTAGTTAAAGTGCTTCGCAGCAGACAATGAGAGTTAAAAATCAGTGGTGGAATGCAATGTGGGTTGCCGGATTAAAGGAATTTTGTTAAGGAGGTCTTCCATCATATGCGTTCGAAATTTAAATTTATTTTCCTTCGAAATTTAAAATTCGACGGTTTACTTATATCACAACACAACACACCGTACTGCGGCAGTGGTAATGAAAATTTAAATATCTGGAAGACCATCAGAGTGTATATAAATGTAGCATCCACAGGAGCGATATCACAAAGCAATATCTTCTTTCTGAACAGTGCCGATATTAGAAAAAAGCTGGAAAGAATAAAAAATAATAAATCGTGCGGGCCAGACAATATATCTGGAGAATTATTAAAAATGGGATCAATGGATATGGTATCCTATCTAAGAGTCTTATTTCAAGTTATCCTNTATCAGGGAAAAATATTTTTATTTGTATCATAAGAGATTATCTAAGGTATTACGGAATTCGCAAAACTTAAGACAGAAATTATTGGGTTTATAAATACCAATTCATTCAGATATTTTATGCATGATATTTTATACGTAAATGTTCCCATGTGGATGACACTTCCTGTAGTCTTTTAAGACAAAAATGTTTACCTTATCATTTATACTGGCCAAATACTTAGGGTAACTCATAATTCCAAAGATTACAGAAGCAAGAATATCGATCGAAAGCAGCCGACTCAAACGTGTCCTAATAAACGAAAAACTCGTATAATTTCTTCGTCGTTACTTCTCGGTTATCTTTTTTCTAAAAAAAATGCCGGCCACGGTTGTATCTTCAAATGCTTCTAGAGAGGAGGAAAAAAAAGACGAAAAATCCTTTAACGTGACTTTTCCATTAGCATTTTGACCCACCGGTTGGACTGACCACTATGGCAGGGGAACTGTTTACAACTCCCGCTATTTGAGATTAATCAAAGGGAAAATGGGCTACTTTTAATTTTTCGGCTCGGTTTTAATTGCTACCGACTCTGGGGATGGCCTCTGCGGGCCTTGGAAGGAGATGTTGGGAATATAAAGTTAGATCCTGACGTAATGAATTGAATCGATTGAAATACTTTTGCTGTGTCATTAAATTGACGTGCTCGTAGAAGATATGATATCTCAGATTTTTTTCCGTTTACTTTCGTACTTAATAATGAATGAACCGGTAGATTGAATTAACATAGACAAATATGAACGGAGTAGTCGTGTTGAATTTCGCAATTACGAGTATATCAATCTATGGGCCAATAAGATGCGTGATCACTATCACTGACCTCTGATGTTTTAAGCGATAAAACGCTGATTAAACTTGTTTGATAAAAATAAGCGTTTAACGCGATTTCAACTTATTATGAAACTTATGAGGCATACCACAGCACAATTCTTGTATCTGTCCCCTGATGTTTTAGATGATTAAAAGGGATCCCGGATAGCAAATGAGGTGCGCGTTCGACATCGGTGAGAGCGGTTCCGGGTTCGATTCCCGGTGGGGTCCTACGTGCGAAATGACTTCAGCTGTCGAAGCTCTTTTAAAAATACTACTAATTGATTAAAAACTTAACATAGTTGTTAGATATTAGCAATTTAAGGAAATTCAAACTATTTTGCTACTTTTAAAGAATACCAAGTGCAGTAACAGTTTCCATTCCTGTGAATCCATGTATAGGAAATAATAATAATTACCATTAATGTAGCACTCTTAATTACGTATGCTATAATAAACCACACTCATCACATAAAAAATATAAATAAAAGGTACAAATGTAAACGTACAAATAATTAAATATATATGAAATATGAGCACAATGTCATCTTATTAAAATAATGAATAAGCTTTCTTTCTAATCACATTTAGAATCTGTGAAAAATTCCACGTGGCCAGAAAGTTGATTTACAGCTCTAGCTATTCTAGGGATTGAAGAACATTTATGAAATTTTTTTGGGGAAAATGTTGCACAAAGAAGATGTTAAATACCTTTCGTTTAGCCCATAAGGGGTTAATACCAAAAAATTACATAAATGTATAAAGAAATCACCGCTGTATTTAAATATCTCTTTGGTCTTGAAAGCAGTTCTTTGAAGTTAAATATCGAATACAGGAAAAATGTGGCACGAAATTCATCGAAGAAATAAGTAAATAATTACTCTATCATGGAACAAAGGTTAAAATATTTGAGCCAACAAAGCTCCTATGCATGAATAGTAGTATTTGGAGAAGAAATCAACCCCTATAACGTACGATGTGATTACTTTCCTTTAAAATTCACTCTCAGTATCCTTGGATGGAAACATTAATGCATATCCTTAAGCAAGACTAAAAGGTGATCAAGGTACCTTTGTAAGTAACATATTTGTGAGCCGAGCCTAATTCAACGAGAACGACCAAATAGGTTTCCCGTACCGCACGCTCGGCAACCCGATCTTTGACAAATGAAAACTTAAGCGCGCTTAATTGACAGACTCGCTTGACGCACATATTCCGACGACCATTCTTTTTAATCTTACCCTTTGTTACTTTAACGATCCTTGTCAGCCTTATTCTTCCCTCCTCCGTAGCAGCACGCTAACTCACCCAAGACACGCTTTTATTCCCATTTTGAGACTATTCAAGGCGCCGCGAAAGAAAGCTCGTCGGGGACAATATAAAAAGCCGAGATTTTTCGCCAAAACGTTCCTGGGGAAAAAAGTAATAATCCTCGATTTGTTTTAGGCCATCGTCTAGGAGACGTATCCATTCAGGTTCGCCAAATTGCTTAGTCACGCGCATTCTCCCTTTGGTGAATGTGCCCTTGACAAATCGCGCTGGAGACCGTCCAAGTCTTCGCTTAGACACGCCTGACGCAAAATTCCAACCGCTGCACAGGTTGAAAAAGCGTTGGCCATCATTTCGGTATTGTTCAAATCTGCATGCAGCGACTCATTCCCCGAGGAACCTACTCCACCGTACATTCTAACTACTTTTAATGCTAGACGTAAGTGATGGGTGAGATGCGTACGCTTTGATTAATCTCACGCATGCTTTCCTTCCTTGGTATTTTTTCTCTCTCCTTCACCGGAGAGTCTGAAGACGCTGAGGCAAGTGAAGTCATGATTCGGTGGCGTCTATTCGATATTGATGCCTATTCCTGAGGCCACCTTCGCATTCTTTCCCTGTAAGTGTACTCTCACTCGGGTAACGCGTGGCCGAATAGTCCGATATAAATCTGCCTTCGGAGAATATATTTGCGGGCATGTGTGGCTGCGTCAGGGGCTGGTTCGGGGCGTGGTAGATGCGGGTGACCGCCCAGGGTGCCTTGTTCTTAGCGGCGGTTGCCATGCTGATAGTCTCCGACAGGTTTACCAAGCGCTCGAGCCACGAAGGTGTGTTTAATGGATAACTCAATCCACTAGGAAATGAATTAAAATAATTGCGTGATGATTCGTTTGTTGTAATTTTCAACACATATTGTGAAGAGATGAAAATAAATTTTAAGATTCTGCTCAATTTAGCTTTTTGGCTCGTTTACTTAATATATAATAATTAATAATACTTATTACGTATATAAAATGGATAACTCTGTCATAAAAATGAAAAAAACAGTCACAGTATCCACTTAAGTGTTAAGGCTTGAGTGTATCAAACTCGTTGTCAAATCTCCGTTCGGATTCAGTCCATATCTGAATGATAATGTTGTGTAGAACATAAGCTTACAAACGGAAACTAAACGAAATTTAAGTCTGCAAAATTATTCCCTAGAATAGGACCATTACTAGAAATATTACACACACGAGGGCGGTGCTGTAACTAACCTAAACGATACAAATTAAATTGAAATATCCGTCGGAAAAAAGCACTTTCAAATAATTTTATAATCAATAAAGAAATTAAACTTACATGAAAGATATAAGTAGCTTTCAATTCTGGAATGCTTATCCAAAATTCATCTCAATGAAGGAAATCCGTAGGACAATGTATTACTAACCAAGAGAGGAAAACAAAAACATAACACGGCAGTCAGCCTTCCTTTCGGGTGATTCAACGCGAGGTTGGCTTTCCTTCGAAGCCTGCTTCGTCGTCTTTATTTACGACTAAGTGCAAGTGATGGAAAACAATTCGTTTGCCGTAAAATCTCAGCCTCTAGACATAAAGCTTCCATGGAGGCTGTGACAGATCCTAAAGATCGGCTCTGTTCACCACAATGAAAGAATTCACAGCAGTAACTCAGCAGCGTACCTTAACAGAATTTTCGTTTTCCTAGGTAATATCAACGCGCGGAAATCCACAAGGTTTTTCTCCCCGACTGCTTCCCGTTAAAAACCTCTCGGGTTTTACGTTTTCGTAGTTTCATAAAATTGTCCTTCGCAGCGGCGATTCCTCTTTTACTGGTGGAACCCACGGAGAAAAAAACCCACAATATGTCAAACTACGTCGTAATTTCACGAAAAGATGACGAGTCTGTATTCTGAGACGGGGACACTTTGTCCCTGGGAGAGCGCGGTTCATTGAAGAAGGCAGCTATGAGCCGTATTTTCACCCAATAAAGCGGTTATTTTTTATTCGTTTGAGCCAAGCTTTGCTTAATAACAGCCATGGCTTGTCGTCCCTTCACATCAAGTCGTTTCCTCGCCACACCCCTCTATTCCATCGCCTCCTCCCTCAAAACTTCCCTCCTTCATCCTGCTCCCTCTTCTCCATTCATCGTCCCTTCATTGTCTAGCTATTCAACCCAAGTGTCTTTCGATTTTTCAAATTCACCAAATCTTGCGGGAATTTAGTAGGTGACACCTCTATATAAATACGTGTACTTATTTAATAAATTGAACTGCAAGTAGAAAAGAACAATTGCTACTCGTTAAGATAGAAACCCCAACACTGTTATTACCTTAAAAGTAACGACTGAAAGACTGGCGTATTACCGTTAACAAATTTTACGTGTTACTGAGTTACAGCGATACATTACTTACTAATAGAATTTCACATATTTTATAGTCATTTCACAGTCATAAATTACTGTTTCTTTTGATACACTGCTTCCAGATAATTTACTAAGTCGAATACAAAACTCCTTCACTGATTTTTTTTTGCATTTATTCCTATTGAATTCGTCATCATCTACATTTCAAAGATTCCTTTGGTACAAGATATATAGCAGTCATGTCTCCAGCCAATCGCTTCATTCTGTCAGACTACTGTCAGATTGAAAATAGTATAGACCTAGACTTTGACGCGTTCCTTTTTTATGATCTGACATTATAATGGTACAATCTATATGTCGTTCAAAAGATCTACTCTTTGCCTTTAAAGTGATATACATTAAGAGTCAATATCGAATTCCTGCTTAATCTGAGTCGATGTAAACCAAATCAAAACACGGTAAATTCGCGCAATCATGACTCGGTCACCTTTACAACTTTGTGTAACAATGACCAGGTGTCACAGAAAAAACAAACTTTTAGCAGAAATGTGGCATATAATCCTGAAACATAATCCGCGTTTCTGAAATCTGATCGTGATTTGCTCACCTTTGGTAAGCGTCTGAATTAAAAATCGATCTCAAATTTGATCCTACGCAGTTGAAATTTTTACTACACACTATTTAAATGATTTCAGCATTTTAATGATAAAAGCAGGTGCGATATTTCCTAAATGGATGGAGCTGTAATAAGTACGTGTAATAGTGACTTTCAACTAAATAAAATTAATACTTCACATAAGAAGTTGCCTGATCAGATTTTTATCGGTTTTTTATATCACAGGTTTTATTCTAAAAATATAATTTAATCTTATATAATTAAAAAAGCTTCACATAATACAATGAGCTTCGGAAGGATGTAACATTTATAGTACACTATAATAATCGGAGCGAAAGAACGGTTCAAACCGGTTCGACGTTGGAATACGGAGCGGAACCGGAACTAAACCGATATTTCTTTTTATTGAACCGAAGCGAGTATTTAACGGAAAATAATACGGTTCTGTTTTTCATCAAAGCTTTCCATCGACTTCTCTCTTCGTTTGCTCGTTGAAGGACTTCATTAGTTACTCGATAAATACACTTTATTTTCTTCGTATGCACAGCGTCTCCTTTGCTTCTAATATTATCTTCTCCACTACTGTTACAATCAATGTTTCAGCCATACAAGTCCATTTTACTGCCATACAAGTCCATTTTACTGCCATACAAGAAAACACACAACCTAATCGACAATCGGCCAAACAACTCGGCCGATAACCCGACAAAACGTCCTACAATGAAATATCTTCATAAAACTATACTGGATTGGTTGATTAAAATTACTTTGATAGCGGCTTGAGTTCGTTTATAGTTTTTCCAGCATTTATATTCAAATGAAATTAATTTGTGGCGATCTAGCATTTAAGAAGTAATAAAGCAATGGCTCGCATTTGATAAACGAGACGGCATTTCTGATACCATTAATAGTGATACTTTCAATAGATAATTGTGTATTATACAAGGAAAAACGCATATAATGTTTAACTAGTAACTCTGAAATCCACTATCGCAGTTTTCTCTGAAGCAACGCATCGAGGAATGACTCTGTTCCAAAACATTCGCGTAAAAGTAAATGGAAGAGGGCACAAGTTGGTATGTATACAAAGGCACAACCATTTCAACGATCTTCATATTACACGTGGATAAGAACCATACAAAACTAAAGCCACTTTCAGCAGGAGTAACATTCATTACCCAACCGTCCTAATAATCAACGGCATGGTGTCAGGTACCAAACAATAATTTAGATAAACTTTTATCCCTTTTCCAGCCTTTCACTTCAAAATCTCCAAATTAATTATCACATCTTCATCTCCGTGAAGTAAAACCATTGGAAGATTTTCCTCTCGTCTCCCATACTGCATCTCGCCATTACTTCCCTAAACTCCTCTCTCCACTGCGATCACTCCTTCCCACGAAAAGTGAGCCTCGCCCAACTTCAATCACCTCATAGTCTACCATTCGCTTTGTCACAATCACTCTCAGTCTCAGCCGATCATTAGTTCTTTTTTCTCTGTTGACCTTCGTTGTAAGCACACACTCTTCATTTTCCCTCGAAAAATATTGCGCTATCCCCGACGTCCTTTCCTCCCCTCCCCGTTTTTGTTTCCTGCGACGCGAGATAAATGCGTCCCTAAACTCCGTTACCTCGGTAATTCTTACCGTCGCTCACGAGGAAGTTGAATTTTTTTTCGGAACTAATTATAAATGACGGCCGTTTGTGCTTTATGCGAGATTTGTTTATTTTTTGTTTTGAAGACGCCTTTCGAGGAGGAAATCGTCCGTGGAAAGCCGCTCTAGAGGTCGTGATGAGGGAAGCTTTTCTAATTCAAGCACGTGCAATATTAAAAATGGGAGAAAATAAACGAAACATAATAATAGTTTTAAAATTGCGAATAGGCTCCATCAAACTTCTATAGATTAAAATCAATGACTTAAGAAGGCATAATTTTACCGATAACCAAATATTGAAAAAGGTTGACACTCAAAGGACGGCAAAAATATAGAATGAAACAATTTCACAACTGACGCATTGATTATAACTCTAGGTAACCTCATCTTACAATTTTTTAGTGTTTTGAGATAGGAACGGTTAAAAAGTTTGTCCAAACCAAATGTTCTCCAGTAGGGCTATATCGTTAGTCAGTTTTCAAGCAAAACATTTCCAAATTTTTACCAAACACTGGTAAACTCGAAGAAAACCTTATTTCTTCGTTGTAGTATCGCCACATAAGTAAATGAGGCTTATGAGTAGCAGATGCTATTGCGTAATGAAAACATGACCTCATCCATGAATTATAATTCAACTGCGCTATCCTCAATAGTAATTATGAAATCATATCTTACATTAAGGTTCATTATACATAATTAATTTCGTTCAAACAATTTGGATTACAATAATTAAGCAAGGAGGATAATTTATATCCTTTTCCACGGATTTTTGCAATTTATGGAAATTTTACCACTTTCAACTGTCAATTATCATTATGAAGTTTCACAACAATACATCTACCTCTGTAATTCTATACAACTTGAATCATTGATTACATTTCACATTATCTTTCAAAATAAACAGGATTTCAGCTCATCGTACCATAATTCGCAGATATGATTTGGAAAAATATACTTGTTGCTCAGGCAGTAAAATAATTTTGACGACGATGATTTTGCTTTTGCGTGTCTGCGAATTTATTTGGTATGAATGAATGGTAGATTGATCTGAGGGTAGATAAATGCGGGCCTAATCTATCCATTATACCCTTTCCACCAAACCTTGAATGTTGTACCAATATTTAATGAGACTAATAAAAAATGAATGACTATGTGTGGGAAAAACATCTGTGACCTAAGGTCGACAAAGAAAAAAATCCATCGTTGCGGGAAACACCCGAAGAGAAAGGGCGTGAAAAAGATCGGAGAACAGGAATAAAACAGAGACCAACAACAGTGAAAATAATTAAAGTTTAAAAATGACAACACTGTTCAAAATAAAAATTGAGAGTATGCGCGAGAAACAAGCTGGGGGAAGAAGAAACAACGGCTGACTTTCATACACACCATAAGCTAACAGTATATACATTAGATTACATTACGATACAGGAAAATCATAAATATATTCTGTACCATGATTCTCTTTTTTATCCGACTCCCTGCGCTTGACAGCTACCGTGACAGTATATCTCCTTACTTTATCTCTTTTGGAAGCATCGATGAATGGAAAATCAAACACGTCTCCTCTGATGCGTGCGAGTAGTGATCTCGGAAATGCGAGGAGTGCGCTCTTTCACCGAAACTTCGGACGTCAACGGCGGGGAGGGGTCCATCCACGAGGGTCGTAAGTAACCAAGAAAAACAAAAGAGCACGATATGGAAGAAGCTTTCTTCGGTATACCTGGCATCCCTCACATGTTTCTTCCCGTCGTTCGACCGCAAAAGAAAAAGATTTTTTTACCGTTTGACTACTGGAATATGAGCGAGGACTTGGCAAGATTGCGTTATTGTACCGTTCTGAAAAAACCCAGCTCGACGGCAGCAGTACATCGACGCTGACTTGGCCAAACCAGTAGCTGATTCTACTCGCTCCGATAATGCATTGCGGTCAGGGTTGACGAAACATGACGCATTACACGTCCGAAGTGGCTTCCATCCAAGCAATAAAGCATCACGTGAGCAACCCTGCGTTCATATCGAGGCCACCCTTTCCCGGTTGATTCCAGTGGATTCGAACCTGGGACCGTTATCGAGCGGTCCAACAAGTACTCATATATGTATAAAAGAAAATCAAATTTGGCGAATATATTTTAAGGTTTACCCATAAGAAGGGGAAGTACTTCAGAGTTGTGGTTTTATAATTTACATAGTCATAGAACTTGCTGATTATTAAATATACGTTGCAGCATTTAATATCCTACTGCAGCAAACACAAATCAAAAGCTTAGTTTAAAAGTGTAAAATCAAATAAAAAATTAATTAAGGTAACAATAATATTTGCTATATTCAAATGCATTCTATCTATTAGTTCCGGACCCTTCCTATAGAAAAAGGGGCATATTTGATGGCTACCTTGTATCCGAAAAACATATTGATCTCCCAAAATCCTTGCTTACTCTTCGCGGAGCCTTTGAATTCTGCGGAGGACCACCTAGAAAGTAGTGGCATTGAAATAAATTCCTTTCCTTTCGTCCCCAATAGATAGCGATAGATCAAGGGACATTTATTACAGATTTTTCACATCGAAAACGCAAATTATATAATCTTAAACATTCAGATATGTGAGCTAACTTTTCCACGGCTTCGATCTCGCATCAAATACTAATATACGAAAGTAGCAGTTTATCTTTCTTCTTTTTGCCTAGCTTATCTCCCCTGAACGGCTTTCTTTCTGCAAAGCTCGCTTTCGCAGCCGGAGCTGCAAGGATTATCAGCCATCGCGCTCTCACATAGCACTCAGCCCTCCGGTGGCAGGATCTGGGCATATCAGACTCTCTTAGGAATTAACTTGGCTCAATCTTCCAAATCCACTACGGAGGGAGCAGCGAGCTGCAAAATAAGAGCGCACCGATAATCGACCTTCCCCGCGACCAGAAGGGCTATAAACGACCGTAAATTTCGCGGAGAGAGACGGAATGTATGTCTCAGCTAATGTTTTTCCGATGTAATACGAAGGGGAAGGAGGGGTGACGAAAAGGTAGTCCTAAATTATTAGCGGCGGGTCGTCGGATTAATGAAACGCTGCCATCTGGCGGATATCTTTTAAGGAAAAAAATATATTCGCCCCAGAATCGAATTAATCCTGGGCGAGATGAAGAGAGAAGTGGAATGAAAAAAAAATGCGATCGGCCGGAGATAATGGTGTGGAAATGATGTCTCCGGCGATGTCCAGGTGGGAATTTAAGAGCCATCCGCTCGCTTCGCGGCAGCCTCTCGAAATGGCGGACGGTAGTCTTCTTTATGCAAATGGAGGGGTTCTTATTGCCCGCGGAGGCGAAGGTCCTCAACAGTATCCTCGATTGACTTCAGCGTCGCTCGAGTGTTGGGTTCCTCGCCGATGCGTCGGCGCGATTGAGTTATTTTTCGTGCTCGTCTCGTGAGTAATACAGGGAGCGATCTCTCGTTTGGAAAGGTGTTTTTTCACCTTAGTTACCATATTCCCGAGCGTTGCCAAGTATTGGCTGCACGAGAGTCCGATTGGGATTATTGGAGGAATAAGTAAGCTGTCATGTTGGGACGTGCGCCTTCGAAAGTGAAAGCATAGCGGAACGTATTATGTAGATAAGGTGCGTGAGTTAACACGCATGTACGCGAGTAGATGTCTGTCTGCTCCACGCTGATTTCCACGATTTTCGCTGCTTAGATTGATCTCCACTAATTGGCTGTCTAAGCTTAATCGTAACTTCAAATTATATATTTGGAGCAATATTATTAGAAAGGTGGGTGTGGAAGTAGGTTTGGGTGAGTCAAATTCATAATTTACAAATATTGCAGAATATTTCTTTCAATGCAAATATTCTAATATTTTATTATCAAAATCTTTTACGTTCTAAATTAATTTCAAATCGATTAGAGGGATTCAATGAAGTCGAAGTATCTGATTATATTGAGGCAAGTGAGAAATTTGATGGTCGAATGAAGTGCTGGACCGAATGTGTTCTGTAAGATCAAAACTGAGGCTGTAAAAGCATAGGAATGGTGCATGAGTTTAATTTAGTAAGGATTAGGGAATGGTGTATAATATAGCACGGAAGAGACGTGCAACTGAAACCCAATGAATAACAGGTGTGAAAAATAGCGACGTGACTGGGACTCGAACCAAGTTCTCCCACTTTCCGGTGAGATATTCTAACCGTTGAACGGTAGTTTCAGTGGTTAATATACCTGCCCGGAAAGCGGGAGACCTGGGTTCAAGTCCCAGTCATTTCGCTATTTTTAACACCTGTTATTTCTTTAATTTAGTAAGATATACACGTAAACATCAGTACACAATAATTATTAGGGCCCCATAATATCATAATCTTATATATATTTATATGTGAAATCTTTACAAGCAGTTCTGATCAAGTAATTCTCCCTTTAGTTCCACTCTACTTCTTTCTCCTATTCTCCTTACTGTATTATTTATTTCAGCAGTGATTATTTATTTCAACTGCATTAAATGTAATATTATCCACAATTTATTAATTTATTATTATCACTCACATCATCGCTCACTCTCCTCTTCTGTATTATCTTCATTTTCTACCCTTCATTTACCAAATCAGTCTGAGTTTTCCTATCTAAACTTAATTTACAAATCAAAACTGTTGTTCCTTCGTTCTATTTCTTGTTATATAATCTCTCAGTAAGTTATATTTAGGATTTTAGTTCCGAAAAACTCTTATTTTCAGAAATGATTTTATCAAAGAATCGATCATTCCTTCAATAACAGCAAAGAGGAAAGACGTCCTCGATTAATTTCACTGTTTCAGAACAAAGCAAGTGACACTTCCTAGGACATCTCCTTATTGGGGTTCCCGGATAGCCAAGTGGGCAACGCGTTCGACTTCGATGAATGCGGTCCTGTGTTCGATTCCCTGTGGGGGCTTACATGCGAAATTACCTAACCTGTCGAAGCACTTTTAAAAATACTGCTACTATTTTCTTACTAACAAAAACATAATTAATAAATTTGTCTCCAAAGGACAATAATGCGAATCTCTGTTCAATAGGCTTGCCAATTAATTTAAGAGGGAATCCTTCCATTCAAGCTTATCACATACATGGAAAATGTCCCTAGGATATTTCTCCCTCGTTCATCTCGCTATTGTAGGATACTTTATATCACCGGTAAAGTA
Source organism: Ladona fulva (assembly GCA_000376725.2). Taxonomy (NCBI): domain Eukaryota; kingdom Metazoa; phylum Arthropoda; class Insecta; order Odonata; family Libellulidae; genus Ladona; species Ladona fulva. The sequence continues at coordinate 744,085 of KZ308353.1, read as the reverse complement.
GTTATAAAATTTTAGTTTAACTTTAGATAAACTTCACAAAATAAAACTCCTGACAGTCTCCCAAATTTACCTTCCATGATAGATATTACAAGGATGTATGACGACAGATATAGATCATAGATATAAGACCGCTTCATTTTGACAACCACGAAGATAGATTCTATATAGATTACCACTACTCGATCGGATGCCCTTGTTTTTTTGTTAAGCTTATTGTCGTTCCAAAGAAAATTTAATGGAAGAAATAGGATAATCGCCAAAGAAAAGAAAAAGAGTGTCCCATGACCATATTTTACAAAATGTGAACGAAAAATTCGTGGGTTTTCCTCCTAACGCCCTCTATCGCCTTTGTCGGTGATATAAAAATTTGCCCAACAAGACGATGTCGAGGAGGTCGTCGGGGGAAAAATTTCGCGTGAGATTTCTTTTTCTTCGTCACGGCTGTTAAACTTTGGTTGAAAATTCTTGCGCAGCAAATGGCAGACGGCGAGAGGAAAGACAGGCGATGAGAAGGATGGGGAAAGAGGGAAGGGAAGCAGCGGATATCGTAACGGAGTCTTCTTCAAGAGTGGTCCTTTTTTACCAAAAAAAATGCCTTAACGCCTCAAGTCGCACCCATCGGTAAGGGCGCCTTCTTCATGCCTTCCATAACTGTTCGTCGACTACCTCCACCTTTCTCCTTACCCTCCTCCGGGCCATTCCGCCCCCCTTCACTTATCCCCACACCTTACATCTTCTCCACATCCCTATCCTCTCCTTCTTCTATTTCCCATCCCCTCCGACTATTTCTCGCTTCCCTCCCCTTCGCTGACCAGACTTCCACGAAAGACTCCAAAAACAACTCACGTCCGCCTTTTTAGCACTTCTTGTGGAAAATAGTCCCCTGAAAGAAGTGAGCCATTCGATAAAATGAAACTCTTTTAATTCCATTTATACGAACCACACCTCGGAGAAGTCCTATCGGAGTCTCTCCCTCGATATTCTTCTTCATACTTTGGCGTTTAATGTTGGAAAGAAGAAAGCTGACTCATAATAAATATTTTCCTGTGCTCCGATGTTGAGATTTTAATGGAAAGACTGCGATTAGATAAACTCCGGCAAATACGATGTGCATCAAGTGGAAATAAAAATAATCTCTATTGTACGAATGAGTTAGGCAATCTTATATGCATCAAGAGAGCGCAACATTGCGATTGGATATAAAGCACACCATCTAAGCAAAGTTTTAATAGACAGATTTAAAAGTTCAGTTTCCCAAGGAGGTTATGAAATTAGAATTATTCATAAAGTAGTTTACTAATAAGGTGAGGTATTAAAAAAATTAATGTTAAGAAATAAAATTCTCGGAGGAGGCCGTCGCTTTGTGGAATCGATGACATCACGAAGAATTGTTGAATAAAACACTGTCTTGAACAACAAAGAAAAATTGCGAATACTAATCTCCAATATATATCATTCGTGCAAGACTAGTTTCAGCTAACTATACCTATCTTCAAGCTTGAAGATATATAATTATATTATATTTTAAAATGTGTATTTAATGCAAATTGAGAAGTACTGGATGAAATCAATGCATTCAATACTTTGAAATTGTGAAGATACACTACAAAGTTTAAATGTTAACACCAGTACATCCGCAACATGCGGATTGACTGCAGAATATTAACATATCATCAATACAACGTTGTTATCTAAAAAGAATGTTTAACATTGAATTTCAGATTTATATATATTGAAAAGTAGATAACTAAAATAGTTCTCATCTGAGAAAATTTTCAAAGTTTAAAGGATTAAGTAAAATGTGTTTACTTTGCTTAGTGAAGCCGTGTGGTTGAATCCCATGGAATAACAAGTGTGAAAAATAGCGACATGGCTGGGACTCGAACCCAATGTGGAATAGACGCGGAATGGTAGTTCATTGGTTAGAATACCTGCCCGGAAATTGGGAGACCTGGATTCGAGTCCAAGTCATGTCGCTATTTTTCACCATTATTATACCTTGGGTTTAAAAGTTTACTTTAGGATAAAAGGTTAAGTAAAATGCAAATATCAACTTGCAACCAGATATGAAATGATTTCAAGACGTAAATCAAATGAATCTAATAGTACACAGACATTATGAGTGAGACACAATAAGTTTTTGGGCATTATAAGTCAATCAATATACTTATACACACACATGAAACTTATTCATCTGAACAAACAGAGATAGTAACATCATCATGGGGGAATAATTACATCATCATTCGCTCGTCTATATTAACTCTCTCTTCCGTGGAAGAGAGGATCACATGGGCCTGACCTCGCCAATAAAGGGCCTATCTATCTATCGAAGGATCCTGGTTCGAATTTTTACCTAGTCATGGCGTGTAGTAGGACTCTTGTTTTTTACATCGAGAAAGAATTCTGTGTTAGTTGAGTAATTCTAGATGATTCGTTTACATTCAATCATATCACTTTCGTTACTTTCTTTAAATTGTACCATGTACTTAATGTATTTAATGTAAAGTCTTTCTATTATTCATTATGGCTTGCAAAAAATTACGTACAATTCAATATATTTAATTCCCGACGTGGTTTAGCCACTGAATTTTCTACGGTCTGCACGTTTATGAACTAATGCAAAATGGGCGTTTATACAAGAATTAACCCTTCTGTGAGGTTCGTGGTTAGTGGTGGTTAGCGTGCTAGCGTTCCAACGCTAAGGTACCGGGTTCGAGACTCGGCTAGTCAGTTTTCCGGTTAGGGGGTGGTTGTTTAAATTTTTAAGTAATACTAATTATTGAAATGGATGTAATTGTGATAATCTTCCTGTTTCCATTAAAGAAATAACTGTTAATATCATTTGCTTTTCCTGCCTCTGATAACCTAATTCCACCCCCGCATATGGTCACCACTAATTTTTGTATCGATTTTATCCTTAATGTTATCAGCTCATTTGAATTAATCTCCTCTCCCACAGAAACGGTTACGCACCCACATGTCACCATATACCCATATTCATGCACATGGGTATACGAAAAGCCTCGTCCTCTCAAGTCTCCCGCACGACACCCTATCAGCATCACCTTTTCTCCATCCAGCGCTCAATTACAAACACGCACGCATTTTGCCTTTATGAAGCGCAAGACGCGGCCGAAATTAAGCGCCTTTTTTCGTGGCATGGCGACGGCGGCCCTCGATTCCCTTCTTTACATTTTTATTAATCCATTGAATCATTCGCGCGGGGTGCTTATACGGTAGCCGCCTCGGCCGGTTAATGTGTTTGAGGAAGTATGGGGCAGATATTATTACGGCAGGCAGAGAATCGTGAGTGTTGCCGGCGAGAAAAAGAGATAGGAAGATAGAGAGAGGGCGGAAAAAAATTACGATGCGATAGTCTCTTGTTTTTATTTTTCCGCGGAGGGAATTCTTCGACATGTCGATGGAACGGTTTTCCATTTGGGAGTGAGCCAAAATTATATGCGTTGCTATCGAAGAAGATAGAGAAGGAAAAGTGGAAAGTAAGTGTGGAGTGAAAGAAGAAATCGTAGAGGAAGAAAATGAGAGAGTGCAGGCGAAAAATATGAAAATAATGCACATTAATTAAAGAATGGATTCGAGAGCTAGTATTATTATATATTAATCTAAGTAAACGCAATTTTTACAATTATTTCTTCCGAACTGTAGATGAAGATATCTTAAGCGAAGGTAATAGTAGCATCATTGTTAAATGTGCTTCGACAACTGTAAGACCATTCAGCACGTGGGTCCCACCGGGAAACGAAACCGGGACCGCTTACACCAAAGGTGAACGCGTAGCCCTCTTGACTATTTGCTCACCCAGGAAGGTAACATTTCTAGCTTAAACAAGCCCTGCAATAACTTACTAACATCTCATATGAGATCGAATCTTCTAGCTTTATTCATATGTGATATTAATTTTTTTAGATGTGAAAAAAGTTAAAAAATCCTAAAATAATATGCGCTTATTTTCACATATTATGGAAATATTTCACATAATATGGATTCAGGAGATCACAAGCAGAGATTAGCAGGGACAATATTATCTCATACCATATCCCACGATGAGACGTAGCTACCATGAATTAAAACACAAGTAAGACCTAACCTTTACTAATATATGGTAGATTGTGATTAGTTTAATATTCGAAATCCAAAGTATTAAACCTACAATACGATATTGTATATTCTACTAGTAGGTTTCATATTCCTAAAATAATATTCTCCCTAAATTATGACTTGAAATTTCAACCAACATACTAAAATGAGCTCATGATTTTCAATTACTTCACTATTTTCTAAAGTAATTAGAAAGTAGAAAAAGAAGCTCGAGTTTAGTTACCCAGTATATACCTCATATTGGGTTAAAACTTCCGCAAATTAGTTTGAGATTAGTTTATAACATCTTAAGCACTATTTCATCAAATTTAAGGCATAGATTTTTATGTACACTACTATTGTTGCATAGATAAAATTTATGCTAACTATATAATACCATCCTTTGCAAATGACTCTTATCAACTGAGCTAACTTTCTTAAGATCAGCTCATTTTATAACAAGCTTATGAACGAGTAAAAACATTTATGGAGTGCATTACCACAAACTAAATAACGCCTAGTAAAAGTAAATACGAGATAAATAAGTAAAGCAAAAGGATGAGAAGAAATAGAGATAAGGGAAAAAGAGGACTGTGGATAAACGAAGGTTGAGGCAAGAGAAGAAGAAACCGATCATTATGCTACTGATCTAAGCCTCAGGAGTTATTATGTAATTAATGGCAGAGAGTCGATCGTTTCTTCATAATTTTTCTCCATCTTCCACCGACTGGGGTATTAACGAAGAGTGGGTGGCATGGAGGTTGAACCCGAGGCAGAGGAGGAACAGGCTCTCGGACTTGATTGCTTTAGCGACCAAAGCAGACGATAAGAGCCGGGGGTAATTATTTATTAAGTGAGATTATGGGCTCCATCTAGCTTCCAAACCTCTCGAAACAACCTTAGTGAGTTAATGAATGAAAAACGCAAAATCGTACAGGATGCGCGCCGCCTTCCTCTTGCTGTGAAAAAGAGAAAACACCGGCACCTCTTGTTTCGCTCGCGGTTTGTTTTGGATTTTGTCTCGGATGATACATTTTGAAAAGTTGCGAGGTAGGATGCGCGGTCCCAGTTTTATCGCTTTTAATAAATCAGGCTTCTCTTCTTTTTTCTTTCTCTCCTCCACGCCCTACCGATTCAGAAACCGCAGTCCGTTTTTGTCACTAGCGGTAATAACTACATTCCCTTGCCTTGCACCGCAAGATTGCCGATTTCGCGTGCATTAAACGAACCATTTTGCTCGTTCTTAATAAGCCAATCACGAGCTCGAGCGACCTGTTTCGCGAAAAAAGTTTCAGCGTAATAAGAGCTCGCGTCCTTAAAGGTATCGCATATTTCAAGAGGCAGGGATTTGTGGGTTGGGAATCGCCGCGGGTGACAGCGGAGGACGTCGGGGCCGAAGAACGATGGCCAACGGTAAGACTCCGCGGCGGTGGAGGACACGGGGTTATTTCCGGTTGAGTACATGTCGCCAAGGGGATTTGGTGAATTTCTAGATGCTGAAGAGGGGAAAGGCAAATGGGAGATTTTTCACATTAAAAGAAAATTTCATCAATGGATACTGATTGGAAGGAAAAGTCTTAAAGAAATTTCGAATGAAAAGAAAAACAATTTGAAAGTATAAGAAGAGCGAAGAGATTAGAAGAATTTTGAGTATAAACCGTGAAAGATTTTATTTTCCTTGTTTGAAATCAATAGTTTGACCTCAAAGGTGAACAATTAGCTAATTTACACTGCTTCACCATCATGTTTGTGAAAACGATGTTAATTTTATTTTAGAACAGACGTAATTCCTACAATTGTCCTAGTACATTTGCATTTTTATATTTTCGATTAATAATCATTTCGAAAACTATAATACATACATAGGAATTGGCAACTCCGCTAGAAGAGACGACGACTTAGAATCAAGTAAATGAGCTGATTACTCGTGAAATCAATCACTAAATCGCACATCCATTTCTAAAAATTCATTTCATACCACGCAACTTACTTTGCGACCAATATTTTTTTTGATTCCTTCAAAGCAACGGAATTTCTCGCTTTCGGGAAATGGCGCTCTTTCCGGAATCGAAAAAAATAGCTTTAAATTTTCCTTTTAGATTAGTAACTGGACAAGTTGTAAAGTCAGCGAGTGGAACAAGGAAGTTTTGTATCTACTCCTTTCTTTCTGTAGCGCAAATTCATGGTTCCCTTTCCCCAAAGCAGAATGAAAGTTGTCGAATCATTCATTCAAATCACTACACGCCCTTATCGTTAATCGTGGGAAATATGCTACTGATGCGGGTGAGAGACGTAACTTGATGCTAATGACTTGTCAATACGAAACTTATCTTTATCACTTTTACCCGAACTATATTTTAGTGTTTGAGTAATAATCCAAAAACTTCTTTCGGTTAAGACATTCGTCCATTACGATGAACGGCAAGTAATGAAATCGGCCGGGCACATTGATCTACTGAAGAACGTTAGTAAGATCATTTTAGAAGGAAAGTTAGTGGATCGTAGCTTTTTATGAGGTATTATAAAACCATCATATAATGATAGCAATTCAATTACAACAAACAATAAAGATTCAAACTAAGACCTTACATATAAACTCGAATTACCATTCATTTGATATCTGAAACTTTTTATAAAGTAACGATATCCAAGATTTATAAGAGTATAATTTTGGTTCCTCGCCGATGCGTCGGCGCGATTGAGTTATTTTTCGTGCTCGTCTCGTGAGTAATACAGGGAGCGATCTCTCGTTTGGAAAGGTGTTTTTTCACCTTAGTTACCATATTCCCGAGCGTTGCCAAGTATTGGCTGCACGAGAGTCCGNTTATATTATATAACAATATAATATATTACATAACATAATTATAAAATAGTTGCATTAAAGGGAGAAAAAATTAACTTCATAAAAGACAACGGACAAAGAAAAAGTGCGCATAATAAAAACATCCCATGAAGTTTTCGAACTATACCAGAAACATTCATCTAAGCCCCATTCCAACTTTCTTTATATCCTAACTTCAGAGTTCACAACACTCTGACGTTGAAATCACCGGAGAAAAATACGAAATATATTTACAAACACTGACTGTTGAGAACATTAAGGCGTGTTCCGAACCATTCAGGACAAAAATCACTTATTTAAGTCGTGTATTTACTCAGAGACGATAAGAAAAGCCTATAGCGCTTGCAAAAAAATATAACTGTTGTCTAATCCTACATAAAAAGAATCGTACTAAAATATGAATAGGGCTTTGAAGATGAAAAGGCAGAACGGTTCGGAAGCACAATAGAAAAACTGACAGAATTGCGTGGAAGCAAATAGAAGTTAGATTACGTAGGAGTACACGGAGAAGGAAAATAAAATACTATCTCTATGCTGTGCAAATAAGAAGTAAAATAGGGGAATGTTGAATATGCGATGGATGAGAATGGTAGTGGTAGAAACAAACACGATAAAGGGAAACTCAAGGAGAAGCAAAGCGAAGGTAGGATAGAGCGATTGGAAAGGGAGAGAGAATAGAGAAAGAGGTATACAGGAAGAGAGAAGGAGGGAGGTCCAAGGACGAGGGAGAGGACTTCATGGGCACGACTCTTCGAACGTCTTTTCGTGTCCTGAAGGGACTGCGAGGCCGTAGAGAGAGAATCACTGCGCGGTTCTGATCGTCCCCTCATGTCGTCAAGACCGGAGTAGAACTGGAGGACATAGGATGGAGGATAAAAAATACCTATGGAATAATCCCTATCGAACAGCGGTTCTACCGACCGTGAGCTTGCTGCATTTCCTTCCGCTGTGTAATACTCCGAATCTATATTAGAACGCCCACATTTTTCTAGCAAACTGATCGCTATTCTGAAACTAAACCTGTGTTCAATAAAAGTACTAACTACTGAACATCTGCTAATTCTATTCGGGAAAATCTGCGTATGTCTCCGCTCATGACGATTGGGAGCTACTGTAAGACAATTTCGCGCCATTCTAACACGAATCGCCGGCGATTTCCGGCCACTTCTGTTTATTTTCTCTTCGAAGAATGCCTTCGAAGGCATACAAATGTAACATTCCCCTGCGTTCGCAAACATCGAAACAAAACAGCTGATTTTGGAAAACATGTGATTTATCGCTTAGAAGACAAAAATCTTAATTCCTGTTTTTATCGATCAGGTGTCGAGGTTGGGTGTTTGATAGAGTTCCTCTCGTAACAGTTAGAAGATAAAACATTTGCGCTGATTCGAGGACGGTTAAATGATTTGTCGAATATTCAAATGCTAACAGGAGTAAATTAAGGTAACTCCTAAACCACTCCAGGTAATATTCAATGTTCTATGAAAATTATTCCTTACACCCAAGAGGCTCATCTTTATAACAAAGACCAATAAAATTTATAATCGAATCCATCATCAATTGCCAACCAAAGGGACGACGCATATCTGTGGCGGTGCAAAGAAAGATCATCTTATCACTCAAAGACATGAACAGCTTGTGAATGTTTCAAGGAAGGAAAAAAGTATTCTTCCCATCCAAATCCTGCAAAACGAAAGACGTGGGTTGGTCGGAAGGTGTATCTTCAACCCGTCTCTAAGGCCTCCCGTCTGAATCATCTGCTGAAGCTCTTTCACGTTCAGAAAGACTCCGCGTCCTCTCCCGAAGATGGAGACTGTCAACTCGCGGTGTCGCCCGCATCCTTCCACTGCCTCCTTGCGGGATGCTCCCCTAATAAATAGGTAAACAGCGAGAGCGAGTAAAATGCGCAATAGGAAAGAAGTATTCTCTTTTCCGGAACGGAAATGAGGCTTGAAAAAGGGATCCCGAAAGACATAAAGAGAAGCCGGAATAAAAGGGATTAGAGAGGAACGGCATCACGGATGGGAACACGCAGAAAGGAGGAAGGGGAAAATAGAGGCCGGCATAGAACGATGCCTTGGGGTACCCCGCGAAAGGGAGTTTAGAAAACGGTTTTTTAGGTTTAGACTACGGAGAAGGAGGACGAAAAGGAGATTTGAAAAGGGTTTAAAGTCGACGTCACCCGGAGGAAAAGATGGTGGATTAGTGAAAAGGAGGATGGGGAGGAAGGAAGATGGAAGTCATAAGGAGGGAGGAGGAAAACTTGAAGACGTCTGAGAGGTGGCAACAGCGCACACAGGTAAGGGAGAGCCAGGTCGAGGAGACGGCGGGTTGAGTCGCCGGAGGTGGAGAAAGAGTGGAAGAAGAAGAGGAAAAAAGCACGGAAAAAATATGGTGCCACGGACATGTCGAGAAAAGAATGAGGGTGGGAAGAAATAACATACCGAAAATGTACCTGCATTTGTATTGGTTTCCATATTAAAAGTATAAGTAAGTATATACACACAAGAAGCTTACATCAGCCGCAGTTTAGAGTGAACAAGTATAGTCAATTTGTGTTTGACGAATAACAATCTGCGATTTGATGATTAGCAACAATTATTTTATATTCCCTCCCCCGTTAAGAAAAAATATTTCTACCTTTCGATGCAGATCAGTATCCAAATTCTTTGAAGAGTAGTTATACTTATATATATCCTTAAAAAATTAATTTTATACTACAATAGTAGAGGACCTAATACTAGATAAACACAAATATCAGAAAATACTCGGTTAGCTGGGCCTCGAACCCGAGATCTTATTAGCGTTGGTGGGCAATACGCAAACCATTTCGCCACCGACATAGGCAAATAGCTGTTACTAGATGCGAAGTCGAGTCTAATCTCAAAGGATCTCTTTTTTCACTAAGCTTTGGTCTTGCCTATGGCGATATGCTTAGGGGCGCGATCCTCGTGGCTAGAGAAGAATTATCGTGTAATGCGTGTGTGAAGGTATATAAGATATATATACAGGTATAAAGCATGTTAGTATATGTATGTATATATAAATATACACACATATACGTATTTATGCAACCACACCAACATACGCTTTCATATTTGATCATCTCCTACGATAGGAAATGACTAGGTTGCCAACTGGGAATCCTCAAGGATGGGGATGGAGAGTTGAGAGTTGGCGGGAGGGAGAAGAGGTCTCCTCCGTGAAGTATGGGTACAAATGAGCGACAAGGAAGAGATGTTGAGAGAGGTAGGTAACTGAGATGAGGGCGAGAGTGAGGGTGGACAAAAAAAGAGGTGTAGAAGGGTGCCGAAGGTGCATGGGGCGGGGATGGGTAGGGACGGATGACGCAGAGTTGGAGGAGCGGCGTTAGAAAAGAGAGGGATATGAAAGGGGATTGAAGAATAGGTGTGAGCGTAGCAAAGGGAGTTGAATAGGAGGGAATGAGGAAAACGAGCATGAGAGGAAGGCGGAGGTAAATAACAACCCTGAAGTGAATGAAGAGGAAAGAATTGAACCTGAGACACGGATAATATCCCGGGGTGGTCGGAGATGGAGAATGTCTCTAGGTTACAGCTAGCTACACCATGTTCGAAGTTTTTCATTTAAATATCTCGTTATAAAATTTTTGTGTACAATGCATGTTAGGGAAGGGAAGTCATTTTATATTAGTATACTTCTACTTTTTCCAAAACGATCTTGCGATGAAGCTTCCGTGAGATTAAGTCATGAATTGAAAAAGGATATTTATATAGGAAAGTTTGCTTTGTCTTTCTCGCGATACTACTGAAACCATCTTTCCAAGATGGAAATGAGAAATGTTTTAAATGATTGCTGCATTATCTACGCCACTATTTTTTTTTTCATAGCAAAATGTCAAATAAAATCCTGCGAAGAGGAAATAATTTGAAGAGATTTAGAAACTTAAATATCGCACAATAAGCGAAATTTAAATCGCCAACTCACCTAAATTTTAGTAAATTTACTGGAAAAAACTGCCTTAATTACAACTAAATCAATATATTAAATCTCCTTTTCACTGCAAAAATGTCTATATTGTCATCTCTACTAAAACATAGAGATGCAATTCAAACTTAGACGTTCGAATATTTACAATGAGGACGGCGCGAAGTAAGCACCCATCCAAGGCATTCATTCATCTCAGTGATTGGAGTGAAACATGCAGCTTTTCGTAAATTTATGCCATCGGCAGATAAATAGACAGGATTTGTTATGCTTAGGACGAAATCAATTTTTATGGTAAACCTTAGGAATAGTTTGAAGCACTAATGCTATATATTGCTTAAGTTTTTATAAATAATCCCACACGGCAAACATAGGTAAAGTATTTTCAGAGCCAATTTTAATTTCAGAAAAACAAAATTCCTTAAAGTTTTCCTTATATTCCTCGAAGTAAATCCGAGGGAGTTTTGAAAGGAAGCTAGGAACCACGAACACAAGAAACGGGCGAAGTAAAAACGTTAAATTTTCCGCAAAACCTCCACCCTCACAACGTCACCTTCATTTGCATTAGCTCACTATTTGAACCGTCCATTGATCGTTCCGTTAATAAATAACAGTACCATAAATATTTACAAGCGCATATGGGAGAAATGAACAAGTAAATTTCCTTTAGAAATCTGCGCGCGAGGGAGAGGATTTTTTCAAAACAGGACGCAGCCATATTGCGAGAAAAATTTTCGCGGGCTAAAAATAGACGCGTCACAAAGAGCTATTCATGCTCAATAGACGAAACATTCAAATACTTAGCATCCAGAGGGAAAGACTACCGTTGTGGAGGGCAAGATCAGTGCCATAGCATAGTATCGAAGAATATGTATCAAGAATACGGATCATCACCACATCCAGCGCATCTCAATCACTATCCCGCAGCCATAGACGCAAATGCAGCGATTTTGTCGTTAGAATTAGCAACTTTTCCTACTTTGAGCTACTTTTTTCTATTTCCCTCCTGGCCCTCGATGTAATATGTTCTGTTACCAATACACTCCTCTGCTGCCATAATTTGCTTGGATTTTATAAAAATCGAAATGGAAAAAATATTTTAACTTAACAAAAGTCTTACAGTTCATATTATCTGTTTAATTCATTCAATACCTGAACTGCAAAACCATTTTAAAAACTGAATTAATACTATCACAATTTTTGAACAACTTTTAGCGACATTTTTAATCAGATTAACGACAGTTTAGCTACTTTATCGATTGCATCCAGAGATATTGAAAAAAATAAATCGACATCTGTGGCTATGGCACACTGGTGTGTCGAAATATATCCTATGGTAATGTAGTTCATATTTAGCAGTGTACATTGTACTTATTTAATGATATAAGTTGTCCCTCAATGAAATATTTTAATCGAAAATACACAAATACTTATTTTACACCGCGCCCAGTGTTTTCTTTTTCTTGATTTGCCTTTTGATATCCTCTTGGAATAACTCATAACACCAATGAGTAGATTTGCTTCACATTTTACGTCAATGTGTGCGCTTTATTTTCCGAGATGTTTATTGAATTATTGTATTTAGTAGTGGATATATCAGTAACATCCATCATATGCATTCATATTTTCATACCCATGTTCATATAACAACCCAACGCATAATTTAGTGCGCCGCTAACTCAAGTAAAAGCCCAAGTGTGCCGCAGAGAGAAACGAATTGGGAAGCATTGACCTAGACGACGACACATCGATGGAAGTATTGAGCGTAGTCTCCTACGCCAAAAAGGAAAAACAACACTCCCGATAGAAATATTTTGAAAACGACTTAACGAGAACTGACTGGAAAGGAAACTATTTGGGAGGCCCCCTAATTAGTCGCTATACAAACCATACAGAACGGGAAAAGGAGGAATTTTTCGAGAAACGAAGATGAACAGAAGGAATATTATTTTTTCCTTCCTTCTCCCTCCTCAAAGGCAAACGAATGGCAGCTTGTTAGGAAGCCGAGATTTCTTTCGCATGCTTGTGTGGGAGTCCCCCGTCTTTGAACAGCGCAAACAAGAGCTTTATTTTTTTCATTATTCCTTTCGGGGCGAGGCGAAGCAAAAGACCGGGAGAGATGGCGGAAAGGAGAGGGGGAGTGGACGTCCTGTGTTATGGACACCGAAGGCAGGTGGGTGGGTTTTTTCCCGCTGGAGGGAGGTATTATCCGAGAGGAAACAACAATCTGTCCAATTGTTCAAACTGATGTCTACATTTTGCACGCCACTTGACTGCTCGCTTAGGGATCCCATTTAACTCGTGGAATGCGCCTTTTGATGAATGACTCTGGAAGACTCATTATGTTGAGAGCTAAGGTCAACCTCATCTTCGGCGTAACACGCACTGCCGCCGCCACGAGGAGAAAGAGGGAAACTTTCGACGTTTCCAAGTTCTTTCGGAGGCGGGGAGAGATGAGTATAAAGGGGTTGGCGGTGGGACGCTGCCTAAAAGCCTTCTCGTTAAACTGCTTGTTGTTTTCCTTCGCAAATGAATTCGGGTGCCACCCCGGTGGGCACATCCGCTTGGCGAGGTTTTACTACGGCCACCCTTGTTCGCGGCCCTTAGTCATCATTCACACGTTGGATATTGAGAGGGATCGATTCGAAAATTATAGGCAGCGTCGATATTGGTGTATTTCGGAATGATGAGGGCGCGACGTGAAAAATCAACACCGCCTCCGTCCGTGGATGTTTACATTTAAGAGAGAAAAGTCAGAGGACTTTGGAATGTTGCGTCGGCAGAATTACTTCATGAAGTAGGAACACAAATGAAAGACACGGAGAAAAATTCTTGCTCCTTAGATACGAGCCTTGTAACGCTGGAGTATTTTCATCCACAAGATATGAAAACTTCTTCATCCCGGAAGCCAAGAACCCAAAGGGCGGTTCTGCTTATAAATAACGGGGATATATTGACGGCAATCAAATGGTGTAATAATTGAAACTTGTTGCCATCAAATATGTAATATCAGAGCTATTGCAAAATTTAATAGCTAAGATATAGTACAGATGGGCTCCCGGATAGCCTTGTGGGCAACGCGTTCGACTTTGATGAAAGTCGTCCCGGTTTCGATTCCCGGTGGGGGCAAACAAAATGACCTTAAATGTCGACGTAGTTTTAACGGTACTACTACTATAATACAGAAAGTTAAGCGGAAATAGCGTAATAGAAAGTTAAATATGGAAATGGATACTTGGTAGTTAGCTAAAAAGTTTATATAGAGGGCTAAAGAAGGAATTATTATGGAACGTTGTCATTTATGTAGTAGGGAATTTTGAGAATCATGAAATTCTAGAAGCATTTTTATAATAGTTATTTCTCATTAGAATAGTAAATAATCAATTACCCATCCATCCATATCAACATCAGGTCAAAGAACATTTCAAAACAGAGTTATATGTATAAAGGAGAGATTATACACACACACTCTGTAATGCTTTATATGATGGGGTTTTAGGGAGTCGTAGAATAAACTTTCTTTGGTAAAGGTAAAAGTCAGATTTTTCATTTTTCTCCAAGCAATAAAAGTAACACATTAAACTAAAGTTTAAATACATTATAAATAATATCTAAGCCTTCATCAATTTATTACATTAGAGCAGGGCATCTATAGCAGATATGTCATTAAATTCGAATTGAATTGTCCTCTTATCTCTGTTATAATCTTTTACATTACTTCGCATTTAATAGCTAAATTATGGATATCTTTCATGCCAATAACTTGGCCTTCTGCGTGAGGATGGATCGAACCTTCAAAACCGATTTTTCTGTCGATTCTTAGTTAATAGAAGAAGTTAAATATGTACGAGGCATTTCACGCTTAAGCAGCTTTCACGGATTATTTACACTGATTTTTAGCACGTAAAAGAATCATGAGAAATGACAGTTTTGGACTTTCATTTAGACAGTAATTTAGGAAAAAAAAGTTTCCGCTGTAGACTCCTTCCCGTTCAATGGTCACTCTGGCCATGAATATTCATGCCTCAGGTTTGGTACATGCACATAATCTACCTTTTGACAACTTTCTAGAAAATCAGTCGATCGGAATAACTTAGCCTTATTTGTCTTCCTGAAGATCGTTAACTATTCCACCCTCGTTACACAGGACCGTCCCGAGACAAAAATTTAGGTTAACCCTTTGAGGCCTAACAGCATAAATTAACAAAATTCCTAGTCATTAGTTCCTGCGAAAATTAATCGAAGTTTCGAGTGTTTAAAATTCTAGCATTCAAAAGATACGGAGAGAATTTTGACTGGCGAGGTTTCATTTGCATAGTCGAAAAGCGCAAAAGCAAGAGTAAATGAAAAGCATTTAATGTTTGCACTCATATGATGCTGAATTTGAAGCCGTTTCATTGGTTTCATTTTACAAGAAATATCGATGTATGCATAGCGCAAATTTAAGTAAATGACAGGTATATTTCAAACCCATGGATATTACCAATGGATTCTGATGAACTATAAAAGTACCTTGAAATAAAACCTTAAAAAATATAAAAATGCCTGATATTTTTCTTGGACATTTTGTATCAAACATTTACATCCTTTACACTTTATCAATATACAAGGATGAGCGTATTCCATCCGAGAAGTCAGCGAAGCAGTAAACTCTATGAGAAATTGAAGATGTAGGACCAGAATTTTATCACCTTGGGCATACTGAAGAACAGTTGATGAGTAAGATACAAGAAGGGATAACAACGTATCAACAGTTCACTCGTGAGAGCATCACAAATGGGCATACTGAAGAGAGTGATTCAGGTATCTCCACAGAGAGGATGGACTCTAAATCAAATACGTTATGTATCTCGGAGAAGAAATCTCGCTAAATTAAAATAAAAAACTCTGTCAGAAAGGAGATGCCTTCAAACATTATGATCCTCGAAAACCGTCCATCATAAAATGCCTGCAAAGCACTTATGCCGAGCTCATCTTCAGAACCGGCATTATAGCTTTGAAAATGTCATTGATAGCTTACAGTCAACTGCTTTTACTAACTTAACAAGGTCAATACCATAGCTGCGTGATCTATTGTGTACATTACCTATATTACAAGCAAAGTTATTCCAAAGAAAGGAGCATTAAGCATTCCTTATATATACAGATCAATTTACCGAAGGAAAGCAAGTTAAAAACTTGGTCAGTATACATAAATGAATTTAAATATCACTCTCATAAACAGATGATTTAACCCTAGTAAATCGAGTAATTGGCAGAGTGTTATAATTACAGCAGATTGTAAATAAAAAAATTAATTCTATAACTACTTTGTCAGAAACAAAGTATTCAATAAAATATTCACAATATATTTAAATCCTCTCATTAAATTCTGAATTAAATAATTTCCAACAAAATATTCCCCTTCCCAAAATATTGATATTTTTATGTCAATTTTTAAGGAACATACACAAATATTTCATTACCCATGTTTTATTTTTAATTTACGCGATTAGGATGCCAAACATTGTTTTATGTTTATGTGTTTATGAGTTATTATGTATATACCCACCATAATCATACCACTGATGTAGTTGAAAAAGGAATTTCTTGGTATTTGAATAATGGATGGATGATATCTTGATTAAAACATTATGAAAAATAAAATTTTAAATCATGTTTTGGTAAATTGACGATATGATATCACTCCAGTGGGTTACAAAGGGTAATATAATGAATAATCGTGCGAGTTTTCTTTTTATGTTGGTAGCAAGAAATAGTTGAGTATCTCAGGCACCCCTATTATAGAACTAGACATTTTACATTATCTGAACCGATTTTTTGTTTGTCTTGAAACTGATTCGGGACAAAAAAATTCAAATTATTGGAATTTATTGTACTTCCTTGTTGAGAATGGGTACCCTCAATTTTCCATCCATAACATAATTTTTCCTGTATTTTATAATAGTAATTTTATTAATTCCCATCGCTGTAATTGTATACATAATTTTATTTTCCGTGATATAAATAATAATAATAGAATAATAAACCTAAAGTTCTTCTATACTTCAAACCTCCGAGAGTAGTAAAATGGCATAGACCCCGGGAAGATAAATTATTTCGCAAAAACAGAGAAGCTACTTAAGCTTTTCAGAACTGAATTTTAATTGATTATGAATAAATCATCTCTTATATTTTCCCAATTTTTCATGTAAAGAAAATACGACTCGGACGTTCACGGTGTACACTCCCCCTGCCACACGCCGGAAGGCGGCTTGCAGGGTACTTATGTAGATGTAGATGTAGATGAAGCTGCATATCAATCCAATGTTCATTCTATGCACTAAATTGAAATTTCTTTTAATTCAACTTTCATTAACAAAGATTAACTGTTCGGAAATTCATTGTATACATTCATAACTTTGGCAATTTTTACTATCCTTTATCTGTATCTCTCTTTCTTTCACACTTTCCTAAAACTTTCGCAGATTTTTCACTCCCCCTTCTCTTTGTGGATATTTTCCTGCAGTGGAAACCTTTTTTTTCCCGTGATAAAAAGATCAATTTTTCATCCACAAAGCCAATCTTTTCTGGTGATGCTGTTGCCAACATTCTATCTCACAGAACTCGAAACGCATCTTTATTGGCTGTGCCCTTCTCCAAGAAAAACGTTCACAAGTTTTCGTCCATTCGAAGAATTAGTTGGTCTGCTAATGAACTCTCCAACTTTGTAGACTTCT
Source organism: Ladona fulva (assembly GCA_000376725.2). Taxonomy (NCBI): domain Eukaryota; kingdom Metazoa; phylum Arthropoda; class Insecta; order Odonata; family Libellulidae; genus Ladona; species Ladona fulva. The sequence goes on along the minus strand of KZ308353.1, from coordinate 726,457 downwards.
TTTGTGATTCCCTGATTGCCATAAGGAGAAAGTCGTACTCATTTTTTGCTCTTAACTCCGCAGCATAATTCTTTATTTTGTCTTTTTTAAAATTTTTAATACACTGCTTTTATTCTTGGCTTTACCCTTATTACATTTCTTTCTGTTTTTTTGTCCTTTTTATTAGAGCACATGTAATTGGGGTAAACTGTATGAGCTAAATAAATTATTGTTATTATTATTATCTTTCTTTATTTATTTACTCCCATTTCCGATGTGCTTGTTAAACATGATATATATTAATCTGGTATTTTCTCGGCGAAGCTGATGTAGGAAGTTCTCTCGGGACTTCATCCTGAAGGTGCCGAAACGTCGATGGACTTCGAAGCAGTGATCCGGCTGATATCCCGAGAGAACTTCCTACATGATATATATTGTAGTTTAATATCCTATATCATGTTGTATATTAGTGCTTGTACATTATTTTGACATGGGTTAAATGGAAGATGGAACTCTCTTGTCTTAATTTCGCTCAATAAAGACGATCTTATTGCATTAGGTTGTAACAATCGAGTAATTTGCTGACACTTCTTGTAAAAACAGCAACCATCGTAGGTGCTAGGTTCGTAACTTGTACTTAACCTTGCATTTCTTCGCGTAAGACCATCTCGCACCGCATGGTTGTTTATGGGCTAATTAAGCGCGAGTGGTAACGACCAACGGGGATAACTGGTAGGCAGCATGAGTATTTTGGCCAGGAAGAAAGAGCTGGTCCGTGTCTCACCCAGCATCCCGCCACTCTTGTAATTGAAGCATTAAAACTTTTAGTGCATACCGTGGGCGGCTGTGTTCGGATTTTCTCTGGGACCACTCGGAGAGAAAATTTCCCTGTACTATGCCCTTTATTTTTCGAGGTCGCTGCCCCCTCTACGGGAAACTCTTTCGTCTCAAAAAAATAAACCCCATTCGTATACCTTTTTATTGTCGCGATGGTGTATTTTACGATTTCTTTCACGTGGAAAAGAAATGAGGGAGCCCTTTTTTAATGTCTATTTCGTGTCGGTTTGAAGACTTTTCTGGCTCTGGTGACCCGCGATTCGTGTCCTCGTAGGTAACCGCATTCGAGGGAACTGAGGCTTAACTCCCTAATTGAATCCCAAAGCTGTGGGTATTCGACGGATGAGGTTTTCTTAAAATATACTTCTCTGAAATTAAATCGATTATTTTGAAATTATTGACTGAATACGGAGCCTATCGAGCTCCAATCCCCCTTTTTGATTAGCTGTGAATAGCATTCTGTATTCGTCTGGCACACAAAACCGTAAAGATTTTTATCGCGCTATATTTTCGGTAGGCAGAGATGTGATAATCAGATAGGATATCCTGCTTAAAATGCATGTTTATGATCCTCGAGATTGGATTATGTTCTAAGAGCTAAGCTTTTTAAGGGTCTTGGCAAGGTAACTCTATGGTATATGTATCTTGCCTCCTACATAAAAGAGGATTCCAATCAAATAACCTGAAAGAAGAAGACACGCAAATATTGACGGCTCGAACTGGATTCAAACCTGTTATTTAAGTAATGTATAATAGGTACACAGATATCAAACCAGCTGTCTAGGGCTGACTCAGTAAAGTGATGGAAACGGCATATATTCGATTATCAGTGAATGTGCGGATGGAAAGATAAATTGGAATTATTTTTACAGCCTCTGTTCGAGCATTGAATCGAGTATAAAAAACAAACTGAAATGCAGCAATTAAAATCCTCACTTTCATTGATTCCTTCGTCATAAGTAATAAGAAGGATATACATAGCACCGTTTAGAAAGTGAAAAGTCATTAATAGATGTATCGCGTAGATATTTATCCATTAATGGTGTAAAATAGCGCATCACATAGGTCAAGCCTAACCATAAAATATGTCTACGAATCAGCTGCAGCAGTTTCAGAGATGAAAGAATAAACTTTTCAAACCACTCACGAAAATGTTTACTTCAATTATCTTACTAAAATAATCAAGGATGAGACACTTCTACATTAAAGGTACGATGTCATCAATTAAGAAAAAATATATGGGGATGAATTTATGTGTAAATTTCATCTTCCCCAGCATATGCAAATAATTTGCAATATTCCCTCCTTCGAGACAACCTCTCCTTTTTTGATGGTTGTCACCCATTCACCCATCTTCCATCAACCTCTGATGAAACGCAAGGTGCGTGTCGTAACAGAATGATTTGTGCGTAACGGTTGTGTGTTTTGATCTCTCTTGACAAGCGAAAGAAGTAATCGCTGGTTTATGACGCAATATCCTGGGAGCAAGGAAGAACGAGCAAACGGTATGACTGCAATAGTCGCCTTGTAAATCCTAACCAAGGAGGACGGGATTTTCCTGAAATCCTGCCAGTTCTCCTATACTGTTCAGAAAATATTGCGAAGGCATACTTTAGGTGTCTTCTAGAACGACGCATATTTTTTGAAGTAGGGAAACTTCACCTTTAAAAAGACAACCTTGCTGCTTATCGACCTAATGAAATATACATTTGAAAAAAAATAATGAAAAGATGTTACGATCACGGTAAACCATATGTTTGCCCTGTGAAATACATTTTGAAAAACAGTTTAATACTTTTCAACAGTATGCTCACACTGCTTGATATCCTTTGGGTGACTTTGACGTCTTTTAATACAAATAATAACGTAATGGGATGGAAACCTATGTTTGGGATGATTTTAAAAGATAGGCAATGTGAGACAAGAATAATAAAAGTTCACTCTTCGTTCACTTTCAAAGTTACGTCGTAATATTTTCGATACAAAAGTTTTCAAACTATTTTTGGATCAGAGGTATTCAACCTAAGGTTCACAGATCGCCTGTGGTCATTTCAGCAAGTCCGTGCGGTCAAAGAGCGTTTCTTCTATCTTTCTTAAAAAGTTCTCCGTACTAAAACTTGATGAAAGGGGGGAGGGCAGTTAGGGATTTTATTACCTGACTTAAAAGCGATATACTATAATCACCTTAAATATCGCTATAACAATTATAACTGAAGTAGCAATATTAGATGAATTTTTAATGTTTAAAAAACCTGAGATGATCCGCAGCCCGCATTTCCCTTGTTGCAACTGTGGCCTACTTCAGATGAAAGCTTTGGAATCCCTATTTTAAATGGATATGAAATGTGTGTCGCACAGAAAGTTCAACTCTTGTGCGATACACATTCCTCTCCCTCTCACAAGGGAACTAGTTATCTTCCGAAAGCCCCCTTTTCTATGAATGACCAAAGTTCAGATATCTCGTACAATTAAATAAATTAAATTCGTAGCAAATGCTCTAAATTATCATAGCCTTATACGATGGCATCCATTGATTAAGATTGACTACAGTGAAACCTGTTGATAATTCAATATCATAAAATGAAACTCCTCGATCGAGAAAGGACAGGAGAAATGGTATGTGCATGCTACAGCGAGTACTACAATTTTAATGAGAGCAAGAGCGAAAATAACTCATTTTAATTTGATGACTAATGTAGTAAAGGAAATGATTTTTTTATGTGTTAAATTATCAAGAAGAGGGTTCATCGGTAAGATTAAGGCATTGAATAATGGAAAAATAAACGTACTACTAAAAATTTAGGGAAAAATCAAAACAATATTTGTTTTTACGATATCGAACTGGGAAAGCGAAACCAAAATTAATATTTTTTTCATTCACAACATACATTACATAGGAATTTAAGGCATAATTTCAGTAAAAGTTTCAACGCAATAACACAGTTATCCAGGAAAGGTTTCAATCTTGCATTTTCTTCTAAATGACGTCATTATCTATATGTAATGAAACAGAAGGAAGAAAAAAGCTTTTCTTGAACATAAACGCGTTACGCATTGCGGATTATTGAGTAGTGGGCGTAGATTTTGTGATAGTGAAAGACAAAATCAAAGGAAATTAAAGAAGTCAGGCAAGAAAGGTCGAAGAATAAATGCGGAAGGAAGTAGATGAAAACGGGAAAATTTTATGCAGGTATCAATGGTTTGAATGAAAGAAAATGCAGATTTATTCCCCTTGGAATCTACTTTGACCCTAATTAGTGGTTTTTCCTGAGGTAGACATTTGAAATATCTAAGAGTAAGATGTATTGGCATAACTGCGAGACGATTTCTTCCCTTTCGGTTATCCTCCCGTTACCGTACGCTGAAGAATAAACAGCTCATTTTAATATCTTTGAGATGTATCAATCAACTACTTTCAAAAAAAGCATGTCCTATATTTTCCATTATCCTTAAAATTATCAAAATAATAAATGAATGAATCGTTAAAAAAGAACTAAAATCCAAATCATTAATAATCCATTATGTATTAAAGAATGTATATTTTCATTTGAATTCGCAATCAGTACCCTATTTGAACCTAATAAACTATGGAAGGTCAAGATACCCTACATTATGTTACGATGCTATTCGTTTGAAATCCATCCCAAAGCTGCAATTTGTGAAATAGTTAATTTAAGTTTCAGGGCGTCTATGTCTATGTCTATGTCTATGTTTGTACCCTGCAAGCCGCCTTTCGGCGTGTGGCAGGGGGTGCATGCACCATGACTCTATTTCCCTAATCGATTATTTTCGCGTATCGTTCGCGGAAAGAATGAGTTCTTGAATCTATTCGTTCTGGCATCTATTTCTCTGATCTTTCTCGCATTATCGGAACGGCTTATGTAGCATGGTGAACGCATTATATCCGCTACATCATCTCTAAACGTGCTTTCTCTGAATTTATTCAGTAAATTGATCCTTTGTTGGACTCTTCTAACTTCCACAGGGCGTCTTGCTGGAGTTCAAATTCTTTAAAAAGTGAAAAAGTTTTTTATTATGTACTCCCCGGTAAACCAATAACAGCTAATTGGATTTCCACCTGGGTACGTTTTAAAACAGTAGCCGGAGATGATGATGTAGAGATGTATGCAATGATCGTGCGGAAGAGTTAAATTAAATGAATGCCAGCCATCAGCTGTTCAATAAATGTATTCCCTTCTGACCTCTAACCTAAAATACATTAAATTGTTCAACTATGACAGTAAAAAAGTTGTGGTTTCTCAAATACAACCCTTCGTCAGTGTATTCGATTACACAGGTCAGGACTTCGTTACACATAGTGAACTTAATAGAGGTTTTTAAGACTCAATTAAAGCATGGTGTTGATTGACATGAGCTTTTTATATCCGGATTCCTCGAATCTCTTCATCGTCAATATATTTTTTATTAATTTCTTACTCCTATATTACATCCATGAAGAACGTTATTCTCTCGTGCATTTCAGACCCTTAACAACTTTTGTTAACTTCTAGGGAAATAGATGCTTAGCACAGCTTTAGAACTCGAAATAGTTTCCTATCTGAAATAATTTTCTCAGACCATTCTATGCTTCTTTGATCATCAAACATCAAACTTTCTCATTTAACGTTATCACCACGTACATAAATTTTATTTTTACGTCACTAGCAATTAATTGCAGGTCACTACCTTCGTTAAGAAAAGCAATTACAACGTTAAAGCATTCAGTCTCTATGAAACTTTATTTTTCAGATCTAAAAATCTTTAAAACCGTCCGTATTATTATGATTAATGTTTTATTACCTCTGCGGGGGATGCCCATTAGTGCTGGAAGATAAGTATATTTTTGCTCTCAAAAATTGATACAATTGAACAATGTCAAAATAAACAAAAACTACATAATATGTTCAAAAGTTTACGAAGTACATAAAGAAAAGAAAACAAGATTAATCATAAGTAATAAAAAGATGATTAAATAGTTTGTCTTTAAAAGATCTTAATGAAGTAGAGTTCTTAATCCTATCTGGTAAAGAGTTCCAAAATTGGGAGGCTTTTATTGAGGAGTTAACATAAGTGTTGGTATGAGGAATAGAGTAAGTGAAGAAATTAGGGTCGGATCGAGTGTTAACAAATATTTGCCATCTTTATATGAAATTACATCCTCGCCTTCTAGTCCTCGTTATTACTGTCCATTGATCTTTTTTACCATCGCCTACATTCTAAGTTACCATCAATAACGTCCATCTTCTGGTTCAAAATTTACTGTCGTAGTATTTTTTAATGTATGTGTTTTATGGTAGCAAAGAAAAGAACACACTTTGTCACTACCACATACATTTGTATGTGGAATGTATGTGGAAGTGACAAAGTGTGTTCTTTTCTTTGCTACCATGAAGAACTTCCACAAAGTAACGCCTGAAACTATTAATTTTATGTGTTTTATGTGTATTATTTGCATTTTGTAATTAAGTTATGTTAACTATCACTACTTTTTTTAAAGCATTGGACGTAATTTGTCAAGTATGGCTGTCGTTGAACCCACTAATAAACTTCCATATTGGAATATTTCCTCATACGCATGTATTAAATGAACAATGAACTCATTTGAATTTAGACATTTTGAGCCAAAATCACGCAATTCCGTTAAACCCTCTTACAATTCGTAATCCTTTCGACAATCTTTCTTGCATGCGTTTCTTACTCCCCTCGGAGTAAAAAAAAATCAGTCAAATTTCCCTTATTTTGCCTTACAGAAGCTATTAGGTGATTAAATAGTGCAATAATTTCACTTTCGTGAAACATTAACTCCATATTTTTTGCCAATAGTCCCCCACGTTCGTCACTATCCTGTACAACATCCCCGGACTTTTAAAAAGAATACCCATCTTCGTCTATGCACTTTTATCCCCGATCCTAAACCTTCTAAACTACTCCTCTTCCATCCTAAAAAAATCCCCCTTCGTACCCAATCCCCCCTCCATCTCCCTTCTCTTTTGGGATGAGACCATTCGGTCCTCACCGGCACACACTAACAATTTTTGTTCCTGTCGTTTCCCATTAAAGAAAATTGGCCCGTTTAAGTCGAGCTTGGCGGAGGGGGAGGGAAGAGAAAGAAGTTGAATGCGTTTTTCGGCCATGTCGGAGGGTTGAAGAGATGGAAGAGAGGGAAATGAGCTGGAGGAAGCGCTGTCTTCATCTTTTCCCTTTCTTGCGTTTACCTATAAAAAATCATCCTCAATATGGCACCGCATTCTTTACCGTGGCCTGCATTGCTCTTCTCTGCCAATATCTTCCCTTATCTAACTGGATATACTTGCGACCTCATTCCTTTCCTATCTCAAGCAATTCTTTCTTCCCTTTTTGCACCAGTGTCTTTTTTTAAGCCGCCAATGCGAGTGATTTGTTCCCGCCTTCGAAGTCTCAAACATACCGCAACTTCGTAACAGACGCATACCTTGTAACAGAGAGGAATCTGGTGCGAGGGGTGTTTATTAATGGGTGGTTGAATTTTTCCTCAAGGGAGGTTTAGTTACTGCTATTTTAATTGCAATGAATGGGGACGAGAGTTGTAAAAGAAGGAATTTCTTGCGAGAGATGCCAAGTATTTACGGTGATTATTACTGAATCTGGTTGATTTTTATCTTTCCAATGAAATTACCGAGGAAGTGTGTGTTGGGATCAAGGATAATAAATCGATGCCTTGTCAATTTTTAAACCGATTTAAAATTTTCTTTATTTTCGAAAATTTGCAACGATGTCTAATAGTTCAACACTTAATTACACATTGAAACAGATTTAAAATTTGAAAAAATCCGCAGTATCCTTTGCACTTAAGCTTCACGTAGGCCTAAGAATGTTATTGTCTATTATAGCGATAATTACATTCTCTTCGTAAAGCAATTACTCATATACAGTACTAACTTCCATTTCAAATAGAAAGTCAGTTCTTTTTTTTTCCAAGATTTAAAAAGGATACGCACTGCTTGAGTAATAAATGTAAATTTATTTAGTAATTTTGACTTTATTTCCCTTAATTTAACGATACAAATCGGTTTAGTTTAGCTTGTTTAACACGAAAATTTAACAGGTAAATTGTGTTTACCAGATTCTGAATACTTTTCCAAAACAATCTACAATAATACAGCAATTTATAAAAAGACGCGCCACAGTACAAATTTGCCTCTATAAAAACCAAAAAGACGATCATATTAATTTTATCATAACTCCAACATTTTTCAGATACCTTAAGATTTGAATCGATGAAAAAATTCTAACATTTCATACTACGAGAATATACAAATGTGGATATGTATTGCTCGTTTCGTGATAAAGCATTCTGAACGAAATCGTATGAAACGCGAATTTGAAAGAAGAAAGCTCAAGAGTGAAGCATTTAACACCTGTGGGAGATACCGGATTTTTCATCTGAGGATTCATTCCGCTGAAATTTCCCGTTGATTGTTTTATTCCGTATTTCATGAATTTTCATGAAAATTCGTTTCGGCCTCCTGATCAATCTCCCTTTCCGTAAATTAATCTCACGATTCGTGGATTTCCTTTCTCTGCGCCCCGTCGCGAAATGTTCCGCTATTATCTGAACCGTCACGGCTGGACGAAAACCTAACCGGCGTCAAAGTGAAGGTGCCAATTAAAATAAAAAAGGGAGAAACTGTACCCTCCTTCGTTTGACACTGCGTGAGCTCCATATTGAGTACGACATGAGGGAATAAGGATGCCCTTCCGATAGAAATAAAGGCTGCAGGGCTATCAGAACGGTCCTTGGAGGAATCGTTCCAAGTAACGGCTCTGCAATTAGCTTCTAGAACGCGCTTTATGAATGCCCCTTCCCTCGCTCTGTGCCTTTAATTTCTTGTCGTTTACGGTGTAACCTTCTAATCGGGTACTACTTTCGACTTTTATTCCTCTATGTCATTCGCTCTTCCCTAAAAATCTACCACTGTAAAACGAATAAACCGATGAACTTACAATGAAAAGAATGTGAAAGAAAATTTAGATCGAATTTTTCACATCGAAAGCCATTCGCTCAAAATCTTTACGCAACATCATAAGCAAAATTAAATGATTTTCAAATTTCAATAAAGTATCGAGAATCAAGATGATACGGGAAGCCTTAGAAATTCTTTCTTGATGGAAAATCCTGATTCATTTTTAGCGAATGACCTAACTTATATGTAGGAGAAAATTGTTTCGTCGAAAGAGTGGATCCATGCAGACTCCAGTCTATCATCATTCAACTACATAAATGCCGTCTAACTTGTAGATTAGCCATCTTTTGCCTTTCCGCAAATTTGCCATATAACCTAGATTTGAAACAAAGTGGAGACCCAAACGGTATCGATAGAACAGAGGTGCGGAGTCTTTCTTCATCGGACGGCCGCATGCATGCACGGCCGCATAGGAAACCGATATGCCGCGTATGAAACCACCAGACCGCACATGAATAGCGTATCGCCTACATAGTTAAACAACGAAATCGAACAGTATAACGTTACTGCTACGTGAATTTTTCAAGAATACTTGGTAAAGGATACTGGGAAAGAAAAATGTTTGAATACGAGAGAATTTCTTTCAGGAGGTCGCGAAATCATAAGTTTGTACGCTCGAATTATGTAAATAATGGCATAATAGTCACAGGTTCCTCATCTTTGACGTAGGGATTATGATACGATATAGATTTTCTCCGAAATATTTAACTTCGATCAATCGAATATTGTCATTCAGCTTTCGATAAGTCGAACCGCGATACAACGTATATAAAGCGGAATTCCAATTCGTGTAAAAAATTTCATCTTCGATACACTAACCGTATATAGAACCCAGTCTTCCCCTTGTGGTACTTTTTAGCGTTTTCTTTCTCTTGCTAAGCGAACGTCTATAGAACTTTTCTTTTTACATTCCCGATATCTCTTTCTCTCTCTTAATCCTTTCCTCTTCATCTCCATTCTTTTTTATCCTCTACTTCTTTCTCTCACCCATTCCCTCTCCTCAACGAACCTTAAAAAAATAGGAATCGTCTCCGTTTGCGACCGGGGGTAGGAAGTAATGGTCTTGTCGAGCTATTAACTACGGCAGAGGTATAATGAGAGGGTGGTGTGGGCTGGGAAGTTAAGCCAAGGTAGGGGAGCCGGAGAGAAGAGGGGGTGTGCATGGTAAATTCCCTCCCGCAGGGCGGGGTTCGAGAGGGATAAGGCATTGCAATTTGAGGGAGGGATGCTTGAAATGGGGTTGAAAGAATGAGACTTGGGCGGGGAGACGAGGGATAAAGAATTTAAGGAACAAGGGAGACACCTAGAGGGGAGAGTTTTAAAAAAGTGCGTCAGTCAAGAGTTGTCGCTTTAAAAAACCGTTTCTCCAAATTGAAGCGAGGAAGGTGTATCCGCTGCTGATTTATCGCCCGGCTCGAGCTCTTACTATTCGGAAAATTGCTCCCCTATCGTTAAGGGAAATATTTCATTGTCGGGTTTTTAACGTTTGAGCTGGTGCGAGTGTAAAAATGCAGGGGCCGTCGAGAGAAATTTTGTGTTACGGTTCGACGACTAAGTACGAATGTTATCAACCCTCCGCGATTTTGTAAAGGGCTCTTTGGTTCCGTCTCAAATAGGTTGCTCAAGACAGATCCAGTAATATGTTAAATATTTGTATACGGGTAAAAGTAGGCTTAAATGCACTCTAATTTATTTTTTCCGCAATATTTGCTACTTATCAGTACAGTTGTATTGATGGCAAATTATTTATCTTTAATTTTCTCTTTTTGAACTTATATCGCAATAATTAACTATAACGATAATGATTAAAATATGATGCTGTCGCGTAATTTTAAATTTTTTTTCGAAGGACTGGTTTTGCACAAAGTAATAGAAGAGAAACAGTCTCATATAGAGTTACATATTCGAAAAGTTCGATTATGTGGAAAGTAATTATTTCAGGCGAAATATTTAAAGACTTCGAGGTCTATAAAAACAAGGAAGCAGCATCTTCATATATCGAATATTTTATCATTCTTTAGTGCATGGTAGTGAATAATGTATTACATTTACTTACCTCTCAGCCTAGTTCGCGGCCATAATTATATGGAAGGCATTGAGGAATTATCGATGAGGAATATTAGCTATATTTTTTATAAAAAATTATTGAATATTATAATAAGTATCATTTAAAGTGTTATAGTACTACACGTACCCGAATTTTCCACTTTCATAATTCTGGCTCAGTGAGGAAAGCGAGGCCTAACTACCTCACTCCTCATCTTGCCTAGTTGCCTTATCCCTTCTCCGACACTTTTAGATGCAAATTGTAGATTGAAGATCCAACAAGTCTACATGTAGAAGACATAAAAGAAAGATTTAAATCCAAAAAGTAAAGAAATGAGTAATCTAAATCAGCAAGGATTAGAGAATAACATTTTATTCCATGTTAAACGCAAAGGAGAACACAGAAGGTGTAATATTTCTTTTGTGTCCTTTCTGCTTTTCCTTAACTTGTATAACTTCCACCAAGTATCAATGGAAAGCTTTCGATTTATTTCATTCCTTTACTTTGAGAAGGAAAATCAACAAGCGATAGCTACTGTAAGGCATTGTTAAGGGCGTACACACTCATAATAACTCCTGCGGTTAAATAAAAATATTTTAACGGCTGCAAGAGCAACTAACATGTGGATACTAAACGTAATGCATCCACGAGTACATCAGCCAATAAGAAATCTTCGGTTAAACACATAATGAAGCCACTAACGACGGTCGAAGGAAGACTCTTAACCGGATCAGTCCGACCCCTCCTTCCGCTCGTAAAAAGCCCCCGCGACTACCGTCTTTTCCCAAAGACCTAGAGTACAAACATGTTTTTTCAGACCGCCTTCCTCTATTACAATTCCGAATGGAGCGCGATTATTAACTTAAAGCGTGTTTTCGCCGCCGGGAAAAAATGTCATTAGTCACCCCCATTTATTTTAATGGGACCTCGGAAACCACTGAAAACTGTGATAAGAATCGCGATTCGTCGAAGACTCGAATCCTTTTCTTCCTCCGCCGAGAGACTGTAAAAAAGGAAATCTTCTCCCTTATTAAGAGATGCGAGTAAAAAAAAATTAAGCGACTCATCCCCCTTTTCTCGCAGTCTGAATGAGCGTAGGGGATGACATATGGTTAAATAGATCTCCTTGGGTCATTAAAAATTATTGGATGGTCGAAAGTTTAGGAGGGGAATACCTTTTTTCGAGAGTGGAATAAAGGGAGAATGGAAGACCGTTCGAGATGAATGGGAATTGGCGCGGGGGTGAGTTTTTGAAGTGCTGAGGGAGTGAGCGTAATTATTTGGCATGAAGTTAACGTGAGGGTGGTGGGCGTTGGGATGGCAATATTGAAGGGGGATGAGTTTAAATTTCATCCGAGGAGGGGAGAGAAACGTTTAAAAGGATTCTCGCGGGACGAAGGAGCTGCGGGGGGTTAGATGGATGCATTTGGGGGAGGGTTTCGGAAGAAGCAGAATGTTAGGGTGGACTTCAACCACCCTCCGCCTAGCCGGAAGGGATAGCGAGTTAAGAATCTTCCCCTATTTTCCTTGTCTTTATTGCCTCCCTCATCCCCCACCAACTCGACACTCATGCATTCTCGCTTTTTCCAACAAAACTTCTTCTCCTATCATCACCTTACCATTCCATCCTTTATCCTTCCTGTAATAATATGCACATTTTCGTCTCCACCAACCAGCGATCGTTTTTCTTGCCGCCCACCGACGGTGCTGCCACCTGTACACCTGCCACCCGCGGCTATTCCTTTATCATCACCTGCTTCGCTCCATCCTAAAACTTCCTTCTCCGGCTGGTGATAGATATCACACTACGCCGAGTTTCGCTTCCGACTCTTTTATTTCTGAGTGGTGAATCGAGGCACCGCTTTCTCATCTATCCATCTATGCGCGAGGGGGGAATTTATTTCGTCGAAAATTCGACCGCGGCGGGTTTTGTCGTTTCCACGGTTGTTTGGGGTGCCTTTATTTCTGAAAAGATGCGCGGCCTGTGAATTTATAAACAGGTGTTTCAAAGAGACGTACTTCGGATTTTTGTTTCGTTTTGGGTCAGGGGAAAAAGAAATGAGTGGATTAGAAGGTGGTGGAAGAGAAAAAATAACTTCTCGTGTAATCTCAAGATACCTTCATCAGCTGCGATGTCTCTGTCAGTAACGTCGAATCGGATTACACTTTACCCGTTTTGTATAAATATACTTAAATCCACAGTCTACGCCAATGGCGTACAAACCAAGCCGACCAAATTCAGACTTTCTCATATGTTAATTTGGCTCTTGAAGATGTTAATGGCGTACGTCATAAGAGATCACTGACTTGGAATTACATATTGTGCCACCGCCCTTGGTTCTTTATGATTTATATCAATAATAAGGATGCAAGGGATAATTCGCGAATTATATATAAGGAATAATATATATGGGTAATATTATGTGAAGAATAAATCAAAAACAGGTCACGTACGTACTATTAAGCCGATAAATCGAAGAATTTTCAATTTTTTTGTTCTTGAAATACATAAAATAGATTCTACGAGTGATGTTTGAGTTAAATTCAAGGGGAATACTTCATAAGCCATCTCTTTGACGGTTTATGAAGTATTCCCCTGTGAACTTGAAATACATATACATGACTGCGTCTTTATAAAATTAAAACTCATTAACTAAAAAGTTAAGATAACACTGGTCTTCACTATAAATACTAATTTGCTTGTATAAATAATAAAAAGGAAAAACTGAAGCTTTAAGACAAGGAAACTCATGATACGAAAAAATGCACCGAAATGTGGATTTAAAAATTACACTAGGGGGGACTCGAAACGCAAATCGGTTAAGGAAACCGATACCTTGTTCGTTAGGTCGCAGGGGCCTGCCCACACTTTACAGAACTATTCAGCAATGTTTATGATCATTTACAAAGAACAATGTAGTTTCGAAGTTAAATCCAACATGCTTTAGCGATGAATACATGTATTCAAACAGGATTTGATGTGCAAGCGATTCAACATACACCGCGAAACTGCCATATCTCCATGGTTTCTGCACATTTCATCGTCCCCTGTGAACATACAGCTTTTCACGCAAGTTTACTCTCGAAAAAGTGGCAAATAAACATTTATTGTTTATGATGGCATTCGTTTAGCATTTATTCCAATAAGTAAAATGTTAGTTTCAAATTTTAAGAGTTTAAAGATACGGAACCGCTAAAAATGAGATTGCTGTTTTCAGAAAAATGACAGGTGAATTGGAAATTCACCAAGAAATTAAAATATATACTGTCCACAAAATAGACATAAAATAGACAAAATAAACACCCGATTTCACTTGAGACTAATTAGGTAAATTGGATTCCAATATCCGAATGGAAATGTTATATTCTGCCTGACATTGGATGGGATGGTACCAGCATATCGATAGCAAGGGTGTAAGAACATGAGTAGAAAAAAGAATATTTAATTAAAATGCGGGTAAAGAATATTTTCTCGATGAGGATATCCTAAACTGAGTGAGTTTGGAAACTCTGTGGCCGCATTGACCCCGGAAAAGGCCACAGTTTCCTCATCTCTATGTAGCTCAAGACAAAACTCACCTAGGAAACTCATTGCATCTATGCGTCCACATCGCCTCGTCAACCTGACTGATCCATTTCCTAGAGACGAGCCTCCTTATGACCATTCCCAGCAAATCTATAACCCGTTCTCCATCAGCAGACATCTCGATTCGCTTCCTCGATTGTTTTCCTTACGGGACAACACTCCGCTCCTCCGAGACGTCCCCATTTCGACTCCCGGTCCCGTCATTTCCCACAATCCCACCCTCCTTCAATCACATCGGCCGTCCCGATCCCTGAAAACCACGCAGGCTATCAATTTAACGCGTTTCTTATGAAACGTGTACACGAAAGAAAAGAATCATTTCGGTATTTCCCTCCGCTCCACTTCGTGCTACTTCTCTGGAATGCTGTCTAGGATGCGGAGAATAAAAATACCAGAGAGAATCTGTCATTGAAACGTTTGATTGATTTATGTCCACGGCGGAGAGAGAGTTCTTCTACAAGGTCACTGTGCCATCGGTTCCAGAGCCTGTCACTGCTGTTAGTGCGTCTACTATTGCGTCAATGGCTTATTATCGTTTGCTTCTTGAGCCGAGCGTCGGTAGGATACGAAAAACGTGCCCGGAGAGCATGCTCTCTGCGGAGCGGAGCAATTTTCCGCGATTCCTAAAAGTATTACGACAAGGAGATCGGCGGAATCGTGTTCTCTGGGGTTTTTAGATAGTTATAAATCAAAATACGGAACGGAGCTAGCTGTAATGAATGTCTCGATGTATATACAGGAAAGACGCGGACGCCTGGGAGAGGAAAAGAAGGACAGCTCTCTCGGATAATGAACAGTTTATGTCTAGGTAGTCGGTTGTCTCTCCGAAGCGGAAACGCTTGAAATACTTCCGCGAGACTTGATGCTTGAAAGCGATAAATTGTATTCGTATGATATTACTTAATCGCCTATATAGGTAAAGAATTTTTCTAGGCAGCTTTCATTTATCTCGTTTTTTACGAAAGAAATTGCTAACGATTACGTTGAAATGACTTGCAGGTGATGTCATCGTGTGCGAATAAACGAGGCGAATAGCAAATGCTGATTTAAGTCCATCCTCGAAGCGGGCCTGAGAGTTGCAAAATAATAAATAAACTATTTCTTTATAATCACCCACTTACAAGTATTATCTTGCGATTAATATAATCAACAACGAGGAATGATATTAATTAAAGTTGATAAGAGTGGTTTTGATAAAAGAGACTGTTTTACGTGAACGAGTAAATCGAAAGATTGAGCAAACTCTACGGTTAAAAACCATTATTGGTCTCCATATTAATCTACACTTTAATTTGAATCATACACTCCCTTTGTCATCGTCTTTGCAGGTATTACCTACTTATTTTTTAATATCATAAACTTATTCTTTCTTAACATAGCAGAATAAGACAAATACTTTCCTACAGGTATATATGCTTTTTTCCATTGGGATAGAATTTTTTCCACAGGTTTACTTTAAAATTTCTTTATGCATTTTTTTCATTTCCAAATAAAAACTTCCGGATGTGACAAGGGACCGTGATATTCGTCACATTATGATAATAATTGTATGTCGAAACTGGTCGTTTATATTTGCAAAGTGAATCTGTGGAAAAAGTACTTTCGGAGAACGGAATGCTCCTCCATCATTCTTTCTTTTATACTAATCATTCATTCTTATAATTATGATTTTTAAATACTTTAAACGTTATCCTAGTTGTTAACTGTGGTATTCTATTTCATTATTCAATTCCTTAGATATACGCTACATTTAATAGGAGACTATCAAGTCTAACTTTCACCCGAAATTAAGACGTACGCATGAATGAATGAGTGTACTCAAGCAAAAAGATTGCTGGACAAACAGATCAGCATTTTCACCCAGAAAATAAAATAATGAAACATTTAACACGCGAGCGGAAATTATAATGAAAAGTTTTTAAACCTCAATCGTCCAGCTCACTAACCCCCAATTAAAATATCAACTCGGAGCGATAGTTCATATAATTGCCGACAAGGATTGCCTCCTCATTAGCAGCGGAGAGGGTAGAAATGTGGGGGAGAAGAAGGAATTCACTCACTTCGGAGATAGAGATGAAACCTCGGATTGGATCGGACTATTAAAATTTCGTCAGCGAATAATTCTCCCGTGGCCTTCAACCCTTTCCCTTCGTCCGTTACCCTTTTCTCATCGAGTGACACATCTGCTTCTCCGATGAGGGGATTGTATTGACGGGAGAGGAATTCCGCCGGAGGACAATGCTTCTGGGGGCTTTCGCGTGGAATGGATTCGGTTTAGAACGAGGGAGGATTATGTCGTGGGGGAAGATAAGGGAGCGCGTTATATTAAGGCGACACCCTGGAGAAAGGGGTGGAATTTTCGCTTCTCGTCTTCTTCGAAGGGATGAACAGTTAACCCCTTAGGGTGGAACGACATGATCAACGGAGGGATATCTATCCCTTTTTGCGCCAATTTCCTAAGCCTTCGTTTCTGAGGGTTAAAACCGATGAGCTCCGATTAAACAGGGAAGTTAAACTTCTTCCACTCGTCAGATTTATTCGGCTCCATTCCTACTCTGGGTTTACTCCAAATTGTACGTTTTAAAAGCAAACTCCAATCTCATTACCTTCACTTCCTTTGCTATACTTTCGGTGATTCACCACCATCCACCTAATTAGAGGCCGATAGTGCATCTGAGGACCGTGGCGTTGGTGGGTGCCGCTAAGTAGGAAATAACTCATGCTTGGCCTTCAATGTACTATCCCGAAAACAGAGTGAGATTATTCAATCGGATTGCTCTGTGAGATTGCTCAATTTGTTAGAGCATCTCTTCCTGAAATTCGGATGTATCATGAATCAGCCTAAATCAATGTATAACGAAGACATTGCTGTATAAAACATAGTTTTATATCATGGTCATGTCGAAATTCCATATAGCTACGTCCTCCTCAGTGAATTTTAAGTGAAGATATGCTGACAGCAGCTCACGTAGTTTTGGATCAAATGTGTAATCTGTACTTATTGAGTAAAAATGTTTACTGAGATGATTCAACATGAAAAAGACAGTAACGAATATCAGAATATCTAACTATAAATTCATCTACTCCAAGGAGATTCGGATACTTATCCCCTCCTCCAGTAGCTGAAAAAATGCTTGGAGAGGACGAGGCAGCAAGGCAAGGTGAGGAGTATGATATTTTGCAATTGCTTTCTTCTCTGAGCCATTATGATATGAATGAAACACACCATTTAAATGAAATATAACGCTTTTTTCAGCATTCAAAAAGGGGTGAAGAGGATAAATTCCATTATTCAGCATCACACATACCTCAGTAGATTTCATATAATCACTACAATGAATAATACTCCATCAAAAGAAAATAAAATAAACATTTATTGCAATTTTTCAAAATTTATTAATGAGAGAAAAATAATATAAATGGATTTTTTAATGATATGAAATTCAGATGGATGTACGTCAATGGACGTATGATCAAATCCATTTCCTGTAAACGTACATATTAACTAACTTAACGTTTGGGAAAGTGGTGCGATATATTTTAAAGGGAGAGTGAAAACTTGGATATAAGAATGAGGGAGAGAGGTCGAAGGAGGGGAAAGGTGACGATAAAGGTATCACCTCCAGAAGATCGCGACCCGGAAAAGACGCCGGTTGTGAACGCAGAAAACAATGTCCCTGCAATTGATGCCCTTCCTCGTCCACGAACTTATTGCTCCGTTTGCCACACAATGGATAAGCACCTGGTTCTTTCCCAAATAGCTGCTATTGTGGCATTGTCTATTCAACCGTTATATCCGAGCAATTGTGAGTACAAGAAGTGCGGAAATTCTGAGTTGCATGAAACACCCGCGCAGCGACCATAGAAGAAGTTTTAAGTCCTCGTTAGTGTTAACACTTCGGTTACGAAAACTCTTATAATACATACATTTATTTAAAAAGGATAGATAATAATTATTAGGTTTGTGGCAAGAACTGAAAGGCAGTACATTTCTTGCTACGGATGTAAAGATAACCACCGGAATTAAATATGCATCAGTCGTTTTATAATAGTACAAAATTATCTTCATTCTTAAAAATGATCATAAAGCATGAAGAAAATCGTGCATTTGTATGCTAAATGCAAAGTATCGATTTTTATGTTAAATTCTTCAGTTAGATCTGATAATACCTAAGTGTAGATTTAAATGGTACGCAATAAACAATGATATTTTCAGAAATTTATTGAAATAACTAATTTAAGCGCTTCTTTATAAGCAGAAATTTCATATTTCGTAGCAGCCAAGTTGATTTCTTCCTCCCAAAATTTCATTGGTACAGTAATGCTAGAAACGGAATTTGGATAAATTTCTCGTGAATATATTAGCATTCTTTTAAGTTTAACATTAGACCGATACATGCCGATCATAAGCTCTGTCAAATCTAAGTAATCATATAAGGTGAATTCCTTTTGACGAAACACTTATAAAGTATTAAGATCTTTCATTACGCTCCGTACCTTCCTTAACAAATTCGATAAAACATAAAAGCGAATTTGAGCCCTTTGATAATTTTCGAGGCAAAAATAAGGCTGAAAAGGCCCTTACAGCAATTACGTAAATGAAATGGAGCCGTTAATAAGTCCGCAATTGATATAAGATACATTTTTACATATCTGAACCGTAAAATGGAATTCACGTTATAAAAACTCATCTTTTATGTGCTTTCCTGATGTAATAAATCAGCTCCATTCACATCGGAGTCAAGCCTTAAATCTTTGAGAGTATCGTTATATGGTCATAAAAAGAGTTTATGATACTTGCCGAATTTATAATAAATTGAAGCTCTGCCGGTTCTCTCCGGGAAAATTTATTCGAGTTTGCGATTTTACAACTCATAAAAGAAGAATTCGAGCGAGATCGCCGCTGGAGTAAATTAAAGCATCATATTTCGAGGCCCGCGATAGCGTTTTTCACATTCGAGGTACGAGATAATTCGACTGAATAACGCAATTAGTTATCAAACTGGTGTCATTGCGCAATGAGTGAGATTTTCCCCGTGACTTGGGCATAAGCTGTAAACTTTCTCGGAAATGTCCCCGCAATGACATCCGCCGCAGTGCACACTTTCAAGACAAGCGGATGATTTTTTCATTGGTGCATTAAAATAAAAGATGCAATCACTTCCACGAAATCGCGTCTCGGGGCGTACCTTCGACTGGTCTTGACCTTGGCGCCGAACTTAGCGAATGCAATTTTCCGTCCGCAAGAGAACGAACGTTAACGGGGCGTCGCACCTCTCGCTGGATGGTAATTATCTTTGCGTTTGACGTCATTCCCCTTATCTCATTGGTTCGACGGTTCTTCCGCCCACGTATTTCGCTATCTGATAAGCGCCGCTTTTTTCGGGCGTGCCCACCCCCTCGATCTGACATCTTGACCCCTTTGCTTATCGAGAAATCATCGCGGCATTCAATTTTTCCCCGCGCTCGCCGATTACCTCGGCTACCAATGTGGAACGATGATCTATTTAGATTTTTCGAGACCATTTCGCGAGTCGGCTGCTAGTCAAACGCCGGGATTAAAATATTAATAAACGACGCATATTTTTTTCGTCTGATCGTGCTACTGAAGTGCAGGGCGCTGAAAGATTTCCGCTCCAGTTACGGTATTCATCTGGAGATATTCCCGCTTTTAATTAACATGGGTATTACGAACGGTAATCATGGAAGAAAAAATCTTCTCGGAAATTATTTTATCCGTGATCTCAATTAAAGCGAATAATAAAAGGAAGCTACGGTATATAATCCCTTGCGTCGGTCGGGAAAGGAGTATGGAAAAGTAAGAGTGAGCGCAGATACCTTTATTCTTCGCTAACACGTCTTGTAATTAGGAGAAATACATTAGAGCATAAGATGCCGCCTAAAACTTAACACAATGGCCGTGTTGCTCATAAAGCGGATAGCAAGTTTCTAAAGTAAGTTATTCCATCAACTTTTCAGATAGATAGTGAAAGAATAGAAAATACCGGAAATACAAACGTCTTATAAGGTTATTATTGACATGAACACTGTAGCCGCATGATTTGCCAAATGCATATTTGCCATCGAAAGCTATAAAGAAGCTATACGTGGAATTACCAAGGAGAAACGGAGATGAAGAAAGACTGACGGGAGTGGGAATCGAACCCGAGACTACCGATTGGCGGTTGGTTGCTCTATCCTTTGAGCTATTTCTCCACGCCGTTCGGGAGACTTCCAACAAAGTTTTTCCAACAATTCCAACCGGCAAATTGGGAGTCCAGGGTAAGAGTCCCGGTCCCGTCAGTTCTTCAAGTCTGTTTCTCCTTGGGAATTTTCCTAAGTACAAACCTTATCGTGCTAAGTCACCATTTTCCTTGTGTGCTATTTGTGGAATTCAAAGTCTACCGGAAGGAAAACTAGTTCGCTTTTTTCGTAGCTCATTTCAGTTGTTTATTTCTAAAGTTATTTGGGGTGAGTATGAGTGGTGTGCAACCCCCAGCTTGGGCAAGTGCATTTTCAGGGCTAAGATTATTGATCAGACGAGAAAGGGAAGGAGTACTTGACATTTATCCGTTTATTTTGGTATAAAGGATAAATGAACCTTCTTTCTTCATTGATATGGACTACCACTACATTAAGGCCTCCAATTTTAACGCAAATGAACGAGCTTCTAATCAGATCAGCAAAAGATAACCATTTATGTATCGAGTATGTTTAAAACTACTCGTCTGAATACAATTGTCAATCGAAGGACCTCGCTTATTACCCTTCCGCGCTCTATCGCTAGAAAAGCGTACTAAATATAGTACTCTGGGAATTCGCCCAGCTCGTTTTTATTTTTAAGGTAAAAGTGCGAATTGTCATCATTATCGTCCCCGAAAGCCTGTATGCGATAACCGTTTAAAACCTGTCTTCGGTAAAAAGGAAAAAGGAACAACAAAAAAGAGGAAAGAGACACGTTAAAGAGCTTTCCTTTTCCGACTACGTAACTGGCTTGAATACAAAGACAGCTTTTTTTGCACCTGACTTGCGAATCCCCACCAATTGCACACTGCACGTTGTTGCCAAACATTTTTTCACTTTGGTATTTTTGGTGAGCTCCTTTCATCTCTTTCAAACAGAGACTGTCTCCACATTAGTATACACCCGTCTGCGGTCCACGGCTGGATGAAGTCTTTCCCACGGAAAATGCTAAACTTAGTCATTAGTGAGGAGCATGTGCTTAGGCGCGTCTTAAAGGAACGCTCGAAATATACGAGGTGTTTTGTTTTTCGGATGAATATGTATGTTGTGAGCGCGTGTGTTTGGATATTATTGTGTGAGAGTTTTATAAATACACATCCGCATACACTTACGTACGCTGGGAGTAAAACAGAAGATACGCTGAAGTTAATTTAAGAAAACATTAAGGCGGGAAAAGACGAGAATATTTTTAAACGGTGACATTCCTCTGAGTACCTGAGTAGAGTGCCACTCAAGAAAGAAAAGTCAATGATGAGGGAGAATAAATCGCTTGATGATTACTTTCGAACGATCAGAAAATTTTTACAGATCATTACCGAGTTTAAAGCACCATTAATTCAATTTGTACATATCAATCAGTGTTAAAGAGAGCAATAATCTGGTAATAAATTACTATAATATGGCCAAACTAATTTTCCATTTACTCATCTACATCTACATCTACATCTACATCTACATAAGTACCCTGCAAGCCGCCTTTCGGCGAGTGGCAGGGGGTGCAAGCACCATGACTCTACTTTGCTAATCGATTGCTTTCTCGTATCGTTCGCGGAGAAATTGAATTTTTGAAACGACTTGTTCTAGCATCTATTTCTCGGATTTTTCTCGCAGTATCAGAACTGCCTATATAACATGGGGGACGCATTATGTCAGCTACATCATCTGTGAACGTACTTTCTCTAAATTTATTAAGTAGATTTATCCTTTGTTTAAGCCTTCTGTGTTCCAAAGATTCCCACCCCGCGTCCTGAAGCATTTGCGTAACACTCACTGACTTGTCATAACAATTCTTTACAAAACGTATCGCCTTTCGCTGTACTTTTTCTAATTCCCGAATACAACTTTTTTCTGCAGGGTCCCATACACTACACGCATATTCTAGGTGAGGCCTGACCAACGCAACGTAACATCGCTCACGGACTTTTTCTTCGCTCCTACCGACAATTCTCTTCACGAATCCAAGTTTCTTAAGCGCTCGACCACATATATTACGGGTGTGGGTACCCCAGGTTAAGTTATTGGTGAGGGTTACTCCAAGGTATTTCACCGTTTCTACTGTTGATAAAGTTTTCCCTCGGAGACTGTACGAATAATCATTACCATTATTTTTCCTTTGGAAGAATATGATTACTGAACATTTATCTATATTGAGCTCTAGTTGCCAATCATCACACCATTTCATAATTTTATCTAAATCACACGATAGGGTTAATCTATCCTCTGAGCTTCCTATTTCCCTATAAATTTATAGTGTCATCCGCAAATATCCTAACTTTACTATTAATGTTATTGTTACTCTCTTCTCTTCTAAAACAGTTCGTTATTTTAGGGCCCAGTGGAATCTTATGGCTTCCCTATAGATACAGATGAGAGTTCTACGAAATATTCCCCATAGCAGTCAATGCAAAGAACCACTATAAAATCAATGACTTGCGAGTAACTTTGTGGTATTCCATAGCCAAAACGATAAAAAACCGGAGAAATTTTTCGCAAGAAACTAAATCCTGTATTTAATAACAAAAGCAAAAGAACCACTGTTATCTGATGAACGTTAGGGTATAATATTGCCGGAGCATTTTTCCTACAAAGCAGCTTTTACCTCCTCTATCATTCCACATACATACAAACCATTTTATAACATCGTAAATGCCATATTTATAAAACTGAAATTGAAGGTTGGGTAGAATAAATCCCAACTCGGACCGCCAATTAAAAAGTCCATTCAACCAAAGTATCGGTCCTACGACATTATTCCATACGAATGGAGATTTTAACGGAAGTCAAGAATCTGGAAAAGTATTTTTGATGGAAGTTATTAATAAAACATACATGTCTACTTCAAACGCCAGTTGTGTTATCAATAATATGATATCATAATATGAGAAATGTATCCATTTTGAGTCAAAGTTGAAATAAAACTTTCTCTTGGAAGGGTTTCAGAAATTTAGTTTCCATAAACCAGTACCATATAAAGAGCCCTAAGAATTCGCCTTATTTCGGAATGTTATACAAGATATACATAATGCTTTAAAAATATTTTAATGCACCATAGAATGCACATACTTTCTTTTACATAAAATGCATGCTCAATCAAGTTATGCCAATTCTTTTATGTGATAAAACACAACTCACACTTATTCTATCTAATTATGAATGCTCAGGAAACAATTTGGGTTAGCTGGGCTTTTAGGATAAAAAGTTATCTTTGTTAACATAAAAGGTTATCGTGGTTACCTTTGTTAGCTTAGAAAATAATGTCCAAATTAATAGAACTGCTTTTTGCTCAGTCTTAATCAAAGCAAATGATATATAAGTAACTAAATACAGTGTAGCTCTTAAATTTGTTTAAAAACCTGTTGAGCAAAGTTATAGCCAAAGAAGGGAGCTGATGTTCGTCACAGCCGTAGGAGTTCACTCTACCAGGCTCGAGTTCAAGGGACCGAATTTGGAACCAAGAAAAGCTTTTATAGTTTCCTTTTATTGTGAAGCTCTCTCCTGTTTGGAGAAGCAACATATGTGATCCTCCATCAAAACGTGCTCATACAGTTCCCTCGGAAGTGGCAAAAGGATCCTTTTTCTGCGAAACACTCGCGGGCAGCCTACAAGCCCCCGTTCGAGAATTCGCACTTAACCGAGAAAAATATCACCTGAAAGACTGATAACCTGAATGCAATCCTTGGTCCATTTCTCTCCTATCCTGTACAGTCAAGAATAAGATTTCCACCCTATATGGGGGAATCTCTTTAGCGTCCACCGACGAAAGACTCGCAGAAAATAACAGCTGACTGAACTCGAGCGCGCGAAAAAGCATGAATGAATTTCCTGTAGAGTGAAACAAGTATGGGGGTTGCCGATTTGCAGGTAAGCGTTAATGAGATGGTTATGCTTCCTATTTTTAGTTCTTAGGTATGTTTAGAGAGCAGAGACAACGGCAGCAAAGTTTCTGAAGGTACGACCTTTACTCGTCTTTCCTGTTCGTGAGACAAGAAAGGTAACGGAAACTTTTTGCGAGACGCACCAAAGATTTGCTACCCATCTATAAATTTGGTACCTGTATTGTTATATTTAAGAACTCGTTATGGTGTTGATTGTATTTCTTC
The DNA here is from genome assembly GCA_000376725.2 of Ladona fulva. Lineage (NCBI taxonomy): Eukaryota > Metazoa > Arthropoda > Insecta > Odonata > Libellulidae > Ladona > Ladona fulva. The sequence continues at coordinate 701,662 of KZ308353.1, read as the reverse complement.
TTTCTATTCGATCAGACAACATCTGCTACACTTGCAACTTGTACAAAGGATCGAGTAATGAACGTTTAAGGCAGATGGCGAAATTGTAGTCTTTTGAAGAAATTTCTTAAACATTTAAAACCCGCTCCAAGGCGTTGGATATTTATAGTTCAGTTAAGTATAGTATGATAATTAAAAATAGCCGCGGAGACTCTGGGCAAAGATAAACGAATTACTAAAATGTATTATGTACGAAGATATGAACTCGTGCTGTAAAAAAACATATGGCGGAATTAGGGGGAAATACTTGGCAAACAATTTCTCTTGTAAATTCAAATCCTATTCAAAAAGTTGATCCTTCATTTGTATACAATCTGTTTGCTACGTAAAGTTCAAAATTCTGGAAAACATCAGATTTAGTTCTTTTTAGACCTTATTAGAAATAGAATTCAGCTAATTCTTTAATGCTTTTAAGAAGCGCTTCTGAATGTTAAAAGTATGCCTTTATTACAGATTTCAATTTTTGAAAACCTTACCTTTCAATTCGATTAACTATTGGAATCTATTCACGTCTTATCTCACCCTTTTTACTCTTGTCTTTTTTATTTGTATAAATTAGTAACTTAGAGGAATCAGGGGCAGAGATACAAACTTGTAAAGAGAGGGGCTATTTCAGATGATTTCCTCCTTTCCCCATCTTAAAGTAATAGTAGTTTTACTAATTTTATTCTCTTCAAACAAGTATTAAAATACCATTTCGCCGTGTAAATTAAATGGGTGAAGAGTAATCGTATATCTACTTTGCCACTAGTTTATAGTTAAAATTCCTCATGGAATCCTAGGCCTGAAGCTTCTATTGAATGGTTAGCGAGTTGGGAGGATAATCGCCCTCTTGAAGCATTATTATTTAAAATAAATAAATTTACGAGTACGCTTATATTTAACATAAACATAAATATGAGCAACAAAAGAAATCTCACTGGTCTCCACCAAATAAATATTTAATTAATACATTTATTAACAGCCAGATATCTCCCAATAATTAGCTCCTCAGAGGCCCAAGACCTTATCCGCTTTAGGTCAAAGATGCTGAAAAGCTAAGTGGCTCCGTTGCAATGCATCGAACTGTTCCTTCCACCCCCTAAACGGATCCTTTCGCGAACCCCGCCCAGCACCAACATCTCTCTGGAGACCCACTTATCCGTTTCCAATCCCTCTACTACCAATCTCTATCCTTTCCTTCCCAAAGCCTCCATATCCTCTCTCTTAACTCCTATGCAGCAACTAAAAGAGCCATACATACATTACTGGGGAAGAAAAGCCTGGAGCTATCTGTGGCTAATTAAGGCGGGAATTTAATTACGAGTGGAAGAGAGTCAATTTGCGAGGAGTGTAGGAGCGAAAGAGTAAGCGATGCATCTCGGATCGAGATGTAGAGATAGAAGGATTGAGGGAAGAGAAAAGAGTACAAAAGAGGGTTGAATCTGATGTGAGGAAGAGAGAGGATGGAAAATAAGCCTGGGCGAGGGAGGAGAAAAGTCAGAAGTTTTAGAGTAAGCCCTTTATTTGGTAAAAGGATTCAGAATTTATTTGAGCCCTTTTTAACCTTTTGGTAGAACGTCCTAATCAACCTCCTTGACTTATCGCCTGTGAAGAAGTATGCTAATACAGTAGAATCCTATATACTATTTGGCCTTCTTAGGAGAAATCCAACGCAAAGACGAACAGATGTTTCTCACGAAACGGCATACGGTCAACGTTAATTTAGATTACCAATTGAACTTCTCGATGCAAGTTGAATCGCTCTAGAACCGTTGTTTTAGATGGAGTTAATGTTCGTGGCGTAATTGGTTGCGCGAGATACTTGAGAGATGATGTTGATTAAGATACTTTGATATCGTCGACAAAGTTAGTAAATAGGTTATAAGAAAGTGATCGTTAAATATTAATCAAAAAGGGGCATTGAAATTTATATCTACATTATCAAAATTTATTGAGTGTTAAACATTTTAATCTATCTCGAAATAAAATTCCGCATTCATTCCGCAATTTTGCAATAGTGAATTATTCTTCTTACTTTTCAAACCAATTATATATATTTTATATATACTAATTGAACTTTTTCTACAAGTGATTATCTCATTCAACTTAAGTGCATCCTAAATGTAATTTATACCATACTTTTTCTAACGCAAAATTTTTTGTTTCAGGCACTGATTCATCAAATCATACACAACATTTAAATTCAAAGAACCTCGATATCTATCATCAAAACAATTAATATCTACATTCAGCGCTTTTCCTTATTTCTCTTAGATTAAGATTAAAAGATCAGAAGATTAAGGCTCACTTTCTTGGTCATCAAACATCTAATTGAAGTTTTCTTTCATGTGCATTTCTACAATTACATCAAATAGCCTCCAATGCATCATAAATCTCTGCGAACCACCTCACTCAGTCTCAGATTCATAAACCTTCCAATTAGCGTATTACTTGAGTTTACAGATGTTACAATTTCTGGGGGAACCCATTCTAAGTGCATTTATGAGTAATAAGTCACGCAATCCGGAAAAATAGAAGGCGAATTATATTTCCTTTGATGAATGTAAACCAAGACATCCTTCAATGATATTTATTTAACCCCAAAGCGAAAATTCTTATTTTTAAATTGTACGAAAAATTTTGAAAGCCAATGTAAGAATATAAATTTATCTACTAATGAAGACAGGCTCTGAAATAGAGATATAATTTCTGCTTAAATACATTGCTTTATTAGGTATTGATGACACCTGGTTTGGGGAAGACTGACAGCCTAAGTCCACACAACATATCAATCACTGCAGAAGTAACGTCTTGCATTCAATTCAGAAACCAGCGCGCGACGGTATTCAAGAATAAAATTCTTCTAACTCAAAATACACATTCGTAACAATAACAAGAGGATACAAAAACATCATTGCTCAGTGTGGTGGGCATTGCCCCGGGAGACACCTTTCGGGGCATCACAAACTTCGCATGAATACTCCTTTCTCTACAATCGTGTGCGTCAAATATCCCTTCCAAAAACGAAGCCTTCCAAACCTGAAGAGCAGAAGGTGGTACATCTCTCGGAACGCACTTTATGAAGTTTCCACAGACGAGCAACAACCGCGCCACATTTTGTCCCAACATGTTAGATTCCACCCTTTGCAGAGGGTCGCGCGTCTGGAGTCCTATAAGAACGCCGCCCACCCTTCGCTTACCGATCGAGATGAAGGAAACCCACTCCAATCCCCAACATCCACCCGCGCGCAGAAAACCGCCAAACCCTAGTACAATATCGAGAAAATGCTAGCGCCGTGAGAGGAAGGGGATGGTTTGAGACAAGTGGATGGAATAGGGAGAGGAGGGTGTATAAGAGGAGTGAATGCTGGGAGAAACGCAGGGATGGAATAAGGGTGGTTTTGCGGGGGTAAAAAGGGGGTTGAGGGATACAGAGACGTGCGGTGGGCAACACGTGCTCGATATATATTCCCTTTTATAAGTGGAGTAGGGAAGGCTGATCCCTCCCTCACTCCGTGCATCCATCATCCATCTATATCTCTTCTCTCCCCTCAATCTTCATATCTCTCTCCCTTTTTCTCTGCCATTGTGGCCGCTCCTGGATTGCGTGGCCGATCACATGACTTTTTGATGTAGCCATACTCTTCCGCAGAATACTGTGGTAAATTGCGTACGTAATTGCTTCCTGGCTCCAATTTCTTGGTTTCCGAATTCATAGGAGACGTATATTCTCGTGAAAAAAAACTGATTCGTTCAGATATTCTTCACAGTTTTGTGCCTCGTGTAAAAATATCGCTAATGCGGAAAATATAGTTTCCGAAATATATCTAGTTCTACTGCTGTAATTCAATTTATGCATCCTTAATTACAGAGTTGAAATCACGCAATGGCTCTTATTTTTAATATTAGGATTCGACGAAAGAAAGCTTTATTACTGAATCTTTTCTAATCTGCGACTATATAATTAATAAGAGGACAGACATAATACCTTAAGCATTTCTCACTTAAACATAGTATTGTAAAAATAACACACACATAATTCCTTCCTTTGCATAACTAATATAACAGCTGCTGAGGTATGATATTCCTACTTTCGTAGCAATAAATGAATCTCTTATGCTTTCTCTTGGTGGATTACGTATTCCGATTGAACAAATTTATTCAATGCAGTACTTGTGAAATTCCGCAAAATGATTTTCATGGACTTGGCACGTCTTATAATTTATAAATATGATGTCTCGTCATATTTTTGCATATATTTTGCATCCATAAAATTATATTTCATTATTTAATCAATTTTACAATATTTATGAGTTGCAAATCAATTATTAAAAATATAATATTCTGAATCACTTATGACAATACTAAATACTCAGAAAAAACACCATCTTTGATAGCTTTGGAGTTTTTCCTGAATATTTAGATCAATTATTCTCCAATTTTAATATTCTATTTTCAACGTAATATTTAGTCGATTAACTACTTCATATATCGTAATAAATTCACTTCAAACTTGATTTCATATTCGATAATACCAATTTTTAATCGATAATATAACCATATAACAAAGTAAGCCTTGCTCACTATAGACAGCTACAAGAAAATGCTCTAAACCTAATATCTGGAGCAGACATATCGAATTAATTATTCTTAAATCAGTAAATTAATAATTTTATCGAACTGCCTTTCCAAAATTAATATTAATATGAGAAATAAATTTTGATCTCTAATGTATGACAATCAATTCATAACAAATTTTGATCTCGTATCTTTTACAACTTCAAGTGGCATGATAGGGCACCTATTATACTCTTGATAAATGAAAGGAATAGCATAAACAGTTATCTGTGCATCTTCGAAGATAGCATCCCGTTGCTACTGTAATTAAAGCTAGTTAAACCACCCATCAAAGCCAGAATGATAGTCTAATTGGCGTGGAAGAAACTTTAAATTCCCTAAGAATTGCCCATAGCTTCTTTCATCGTTACAAATCGCTGACTCATTCGAAATAAAAGGAAGTGTTTCACATATAAATGCCACCGCAACTAAATGCGCTAGAAAAACTGCAGGAGAAACATACGAAGATTGAAGAGGTTAGAGGAGGAAAGGATGTGGTTTCAGAGCGACGGAAACCTTTCAATTTTCTTCGAAGGAAGTCCATATCCATACGAAGAAAACTTTAATTAAATTATTGATATAACGAGACGGAAAACTGCGTTGTAGTTGAGGTAATCGTGAAAAGGAAATGTCAGGTATGACTTAGGTGGATAGTTAAAGAAGATTACATGCTGGTAAAACACCAGAGCTTATCATCGCCTCCTCTTTTAGTTCTGCAATCTTTGCCTTGCGAATGAGTACAATTTTTATTTCAGTAATAAGAGAGAAAGAGAAAGGAAATAAAACCGTTTACGGTTCTTTCAAAAACTCAGTGATTACCATTCGCGGCGTTTTTATCCTTCGCGCGGAAACTTGATTATCTTATGAATGTATGTTAATATGTATTATGGTATGCATATGTATGGATTCATTAATAAATGGAATTCCTAAAGATGAGTCGTGTTACATTTTGTATGGAAAATTATCATAAGATTTGTCGGCCTCGGTGGCGTAGTGGTTAGCGTGCTAGCCTAGCAACGCCGAGGTCGTTGGTTCGAATCCTGGTTAGGGCATGGTTGTTTGTGTTCGTCTAGGTTAATTGTAAGTATAGTCTCAATAGACCAAAATTCGCCTAAAAAAAGTCGTTATTATTATTAAAAAAAACGTATGTCTCTTTGCGGATGGGATGCAAGCCGAACCAAGTTGACCGCCGAAATTTGACGGACCTGAAAACGAGCAGGAATTCATGAATTTGTTTCAAATCGAGGCTTTGAATTTGTGAATTTTTTAACAGTGCGGCTATATTTTTAAGCCTTATGTTATCACTGGACTATGGCAAATGTACCTGGTTATAAATATATAATATATATTAGATATAAAAGAAGACATGGATTTTCCTACACGCACTCATATACTACCCCTCAATATGAGAAAGAAGTCATATCGGTATTCATCCTATTTTATTAACTTCCAAGGAGAATAGGATGAAGACGAACTAAATTCTTTGTTAGATTACCTAAGATAATTTCGAAATTCGATAGGCAACAAAATTTAACTTTTAACAACAAGAAATTTATATATATATTCCTATGATTGGATATCCTTCGTTGAATAACACCCCACATTTTTATACTTATATGTTTTCCTATGATATCGTATCCGATCATTTAAAAATTTACTAGTATATGTTCTTACTTGATACAGGGTTACAAAAAGCACCATGCATTATGTAATAAATTACTGCGCTCATACTCTAAAATTAACTCAAACACATTTCCGCTTAAATAACACCACATCCTGGTCAATTTAGGGTACCTAAACTCTTGTATCTCTTCATAATAGACCCTATTTCCAAATTCCAAATTAATTCCCAAATTTAGTTTAAATTCCAAATTAAATTCTCCTGTGATTCCTCGAACCTTGATTAATCAATATAAAAGCCATTTGTAAACGTCATCGCCTCCATCGGAACCTTTTTTCCGCATCCAGGAAAGAATTAAGCCCCGACAACAATGGCTCATTGTTGCCCGACGAACGGCTCTAAAATAAGTTTGTCTACACTGGCTCCTAATAAAGAGTTGCTTTGCTCGGCACGTGATATTTCGCCGTGGGGGTCTGGCTTCTGCGTGTGCCGTCGGTGGGGGTTAGAGAAGGGGACCCATAAGGAGACCGTGGGGTACTCCGGAGAAAAAGAGGGTGAGGCCCTGCTTCCACGGATGATCGAGGGGAGAACAGTGAGGCATTGATTTATCCAGTTAGGTTCCCTCACTCCCACCCATTCCGTGGTCCCGTGTGGTCAGCCGAAGAAGCCTTTTATGAAAGACGAGGGTGAGAGATTGGGCCGGGGTGGGTGGAGAATCATGGCCATACCCTTCTCATTGTGGTCCTACTTTGCCACCGTCCCTCTTTCCTTCTTTAATTCCACGCGTCGCCCTCACGCCCCAAAATTCGCCCCAATGCACCCGATATGCCGCCGCTAAGCCACGGCGCAAACAGACGCCTTTTCCCCGGTCTATGACGAGGTATTGGTCTAAGGGTGCATACGTGGAGGGTTGCCAATGTTTCCGCTACTGTTCGGCTGGCAATGTAACGTAGGAGTGGGGATAGATTTGATTGATGGATACGAAGGCTTACTGTGGGGTGGAGACTGCAAGGCCTAACTGCAAGGGGAGGGGTGAAACTGTGGGAGTTTTATGAGTGACCATGAGTCGTATTGAGAAGGTTAAATTGTTTTTCCGCGTCCACTGGAACGAAATGTTTATTGGTTATTGAATTCGGAAGTGCTTGGTTAATTTCCTTCAGCTGATGATGGAATGAGATCCGATACAGAAGTTATGCGCTCCGTTACAAAGAAAAATAAGCTGCAGCTTGTGTCTTGTTATGAACTTCGCAAAACTCAGGGGCAATGTCATAAATTACAAACATTCGTTTTACGGAAATGTTTTGTTCCCCATTACATTCTCATTACAGGCGACCATTATTGATTTAAATAACTTCCGTTCTACATTCTTAAAGTTACTTAGCAGAAACATCGACTGAGAATATTTGTATGAAATGTCACGGAACGACTCAAGTATATGTCTTAAATGTGAAAAGTTATTAAAGGTATCGCAAAAATGAAAATTACCATTTAAAAAAATACTACTTAATTTTGGAATATCATCAAGGAATCTGGCATATTTCTTAGAAAATTGGGAATGAGAATTAAGGTAGATTAAAGAGACCATTCGTTTAAGAGAGGAAAATCCTTGAAATTTAACAGTTCATTTAGCATAAGAAGTTATTGTTTCCGAGTTAAAACTTTTAGATTGGACGTTTAAATTGGAGATGGAGGTAAGAAAGAAGAAAATATATGAGACTATCTGAGAGTAATTAGGAGAACGATGGAATAGCTTGTGAAAGAGGTGAAAAATCATATTTTGTGGTATAACCTATATGGTTTTCAGGCATAAATTATGCCTGATTATCCATCTTCAGCAGGAAAGATTTGAAGCAGATCAGAAATAAGACAGGAAAGAGGAGGGGAGATGGTACTTAATGACAGTATGAAACTTTCAAATAAGATTAAAAAGAGTCCAGTAATAATTGTCACTGTCAATGCAATATAGGAGTGAGCTAAAAGATAATCAAACTGAATATGAAACTGCCAGAAAATATTATGTTGATTATGATGCTGACCAAGTATAAGCCCCCATTAGAGCAGAATAACCCATTATAGGGAAAAAGAACATTTTAGTCCTAAAGTTTCCGTTAAGTCGTATTCGACTCGGTATGTTAAAATCTCTTACTAATACAGAAATTCTCCGAATATTGAATCCTCAATTATTATGAAGGCATGAATTTAACCCTTAACGCTACGCTCATAGTTTTTCACCGTCGTTTTCCCTTGACGGATGATGACTAAATATTTAACCACAACCATCTCCTCAAAAGTCGATTTTATGAGTTTATTACCGTGCCTTTAAATATATGTGGAGTACTGATAATAATTAGTGATAATTTAGCGACCAACCATCATAAATATCCTACGTAAAATGCTTACTTGGTGAAGTTAATTACTTATATAAGAGGAAAATTTCCCAGTCCGGTTGTAAACATTTGAGTACTCGGGAAACATTTTACGGCTAAACATTTAACCACCAACCCTTGAAAGGTTAAGTATATATTTTGCAGGATGGTTTCATTATTTTAATAGATTATTAGCAGGAAGTAAGAGTCAGTACTTTCCGGATCGTCATTTTGAGCTCCCGTGAAGATCAAATCAGAGATACACGCATATTAGTACTGAATAATGAGAATTTGTCATACGTTTTAGACTAATTTAACTAGACTTCATTAAAGAAAATACCCCCTCTTTATGAGGCTCAATTGAGGTCGAAATCAACATGTATGTTGTTTGATTAGCGTTTATTCGCATGTGTAAGATACGCTGCGGAAGAACTTTAGGAAAGAAAAAATCGATTTAAATATTTGAAGAGATTTCACCAAACAAATATATAAATATTTCAACCTCGTCGCATGTTTACCGAAAGTTGAATGCGCTTCTTCATTCGATCTAGCATGTAAACAAGCGACGAAAAAATCTCCATCGATTTCACGTTTCATCAGGATAATTGAGCAAGTGCGCATACATTAGGAAAACACAAGTTTAAGACTCAAACGGAAGTCTTCACCAGAATAAGAATGAGCCCGCTTACTCCTGGTTTTCTTTTAGAGGGGACCATCTGCTTACTAAAGAAATTGAAAGGAATACACTGAGGTAAAAAACGCACATAGAGTTATTTGGAGAGGAATAACAAGAATTTTTGGGAAGGAATGTTCGAAAGACAATAATGGATGAGATCATGATTGCGTTCACATTTGAAAAATCAAACGCGGTATCCGAGGAACAACTGCGTCATAAAACGAAAACTTCCGTATTCTTCGATGGAAAACAAAAGAATAGCCGTGCGGTAAATCAAGGTAGAGTCCAAATTATACATTTTCCGTTTTTCTGCAAAGTAGATGGAATTATAATATTCCATTGACCTAAATAACTCCATTATATGTAATATACGTATATAAATTAATAACAAAATCTGCGGAGGCGGCCGTGATATTATGGAAATTCATGATATTAATAATAATAATAATAATTTATGTATCGCAAACAGGAAAATATTCAATTACATGCGATACAATAAAAGATATCACAGATAAATACTTTTTCCACAGCAATATTGCTGTGAAAACAGTACATATCTGTGTAATATAAGTTGATAATGTATAAATTTGGTTTCGTACATAATCTTGACAGGATTAAGCAATTAAAAGTTTCAATCATATATCATATAAATACTTCAACGTTATAAAGAAACATAAATAATTTCGATTCTCTTATTGCAAATCTACCAATGAAAATTCGAAACATGAGGTTAGATAAAGAAACTTCATCGCGATGAAAATATCGTAATATTCTGAGGACTTCCTGTAACTTTCCATTTCGTAACTGGTGATTTTGCTTACGTTCTTCAACTTTGGATTAGGTAAGAATAGAAAATAACCTCTGCTTTTGTATCTGATTCATGTGGATACAATTATCTTCGTATAATCCATATTTCCACCAATCAATAATGGGGTTCCATCGAGAATCTGTCCTTAAACTGCTAACTTTATAGGCGCAACGTGCTCGCTGATTGGAACAGATTGCACATATGAACATTATTCAATTTTCAGTAATGAATGACCTAAAGGATTTTACTGTTTAGAGCATCTTTTCAGTCCTCTTAACACCATGGCTTTAAGTACATAGCTGTACCCATGTTAAGAAGGGATAAGAAATAGTCTTTAGCTTATCATACATTTTCTTTCAAAAACTTGGTATTTGGCCCCAGTTGTACCTAGCAGGTTGTAACGCCATGGAATAGCTTGAAAACTTTGCTATCGTATTTGATTCAGAAATTCTTCAAGAGCATATTTATTTAAAATTATATACTATTTCCGTACCCCTTGAGGGTAGGGGTATCCCAGATTCAGAACCTAGAGCGAAGGATAAAAGTTTGTATGACCGAATGAAACTGGACACGCAATAAGGAGTCAGTTCTCTCCCAGTTATTAAAAGGTATTTGACAATAATGGAATGGAGGAAAATCGACTGTGATGAATCTCCAATTCATATGCTCCATTTTCCTCGATTTCCAAAAATATAAAGGTAGTACGTAACACTAATGTATTCAAATGCATTCATTCTGAACATATTTTGTGCCTTTAATTTCAGAAAAATTAATTACCTATTTTATCTACCTAGAATTATTTTTGAATCTTCTATTAAGACCACTGATTAATGACTGTAATATGTGAATTGGCTCCGATTTTGTTTCCTACTGCGCAATTCTAGATGATTTCTTTGATATACCTATCCCTATCTTTTGTGAGAAGCTTTTGTTCTTTCCTATCACCGCTTATTATTGTTATGCGTACTTCCAAAGTTCTGGTTTTTATACTCATCAACCGCTCGATATTCAAATATTGTATTTTTCCTTCATAATGTTACCGTTTTCAAGCTTCTCACGAAGAATAAGTAAACATTGTTATTATTGTAAGAAAAAGAAGGTTGGAACACGGCTGTATACAAATTAGAGGTTTAAAAACACTCCGTACGCCGTCTTTCGGCAAGCGGAACTCGCGCTCAGAGACATACGGGAAGCTCCGGATTACCGATTTCTGGGAAGGCCCAATGATCATTTCGGAGACAAAGCCTCCATCCTCGGGGGGTCTCCACTAACAGAAATCGGTAACCCGGAGCTACCCGTCTGTCTCTGAGCGCGAGTTCCGCTTGCAGAAAGACAGCTTACGGAGTGTTTTTACACCTCTAATTGTTATTATTATTAACCTACGCATCTACTTATTGAAGCCATTTAGATTAGAATAGGATATTGTCCAAAACTTATCTATTGAGTTTGGAATTTCAGTGATTTTCATGGGGACCACCTTCTCGAGACGGCTGGATACGGAAGCTATAGTACAGGAGGCAGGATAATTGAGATGGAATGAGAAGATACGGCAGAAGAGAGAGGGGGGCCACATGACGGACCTATTCCCCCCATACGGCCAAGTCTGCAGGACTTTGCTAAAGGGTCTGCCCGGTGTCATGAGGGCGCTCTTATCCCTTGGTCCACTGACCCCCACCCACGCCCCGGACACTTCCGCCCTGACCTATGACCGTCGTGGCACTGAATAGGAAATTCTCTACAGCTGACCGATGACCTCTAGGAGGGCTCTTAGGCGAGCCGAGCCGAACTCCCCGCCTATAAGCCTTGAATGGCGTAAGGCCTGCCAAAACGAAATGAATGGGAAACTAAACGGAAAAGATTGAGAAAATTGGTTCACGCATTAGATTCGTAATCATATAACTCTGAAATGTGGATCAAAGAATTACCGTAACGAATGTACGGTACCTCTCAATACATCAAAATTTGGCCGATTAAGGCTTAATTTTAGAACATTATGATACCTTTGGGTAATTGAAAATCTGAACAATAGGAGTTCTTAAGGATAAAAGAAAGTGAAAAATTTCGACGTGACTGGAGCTCGAAACCAGGTCTCCCTGCTTCTCTATAGAAAATCTATTTCATTCCTGGAAATAATGCTTACAGTCGATTTTAAAGAAAACTTGTCCCAAAACTACTGATTTTGTTGGAACCTAATTTAATAAGTTATTGACCTAATAACTCGGAAAAGTTGGAATTTTTATTTTCTGCAAGATAAGAAAGTATTATTTAGAAAATATGCCTGCTTGATAATTGAATTTCAGATCACGAAGGCCGAAGATTGTTTATAGATTGACCTATGAGTGAGTACGATGAACTTAAATATTGATATTATACTTATGAATAGCTTCTTCTTTCACTTGAATGTTAGGCTAATATAAGTAATTTCCAAATATGAAGTACATACCACGAGAAAAACTGACCAAATTGAAAAAGAAAATATATTTTATATATTCTACTAATTTCTACTTTGGGAATCAGTACATTGCTATTACATTATATTATTATAGGGTATTATTATTTATCAACCTATTCGGGTCCTAAAAATATGTCTTTATCGATGAAATAAAGGAAATATTGTGCGATATTAAAATTAAGCAATAGTCCTCCATAAACATTCACCTTTCCTCTACAGCCTTTACCGTGTTATTTGAAATATTCAAACTGAGATATTAAAATTATAATGTAGCAGATCGACTAACCATGACAAACCTTCCAATTAGACAGATTAAATTTATCTGATTTTCGGGATTACCTGCAAGGTAATCCTTTGCGTGAATTTTAATCCTAACAACGCCAGTGCCCATTCAGAGGTTCAAAAAATTAACATATAGGGAATCTCGTAACGAAGTTTAGAGAGTTTCACCATTGCTAGTAAAAATTTGGGTATTCCAAAAGTTTATATTTTTCTGTGTCTTCCAATCGAACCTAACAGCACCCTAAGAGATTAGTCCCTAAAAAGATGGATTAAGAATGAAAATTACAAAATATGCTTCGAGATAACATCCCGAATTCCGAATATTACTATTCGATAACTCAAAAATCAAATTCTCTCTTTCAGGTAGAAGCTATTCTTTTAAAAGTTTCGATCGACTTCTGTCCACATCTCCATCCCAAGCCATTGTTCTCCGTAATAAATGCCTCATATTCCTCCGTAATACTTTATATAGGTCACCCGGGTCTGTTCATGCTGCGTACAACGAGCTCAATTGCGCAATTTCTTTCCAGCCTTATCAACGAGAGTCATCTGAGGTGCGCCGACCATTCCTTACGCAGCTCTCTACTTAGCAATGGCATTACATCCAGTCTTTCTTTTATCCTATATCTGGACACATGCTCGTGATACTCCGAAATGAGCTTTAAGGACGTCGAGCTACTCAGCGTACATGTGTTAAACGAATCTCGGCATAAACAACTGTCTGGATCGCAATTGGTTACGTGACAGTTATGCATTTGCTTTGCTGCTTTTATCATAATGCACATGGCTCAAGAGACACCGAGAACATCTAGCGACAGTCGCAGCAGATTGAGAGGTGATCTTTTGAATCGGTCCGGATTTATAAAATAATTTATGCATTTACATAATATATATCGACAATGCTTCCATCGTTCGGATTAAGCAAGTTATTTTCCTCGTTCATTCCCATTACTTCGCTGTGTTTAATTTTTACGTACAAATTTCTTTGCATGTTCATTCATTTCCTTTTATTATAAACGATTCCATATCCTATCACAGCAAATTAAAATGATGTACTACTTCTCTCACAGGAAATATTGAAGATTATTGAAATTTAACGAGTCAATTTTACTATTAAAAATTGAAATGTTGCAGATCGGCAAATTTTGAAAACATTTCCGACGATGTAGATAAATTTATCTGAATTAACCATTCTCTGTTTAAGAGGTACTGCATTCTTTTTATTTGTTGTAACGATGGACTTTTACAAAACCGAAGCCGCATAGGTTGAATTTGATTCCAAATTTTCTCTTCAAAATATCATTCGCTTCGTTCGAGCAGGATTTTCTCGACCTTTCTCCCCCTTCACTACAACTCAAACACTCCTTTACACTACATCAGTCTTTCCGCCATCTCTTCCAAATTTTCAATCAAAGATAATAAACCCCTTTCATATTAGCCATGCTTCTATATCTCATGTCTCTCACAAAGAACTGTGACAGTAATCTCAGTCTTAACACGCAATTTTTTAATATGAGGCATCGTAGATGGCTTAATTTATTTTCAAAGTGTACAATTATGATTCATCTTATCTGAGATACGGGAAACAAAAGAATAATAGTGCTTTTGCTTCAACACCAATTTTTTTAAATCACGATAAAACATTAATCAAACATATATTTTACCAATGGAGGAAGTAATTTATTTCAAGAAATTTCCACATCTATGGAAAATCCAGGCCCAAGGCAATTAGTTGTGAATAAGGAAGCGTCTGTATTAATATCTCAATAGATCAAAATCACAGTGTCTCATCTAAAAATATGCTCACTAAGAGTCGAAACAATACAAGCCGCCGATTAATTTCATAATATAGCCAACAAATACGTTTTTAGAGAAAATTAAGGTTTGATTGAGACATTCCAAAACCAGCTGAAGATGGTGACTGAAGGCATTAAATGTATCCCGGTATTTTTAACGATAAGAAGCCCGACAATCGTAGTATACATTTGCTCAGTCGACCAAATGATACCTAATCTGAAATCCAAACCATTAATAACCTACTGTCGGATTTTTAATTACGTGCCCCTGGAATTTGTTAATTTATTGCGAGCTTAACATTCAACGCATATGAACAATTCCTGGAATTTTTGTTGTTGATGTCAACGAAGAACTAAGTTTACCATGAAGAAATATTTAAACCAAGGTACCAAAAAAACTGCACTTTTTGCGAATCTCGGCTTTTTCGTGATGTATAAAAATCAATTGCAAGGAAACGGCACAACTTACTGCAACGCAGTTTCATCCAGAGATGCGCAAGAGAAATGTTAGTCTGATGAGCTTTTCAAATTTTTCGAATATGTGTTATATTGTTGTTAATCGGCGTAAAAGCTTAAAATCTATCTAGTCCTAGAGTTTTAATCTTAGGAATAAATTATTGCAAAGTCGCATTCTTAATATTATATAGTAAATACGTGGTTCTTGGGTTCCTATTCTTGAATCCTCATTTTCCGGAATAAATGATGTTGTACCATAGGTTCCCAATTACTCATAGTACGCTAAGTTAACTCCCATTTCTTTATTCGTTTGTTTTCCAGTCCTTCCTCATTTCACTACAGATAACACACGCAATTAGATCCAGGCACACCATTACAAGTATGGAAAACAGACATCTACATATCACTTAATCTTCGATAGCATGATTGTAACTGCAAGTTCCTCGTTGAGATTCCATTCGACGATATTGAATACTCTCGAAGTCACGAATCGCTCATGCGACGAGATATTCAAAAGAAAAGGCTGCTTGAGGTTAACCGTTACATTTACCGTCGCAATTCGTCCCTGTAATTTGTAATTAAATGAATTCCACTTCGATGTTTATACATGATCGATTCAAACGCGTCATTTAACCAATTGGACGATTAGGAAAGCCGGAAGAATTAATATAATGAGCGGTTAGGGCGGAAGACGAAGCCTCGTTAAAAACTTTTAAATCGAGTCATTAGATAGTCGTGAAGGGGTCTGCATTCATTATTAAAGGGCCTTCTGGTTTTACGCAACTGGAAGACTATCATGGGCTCCCTAAAACTAAGGAAACCGATCATCAAATTGGAAAATACACAGTGCACGACATCAAAAGTTAAGGGGACAGAAAATGTATTTTTTTGATGGTGGTACCTAAACATCATCACAAATATAATTGCCATGCTTACGTAAGCCCATTTTTTTCATCGTCTATGAAATACGCTTGGACAAGGGGTAGTTAGAAATAAATTTTTTTAAAATTAGTTAATTTGCCTTACCTGTTTCCCATCAGGGATTTGGTATTTCTGCTCGCTAATCCTTTGAAATATGATGAGTCAGATGCTCAGCGGTTTTTCTTTTCCGCGGTTGATTCTGAAATTAAACAAAATTGACTAAACTTAGTTGGTTTTCAAATCCTTTACACTAAGGTTTGTAACACAGTCAAAAACTGGAATATCCAGGATATCAACTGAAATCATCTTCAAAGACATGATAGAAAAACGAGGGGCACACATTCTCCCAATAAATCACTCTGAGAGGAATCGGAGGGGAATCTCCTATTCCTCAAACAATTAATCCTTATAATTTATAACAATTTTTAAAACTAACCGATACTTACAGCTACGTTAAGCATTCACTTGCTTCTTAAAAGAGTACGAATTCTTACCAAGATACTCCACTCCTCCTGCCTCCATTTAGAAAGGAGTTATTTGCGACATTTGTTCTTTGCAACCTAAGCTTTATGTGCGGTTCTGGTACTCTCTTCCTAAGATATAGATATTTTGGCTGACTACTACATTCCTGAAGTTATGAGTAAGAAACTCAACAGCTGCGCTACCTACAACTGAATGTGCTTATATAATAGACGGACGCGATACGAGTAAAGGCATGGGTAAAATGGGTATTCACATCCGTACCCTCGGAAGTTAAGACCAAGATTTTTTTCAGATCTTTGCCTTATCTCTTTGTCACGCTTTAGATATTAGGAATTCTTTACGTTACTATAAAATGATGGTCTACAACAACATAAGTTAGGATACGGAAAGTGTTGTTAGCAGGCCGACAAAAAATCAACAACGAGCTGAGGTTCTTCTACGTTCCTCTACTCCCTAAACTCCAAAATTCTGGTGAGAGCATCCTCATCAGATCCAAGCAACTTAACATGCAAAACTGATCATTCTCATGCCAATTAATCATGCCGATAACAGCTTGACTGAGAGCAGCAAGGAAGAAGTACATAATTTTTTGGAAATGCGGTGCTGCTCCATTACCTCCATTTGTCACAGGTGGCAGCGCGGTCGAGGAATGATTCTCGATAGTCGATTGTTATCTCCGATCAATGAAAACTCCGTAATTAATCCTGCTCCCCTGTAAAAGGGAGCCGGAGACTTAATGCCCGCATCGGTATTCCCTGCGTGTCTCGCGCAGCTAGGAAATACAACAGAGAGCGTCCACTTTCGACTTGGAATTGACATGGACACACGGACAGGTGTTGGCTAATTCTGGAACGAGCGCATTCTTCGGAACTCGTTTGGGATGTGCTTGACCAAAGGGATTTTGTTGTCGATACCATTTACAGAGGGCAGTTGCACAAAAATAAACGCAGGCATGCGGTCAAATGTCGGATACCTTTCTTTTTTATTAAGTTTCCCTCGGATGTCGAACGAAACAAAAGCTAATAGGACTACTTGCTCCTTATTCACGTTCGATTATAGTGTCATTTTTGCCTACGTTCATGTGAAGGGGTAAATAGACCAATTGTGATCTTTAAGGAATCATGGATGTCAATGGCTTGAATTTTAAAAATATATTTCCTCTTTGTTCATTCGAAATTCAGATGGGGCGCAACAATTTACTTTTTAAATCATTTTTACGTAAATTTTACTTAGTCTAAAGTACAAGTTTCCATGATCTAATGCAGGGCTGTTCAACCCACGGGCCTTTCACCAAGTTTTGTCTCACTAATAAACTCTTTTCTGAAAGTCTCCTACAACTTTTTATCTTAAAGTTTAATAATCTCTTTTTGGAATGCATTCCAACCAGAAAAGCGAATTCTGGTTAAATATTTAGATGAATTTGCATGCCCTTTTTGTGTTTACGTATTGTTTTTTTTACTTTTTGGGATGTATTCCAACCAGAATTCGCTTTTCTGGTTGGAATACATCCCAAAAAGTAAAAAAAACAATACTCAATACCGTTGCAACGAAACAATTTAACTATATTCGCTGATTCACTATAATCCTTGAATACAAAAAAGCCCATAATATGTGGTCCACGAAGCCTTTGTAGGAGCTACTGCGTAAATAATAGGAAAGTAAATGATTTGGCATCTCTCGTCTAGTGCATGTACGGCTGGAAATCTTAATGAGGGTGTTTTTTGCCATTTTATTCAATTTATTATTTATTGCAAAACTTTCCCGCTATAGTGAAATTTAGTACCGATGGGTATTAAATTTCATCTGGTGGTTGCTTTAGAAATATTATTTATTCTGTAATCATCTTTTCCCGAGACACATTCTGTTAAATGTATATTTTAATCTCCATATTATTTAGTTAATAATGATCTGAAATTGACTTCTGAGAGAAAAGGTAGCGGCAATACTTCATCTGCTATTAGAAATCAATCTAGTTTGCTGTTTGATCGTGTGATGGTAGTTGGAAAACATTGGAGTTTGCTGGGTACGTTGAAAATGATCGTTTACCATATTCCAGAATCACATATCATTAATAAAAACCACAACTATTCAAGAGCTATTATTTGGTAAAATCTATTTAGATGAGTTTGCATCCCGATATTTCAAGGAAATATCGGGATGTATCCGTAAAACGTAAAATATATAGGAAATTTGAATTTTGGATTTGATTGACTGAATTATCAAAGAGAACATAGTTCATCGAGAGGATGAACTTTATTTATTTGAAAAAAAGCCAAGGGTAAAGGAACACACTTATATTGAAGAAGACATAAGATTATAAACTTCATTATATAACGTTTTTTTTATCGTTCATAATATTAAAAATTCACATGGCATTAAAGTAATAACTATCAATATCTTTAATTTTTTTATGCATGTTACTGATGATAAACCAATAAATATGTTATCACATCCAAATGCAAATAAAATTTTGTAACTACATTTTCAGATGTGTTTTTTGCATTGCCATTTTCTTCACGTAAATCCAGTCAGGGTCTATAACCTTCACTAACCAGAAAAGCGTGATAAATGAAAAATAACTTGAGATACAGTTAAATTTAGCCTTTAAAATATTCGTAAAGGTTGAAACATATTCATTCATCGATCAATTTCTATAATCCTCCGAAAGAATGACTGCCTTGGCGTCATATTTATCAATGCAGCGGGTCATGAATAGAAATACTTTTCTATTTGCTACGAAAAACCGAAACATCTTGTTCAGGTGTCTTATATAAGGAATCGCATGAAAGGAGTATTTCCGGGGAACTGCCGTTGCATCACAAAAACAGATGAATCCCTTTTTGCGCAAAGAGCATTCCTTCTTGGAACTCGGCCCCTATTGCGCCTTTCGAAGGTCTCTTTTCCTTCCAGCTATCGTACTTTCACAGCATATCTTCAGCCAAATCTTCATTTCTCCTCGTGCTATCCCCCACTCGACGCCTGTAGTACTACACTCTCAATGTAAAGTAATACCACCGCTCTCTTCCCTAAAGTAACGGACATTTCAATCATTCGGCTTCACCTTCACCTCACCCACCCATATTGACCCTAATGGCCTCTACACTAATCTCGATGCTTTTTTACTGTAAATACCTTCACAAATTAACTTCTTTCATTCGTCACATGAACCTGGATCTTCTTAACCACATTTTAGTATCTTAGTTAGTTTACTTCAAAATAATTCCATAGTTTCTATAATCCGAGATTTGTTATGAGAGGTGAACACACTGCACATTTAATCTTTATTCTACTTGATGGTATTTTACATTATTACTTGTTATAATTGTTACAATTATTTTATTTTCTTAAACCATCAGCTATAATATTCTATAGTACTCTCTATTTCGATGTTATTAGAATATAGACTTATGATCTTCTGCTCACACACTCTTCTTTGTATTAAAAATTCAAATACTTTTAATTCCCTTGTATCTAATGAAGGGAATTATGAGAATTATAACGCTACTATTAAGACCTTAAGAAGAAATTAAGATGACCTTAAGAAGAAACACTGAAATCGTAATCAAATCAAAAGTACAATAAAATCCTTTCCTCCAACGATACAGGTCGTTTACAAAACCAACAATCACCAGGTTTCCCATGTCCTCGCACCTTTTCCAGATATTTGAGATTTGTGCAATAAATGTCCTTGAAAAATTCAGCCCATCCCTAAGTAAAAGTAGCGATTCCCCTCCTTTAATTTTACACAATGGAACATTTTTTTCCCCGACCCTATTAAACTTGAAAGAAAACAGTTAAAATGCGATTGAATTTTTTTAATCGATTAAATTTCGTTTTCTGATATTTCTTCGTATAATTCCCTGTTTTTTAATATCTTCCACTATAAACGACCTTTCAAATTTAACAAACTAATACTTTATTTTCCTCTTCCCTATTAAGTATTAGATGCATTATTTTAAAATATTTTATATAGTAGTTTTGGTATCTGTATATGAAAGAAAAGAAAGTTGGAACACGGCTGTTAATGAATTAGAGGTTTAAAAACACTCCGTATGTCGTCAAGCGGAACTCCCGTTGAAAGAAAAACGGGAAGCTTCGGATTACCGATTTCTGAAATCGGTTGATATTGTTGATTTATATCTAGTTAATGGATTCACGCATATTCCTACAGTAAATTTGTTAAATACTGTTCGCTCTAAAATGATGAAACTACTGTAGGTTAATATATTAATAAACAAATAAATAATATATGCTGACTCCCTTAAGTTATTACTCGATTCTCTATCGAATCTCATCTTCGCCCGAAATAAACTAGTGCGTACGCATATATAAAAACGAATAGTAAAATCTGGATTCGCCCCCAAAACTGGAACAGTTTCATCTGTATTTCTTTTCCTTTCTCCTGCTTTTCTATTTCCTTCCATTCTTAACTCCTTCTCCAAACTCATCTTGATTCCTTTCCCTCTTCAAAAATCTCTCCGCGACTCCTTTCATCTCTTTTTCCCAACTCTTCCTTCCCAACTCTTTCTTTATCCTCCAAACTCTCTTCTCCGTCCGACCAACCACCCACACCCCAACCACCTCTTTTCTCTCCCCCTTTTTTCCGAGGATCAGTCGAGCGTGGAGGATAAAGAGCACGGCGCTAGCCAACGATTCTCCCACGTCCAAGACGGCGGATCTGCACGAATGCCGTGGGGAAGAAGGGGCTGCAGTGGGGGCGTAGGGAGGCATGGATCCTCCGTGGGGTGGGGGCAGGGGAAGGAAGGAGTTGGAAGCTCAGACTACTGGACGATGCCAGTCACGGAATGCTTCCTACAAAATGGAAGCCAGTCAAACCTCCTCCCGACAGTACAATACCGTTTTGGGAGGTTGCAGTCCCTTCATGCCTGAGTGACTTAGAACAGAAGCCTGTCATGGATTGCGAAAGAAGAAGATTGCGGGGTTTTTATGTGAGGAGAGGAAGGGTTGCGGAGTGGAGGGCGATGGGAAGTAAAAGAGAATTTAATTTCGGATTGGGTAATCGGAGGGAAGAGATGTGCGGAGGCGTGCTAAAAACGGATTGGCCGAGAAGCGGATATAAGATTTTTGGGTAAGATTCATGTCGATCGTCAAGTGGGTTAAGGTTGTGGAGAAGAAGAAATAGAGAGTGCAGGACCGTGTTATTGGCGCACTCTAAGGAAATGACGAAGGTAGGGAAAAGAGGGTTTTTCCGGGAAGTTTTTGTAGAATTTCAAACGTTCAATGTTACACGTAAAATATTGGATCTTTTTAACGTTTTTCTTTAGAGCCTCGAGCGGTTATCCAATCAGACAGGAGCAAATAACTCACTGACGTATGTATATGAAGTATGATTCACTGAAATATGTATATGAAATGTAACTCTCGATTATCCGAGGGCAGATTTTTCCGCGCATAATTATTTACTCGTCGTCGATGTTTTCCGCTGTTTTTTTAATATTCAAACACAAAAAACGCCCAAGTTTTTAGCGTTCTAATACAAATGGAACTTACATGAAACCTGTTCTTGTTAAATATGTTCACCTTATAAAACATAATTGTTATCCGTACTTACAATTACTATGACATGTTAAAAATATCCACCGTTGGTTGAAGAAAACTCTTAACGAGTCCATTAAAAAATCGGAAATAGCGGGCTACTTGCGCAGATAGTAATACATTTACGTAAGTTATGAGCATTATAAGAATTAAAAGTGAAAGTTTTCATTTCCTGTGTTTTTCGATGATTTGTACATCCTCCCCCGACCGTTATCCCGGATAATCGGGAGCTCACTGTATAAGATTAAATTTCGTTTTTTATAATGTTTACTTTTCCAGAACATATTTCGGTGATTTTTACCAATGAGAAAAAAAAACTGATAAGGAAACTTTCTGATTGCTTCGAGTTATATAGCCTACAAGATATGTATGTTGTACAATCCTTTTATTTAAAAGCCTTAGATATCTCAGAGCATGAATGTGCGAACTTATCCTGAGGAAAGCCATAATAACACCAAAACATCCAGAAACTGAGAAGTTCGGTTGACTGATTAAAAAAATTTCAGAAATAATGTTTAAACTTTATTTAAATGTTGGCAAATCTGTCTGTTGCAAATTACATGTACGAAAAAATATAAGAAATTGAAATCTAAGTTTCCGTTACATTACAATATAGGTACGAAATTATGGGAGAAATTAGAATTCACCTAAAACGTTGTTACTGACGAATCACATGACGAGAATAGATGAATGCATAATGAAATGTATTTTTATATAAATTTCCAATATATTTTTATTTGGAGGCAATTCATAAATTATGACTTCATGGTTAAATAAATTTTTTCTCTCAGAAATTAGCTGCTTAATGATGATCGTCGACTTACGATTTGCACAAAATATTAAATTTTAATAAACAACTTAGATGACCAAAATGAAATAATTAAATAAGAATGGACAGCTTAGACTGAAAAACATTAGCTAATTATCTTATATTACACATGAGAAGTTTATGAAAGAGTACTTAGCAAAGGTTATACGGTAGAATATCTTCCCTACACATCTAGGATATTGAAGAAGATTATTATCAATATTGAATATGAAAAAAGAAAACAAAACAGCTATGGAAATTTAGCCTAAAGAAATTACTTCCCAAATTACTGAAATTTAAATATTTTTGCTAATAATACAACACAATCTACTCATTTTCCCATGGTCACATTTTCAAAACATTTTTCGTCCAGTTTTTAAAGTACTAAATCCCATAATTACGTGCAATAACGCTGGGTATCATCTTTATGGGGAAAAGACAAAAGACAGAAAAACCCGCATTCACTTTCCACGCGAAAAACTGAGCCTTTTTTTAATTACTTCCGCGGCGGATAAAAAACACCTTCCACGTCACCACCGCAGTCCAACTTTCATTCCAATGCGGGAACTGCGGAAGAATCATAGCGCTGGGGATCGTGGGAGTTTAAACGGCAGGGGGTGGGAAAAAGGGTGAGGTCACATAGGTGGGGAGGTCGGGTTGAAGGCAAAACGAGGATACGATACTCGTTTTCAACGGCAGTAGATTCGGTCGTGACATCAACTTCCGCTGTCCACAGCAGACACCGTCTCAATGTGCATGACCTCGTGGATGAAGGGATTGAGGTTGGGAAGGGATGAAAATGGGCCGGGGCGCGGGTGGGGTAAAAGGACTGGGAGACCCTTCCGGTGGAGTGGGTAAAAGATGGGCTTTAGAGGAATGGAGAATGAGACTACAATTGACAATCGCCTGATTGTTCGTGCACCCCAGTAAGTAAGCGGCCGTGTTTCGCGGGATCGCCGCGTGATGTGGAAGCGCTGCCTGTCATGTGTTCCATTATATTCTGGAGCGTAAGGTTGAACCTGGGTTCCGCGTGTGTGGTCCTCCTCCCTCTAACCACAAGCCCCTTCTTCGACTTTCTAGCCAATCGGAGGGCCGGTGCCCGCGCCCGGCGCTCCACGTTCCCGCACCCGACGGATGCATGGCGTACGATAATTGCTGTAATGATCGACTAAATATCTTTCCACACTCGGTAAAGGTTAAAAATTTCGACTGCCTGTCGAGTGCGTGTGATATTCAGTTTCGGCGATCCATCTCTATCGCACACAATAATTAACGCCTGGAATACGGAGACTATCCGTCTCCGATCTGTAGATCTTTGCTCATTTCGAAACATATCTATCTCCATAATTACGATGGATATTCATTCAAAAAGGCGACATTTCCTGTGTATTTATGATCTATTGTTTTAGAAACATACGTAGAGCCTTAGCCTTTTTTTACCATTTCATACTCTATTGATTTCATTGAGACTTCTCAGAAATTCAGACTAATGATTAGAAATGTAATACTAATCGTATCCAATCAGCATTTCCTAATAAAAAAAGTGAGAGGGTACATTTTGGAAGAAATTTGAAATATGTTTTAATTAGATGAAAGCGAAGTGATTGCAAAAATGAAAAAAATGTAGCTAGTCTATAAGTAAAATTGATGAGGCAGACATTACTTTTTTAAGAGGTGACATAAGATGCAAGTTTCCGGAAAAGTCTAGTCAAATATCAAATAGAAACAATAAATTGCACTCGATCCCAATGCATTCAGATACGCATACTGAAGCTATAAAAATACTTATGCAAAGCTTCAACAACTTCGGAATATCCAATAATGTATAAAAGATCTGAGTTATTCTTCTTCTCAAAGGGAAAAAATCAAGAAAGGAATGTTTGTATATACTTCAATTATATATTCGGTCCTTGGGCGTCCTTCAGCATTAATTTTGCTAAATAAACAAAAAATATTTCTCGATATCACACTTTTTTCTAAGGAAAGTATATAAATATGTATTAGTCACTTAAGGCCTTGGGCACAGTTTTAGACAGCGTCAAACTTTACCTTCTCACTGGTAATTAATTTTCTAAACGAAGGAGCGAAAAATTCTTAAACGAAAATATTACATGTACTATGTGTATTATGAAAAAAGAGACGAGAATATTTTACATAACAATCAAATGACTAAAATATAAATATCCCTTTTCCGGATACAATAACTGAAAGAGATTGATTCCAACTTCAATTCAATTATTTCTAAAAGCGATACGTGCCATTCTACTTCTAAGTCACAGCGAATGTTTCGCTAAGGTCCCAAAAACTTACAACGTAGTTTTGGTTTTGGAAAAATGGATATAACTCCCACATTACAAAGCCAAATTTCAAGTTACAGGCTTGGAAAGGCAAAATGTCGAAAGCTATGACGATAATGACCCTTGAAAGTACACATCAACTATCACCCCATTAAGAACAACAATGTGAGTACGATAGCCAAAATTTGAGGACGAAATTCTCCGCGAGAAACAAGCTTAAAAATAAACCGCTTCCATACCTTCTCTTTGTTCCCGTCGCCCTTCCCCCACATATATTACGACGCCTTTTCGAGGAAGATAAATTTGGTAACATCTCCTTCCCCTCGTCTTGGATTGTCACCTTCCATTGTCGGCACTTCCCCCACCACTGTTTATCTGCGCCATTCTCACATCCAATTGTCTCAAGGTCTTATTATCCGCCATTCGCCATTGTTTCCTCTCCTTGGAGATATGCGGTCCCGAATCGGGTCATAGGGCAACTGCGAGTGGAAACTCCATTCCTTGGTCTACTTAAAGAGACATTGTTGTCACGGTAGTGGCTCACGAAACACGATCGCTGACTGAAGAGTCGTGAGACATTCCTCGAGGGCGTGGGTTTGGCCGATTAAAATAGCTGAGTGTATGAATGCGAAATGAACGGGGTTACGTAGGCGGAAAATATTTCAAGTTGGTGAAAAATATTTTCAGAAGTTTGCGAAAAACCATTTATGCAGAGTTAAGGCTGGAGATAATTTCTTCCTGATAGACTGTTCGGTGACCGTTCATCGTTCTAAAAACTAGCTCGGACCTTTGAGGCATCATCTTTCAAATGCAACCATTGGGCGGCCCTCGGAGCTTGTGGGACCCCAAAATGTAGTTTTAGGGCCAATTACCGAATTCCGTTAATAGTGAAAATCCCCAAACAAGCGATAAAAAGAGCGAGAGAATGGAATAACAGTCCGTGTACATATATACGTTCGGCAATATTAAAATATTCTAAAATTGCGTGCTACATGTTTCGAATCTAATAAGAAAGGTAAAGACTAAAAGAACAACATTAATCTTCCTAAGTGATATGTACAATTTACAGCCTTTACTTTCTATTGTGAAGACTAACAGACTAATATTCCCACTAGGAATACCATATCCCGATGCCTACAAACTGGGACATTTCAAATTTTGAAAAGACTGAAACCGAGAAAAAACCGGGTGTTTGCAAGAGCGGGACCCGGTACTAAACTTTCACAAGCCCGGTCCAAATGCGCTACTAGTGAAGATATCAAAATAGAATAGAGATTATAGATTGCTCAAATTTTATTGCAGAATTTTCATCAAGTGAGAAAATCTGTCCGAGAGACCGGGAGTTACCAGAAGAGCACTAAACTTTTCATCCAAAAACATTCCTACCAGCGTCTGATTCGTAAGATCGGTGGCTAACCTATGGCACGCGTGCCCATTGTGGCCCAAGAGAGAGTTTCTTTAGCACACGGTACACTGACTGGTTTATCATTATCCTTCACTTAAAATAAGAAGGATCAGAGTAAATAAATGTAGATTCTACAGTGATGATTTAAGATTACATACGTCAATTACAGCATCTTAATCTTTCGTACGCATAATAAAATACGTAGATAATATCGCTCTCATTCTCTGGTTTGGCACCATATTGGCCCTTCATATTCGTTAACACGTTCGCTGCCCAACAGAAATTTGGAGTCCACCCAATACCAATATAAAAAATATGGAGTTATCTGAAGGCCCAAAGAAAGAGGGAAACTAAACAAAGAGGCCCAGTGGATGTGAGTGAGCGCATAGGAAACTGAAGCCTGCGCGTGGCCACTATAGTAGCCATGGGCGCTGAAAGTGTTTTCAAGACCGATATCAGCTTCCAGAGCTCTGCAGTGATGGCCCTCTAGAAGATCAGCGAGAATCACCTCGTCGGTCTCTTTCAGGACATCTATAGGCTAACATGCCAAGGGACATCCCACTGGCTCGTCTTATCCGTGGAGAGCGAGCTTGAGCGGTGCTCCCTATAGTTTAACAACGTTGTTTTTTTCATTTACCGTCGTTTGACGATGTTTAAATTTGTTCAATACTTTAACAAATTGGAAAAATCCTTAAAGGGAGAATTGGCTTCGCGAAGGGGCTGTCTACATCTTGATTCGTTCTGAAGAAATTCATAAAATTCACAGATATCGGCGATGTTTTGTGGAAATACTCCATGTCTGAAGGAAAATGGACTTTGTACTTTTTCCACAGAATTTTAATAAACCCATGATCAGGTTTCAGCGAATTATCGCCGATATCAGGATCGCCATCCTGATCCTGAAACCAGTTCTTGTCTGTATTAAAATCCTGTGGAAAAAGTACAGCCTCTTTTCCTTCGAACAGAAGGAATTCGTTTAGTTGTAAAAAGAACTTGCTTGTAAATAATACAAGGAGATCTAAGTTGGAATATATAACATGGTTTTTATTGGACCTTTGAAGTAGAACTTGAAGAGATGGAGAGATTAATACTGGTAGCTTGGTGAGCTGCATCAAACTTCTTTTGATCGATAACATCGACAACAGCGCTTAATGGGATCGGTTCGTACTAATAAGAAAAGAAACCAGCGATCATTACTGCTGACTTTCGAAACAATAAAATGACAGAAACTATCAAAAAATGTCGACTTTAAACAGAGATGTAGAATGATGAAATTCATCGGAGTAATCCACAAAATTCCTCCAAAATCTCCCTCATAATCCATAAAACGGATGGAAAAGATGTTTTTATTACGCAAGAATAGAGACATGTCATAAATCTTCAAACTTTGCCCTAATCTCATTAAATATGCAAATAGTGAAATGATCAACAGCGTAAAAGTCTGAAGGTTTACTGCCGCACCTGTCATTTCACCTCTCTCCAAAGGCCTTTCCTTCCTCCTATTTCGTACATCTCTTATTTCTTTCGGAATCCCAATCTATTATTCCGCAATGGCATCAACCCTTCCGCTACTGGAGGCAGCTTCAGTGTTTTAAGAACCTTGTGCTAATGGCTACTCAGTCTCTTTTGTCCGGCATAAAGTTTTTACATATGTTTTTACTACACGTTCCACATAATTTATCATCATGTTTACCCACGTTTCCTGTTGAAGAAGGGCTTTCATTTTTACGACACCTAGCTCCTTTGCACATTTTAATCTTAAATTTTAGACACCTAATTGATCTCAGAGCTGTAAATAAGAGGGTAAAAATATACCTGAAAATCCAGCGGGTATGACCATAAGAGACCTGGAATTCAAACACCCATTTGTATTCAAATGCATTGAAATCTTCTAAGACAGGAAAGACCTGTGCGGCTCCTCAATAGGGTGAAATTAAGTTTAAATTTTACTTTCCTACATCCTTCAAAAAGGAGCGAAATACATTGATTATGTTGCACTTGAATAATTGGTAACCTATGTACTAATAGAAGACGGCATATGTATCCCATCAACTAAAAGTGTATCACTACTCTATTTACGGCATTAAAAATAGCAATAACTGAATCTTTTTCCCACTGAAATTGTTGTACCGAAGAAATAATATTTACGTAGATTTATGACTAACCATAACTAAACTTTAAATTCATTTACCAGTAAATTATGTACGAAAAAATTTTATATTTGAGCGATGTTTTACTTTCTAAGACGTAAGAAGTAACATGTGCTTGACGTATGCCAACCGTATAACTTTCTTACTTATTTTATTTTATGAAAATTTACAATAGAATTAAGTGCATTGTATTCGTTCAGTACTCATTCGAGTATGAAAAACACATTGTGATGCTTAACAAAATATGATAAAGCAAAGCATTTTGAATCCAGGCCTAAGGACTGCTAGGAGCATGTACGAATGGACTTTATGATTATGAGTTTAATTTCACATCCGAGTGAAAGCGATTTATTATTTGAGAACGGGTTACTAACTTTGGAGACTGTTTCAATGATGTAATAATAGTCTTCCATTCACAGTGAATCTACGCTTTGGGAGTTAGTAGGTTAAGGCTGTCGATTCGAGGGCCTAACGATATTGAATTAAGGTAATATAAGGGTACTACGCTTATTCTAGCAATCTTTTCACAGAGTTTTACCTGTGGTAATCATTTTGCAGACTTGTGGCCTCAAATATCCGAAAAAATGTCTGCAACTGAACTGCCATAACTGATGATTGAACCGCTGAGGCCCCGATTTGAGATTTATTAGAGGAAAAATGTCACCTGAGAAACCGGCCGGAATAACCGTTACGGAAAGGCAGAATAAGGAGACAAACCCTTCATCACCTTCAGCGTATCCCAGTTTGATTGCATACAATTCCGTCCTTTTCTTAGCACATCCATCTCAAATCCACCCTCTTCAAGGAAGCATTTCCTTCTCTGAAATACTCCACCCCCACACAGAACCCTAACCTCTTCCCTCTTCCTCAATACCTTACCAATCATCAACCCCCTTTCACCCCTTTTTACCCCTGAGACGCCCTTCGTTTGTCCTTTTGTAGGCAATAAGACGCCCTCAGCTCCTCTCCTCTCACAACAGACCTACACCCAAGCGCTGTCTTTTTCCGCTCTCCTTTAGGAATATTCAGAATTTCTCATTGTGTATGTACGTGTGTGTCAGAAGAGGGGAGGAGAAACAGGGCGGGGCAAGGAGAGGAAGGGAAGAAAAAGAGGGAGAGGCAGATATAGAGAAAGTGAATGGAAAATTCAAACGGAAAATAAGTTAAATATCCATTTTAGAGAAAATAATGGAGCAAATATGGAGTAATTTTCAGAGAAATATAGTATTAGCCTGTAATTATGATATAGAGTTAGACTGACTATATCTTTAAAATAAAAAAAATCTTATTATCTAAAAGGGACAAGTTTTTTTTCAAAGAAATGGTTTCATTACTTCAAAGAAGATATTTATTCAAAAAATCTGGGCCGCTTTTAGGTGATATTTTCATCTTCGCCAAGGATACCAAGACCACGAAAACTGTATAAAGGTTTTAAGTTTTGAGTACGGTTTAATTAAGAAATAAATATATAAATTATTTCCGAGTGACATATTTTAGATATTAAATCATATTCGGGTTTAAACAAAAGGTGGAAATCCTAGTGAAAGATAATTTGCTAAATTTAATTTTGATTTCTTGAGATTGTATGCGAAATACTTCATTTATGGATATTCATTTCCATTATTCACGGGGAAATAAAGCCACAAATCCGAGATTAGTGGCGAATGTTTCAAAACGAGACATGTTGATTTTTTGAGGACAACAGCGTGACGGATGGTTTGAAAACGGGACAGTTTCGGAGAAATGGGACACATAAGTCAGCATACATTAAACAGATATTTACTTGCGTTACTTTTAAATCACTCTATCCACAAGTATCGTACTACCTTATTCATATGTAATGAGGAACGTGTAATACATGTATGATGTAAAACAGTTTAAGACATATTAAGACGATCCTCAAATGGTTTTCTTGAGGTGAGCACAACGAGACTGACGAAAAGTATCCCTCATTATAAATTCCTAGCTATTCCTAGTTATTGCGACGTAATTTGATGCATCTGCCAGTAATTACTTGCAAGTCAAATCTCCTATTTTAATTCTATTGACCAGAAAATGGAAGTATCGTGTTTGAGTGAATGGAATTTTCCCTTACGATTCACACCTTCATCGGCACGCTATACGTACTGCTACAGGGACGCAGAATAAACGATCCCTCAGCCTATTTTTACACATGCACTTATTAATCAACGAGCAAATCAGATAAGAGAGAATAAAAACAAAAGACGCAAGGAGTGAAATGAAGCATGGATACAGCGAGAGAAGGACTTCGAAGTAAGGAAGGATTCATTACATTTTTTTCAGTTGCGAAGAGGTTAAGGTGGGAGTGTGGGAAGGCATCGGTGTTTTCTAGTAGGAATACATTAGTGCGAAGGGAATACCCTCATGGCATGGCCTCCCGCTCTCCCCCACCCCTTAAGACCTCGAGGCACAAAGGGGGTCGCGAAGGGCAAGGCGAACGCGAGGTTAAGGGAAGCGACATCCTCCGACTCCGACGGATAAGGACTGTTCTGAGGTGGCGTAATAGGAGGGAGTTGAAAAATAGAACGATGTAGGAAGTTGGGAGGAGAATTAAGAAGAGAGAGTGGCACCTGAAAAACGTGAAGTAGAAGTCTACGGGCATTGTCAATAAAATAGAGTTACCTCTACGAAAACAAATCTGTTGAAGAGTTCCTGCTGTTAAGAAAACTATAGGTTGTGATTAAATATCTCGATTACCCATGAAATGACTTTCAAAACGTTGACTCAAAAATCTAGAGCCAAAAATGAATCCTTAACATGATTTCATAGTGAAACATATTTAGCGAAACACTGGGGGGAGAAAATAGTATGAGCACCAAAATCTGTGGCTGTGACATGAAGCTAAAAGTTTTCATTTACTAATAAGTTAAGGTTATTTTCACGATAGATGAACAGCATTTTTTATCCGCATTGAAAGGAGTTTATACAAAAAATTCGATGGACGCAATTTCCTACTCTAACAACCCATCTTAGATTTTGGATAGATGGGAACTTAAACCTTGTCAGAATAAATGTTACCCGAAAAAAGTCAGCTTAATTGGGTGTCGACACTAACCATATATTTATACTAAGGAAAACCTGCTACCTGCTGCCTGCTAGTCATCGAAGAATCACTGATATCTGACAGGAACTCAAATTCGCTGGATATTCCTAACGAGGGATATAAAGAGAGCAAGCACATCAAAAACTTCTGATAGGAAATTAAATAGATGTTACTATCGTAAATAAATTATAGTATATGAAATTACAGGAGTAAAAGTAGCTGGAATTCCAAAAGAAATCCTTTACCGAAAAAAGTAAATCAGCGGACGATCTCCCTTAGAGTGTTTGTCGGTGTTGAAGATGATAGAAAAAGCCTTGAGATTAGAAATAATCACTGTTACATCCGGATAATGCTGAAACTAGTATTATCCACACGGTGGAAGAAAATATGGATTAAATGCAATATAATTGCGACAAGTATAATAAAGTCAGAGTCATAAATATTTTGATGCTATCTCAGAATTATTAGGACAAGTAAATAATGATCAATAGAATGTTTAGATTGGAAACGTGAAACGTAATTTACTTTGCCATTGTTAGGATAATACCTAGATATATTACTTCATCAGTATAAACATCATTAGTGCAATCTCTCAATGGGAAAACTTAAGCTGTGGAAGCTTTGAAAATAAAGGGTAAACGTACTTGTTATGAAATGTGATAACAGTTCCCGTCAAAATCAATCTATTATAAGAGCTGATAATTCATCCACATTTCGAAAATTTTGGATGATTGCTGCAATATGAAGGTTTAATTTTCTATTATTATATGGACCATAATAAAGTATTTCAAGTCAAAACTCAGAATTATATACAGAGAAATACGGAGCAGCGAATGTCTTCCGTCATAAACGAGATATTCATCTCGAAGCGAGATACGATTTTAATTTACCTTTCCTGAAACATTATTTCAATCTTTTAAATCATCTGGGACATTTCCTGACCTCTTTTGCCGCTATCCCTTATAACAGACGTAAAAAATATCCGACAAACTTTATGTAAAACGTGCCGACAAACGGAGGGACACGATCAGACCGTAAAGCGCTCTCGTTCATAGTTTCAGCGAATAATGGATTATAAATTATAAAGTACATCAACTGAATGCAAATTGGAAGAGAGGGGACCCGCACGAAGTATGACATGGAGGACCTGGCGGCTTCGTGGGTTCAGATCCGGGACCCTTTAGCAGATGTTCAAGAATAGCTACGGTTAAAATAAGCGGGCGGGAATATCATCTGAATCATATTAAATATAGCTTATTTTATACGAGAGTATTTGACGATACATCTCCATAAGAACCCTCCAGTTTCTTGTTGCAAAATACTTACTATCAGGAGCACAACCAAAGCATGAGTATTCCTTCAAACGAGCATCTCAAGTAAAAGGACGATGAAGAGAATTCAAAAACTCACTGATTCACATCTTTCTCAGGTTTGTAAACTTATTGAATATGTAAAAGAATGCGTCTTATAAATTTCTTGTCGTGGATTTCCACACAGGTAAGCCTTGTTAAATTATTCCTCGATGTTATTATGTTATTCGAAGGTTAATGCAGTCTAATCAAATGTACGTTTGAGCAACAATCACAAAGAAGAAAAATACAATGTTATCAACTCAAGAGTTGAAACCACATTCTACAACCAGATGAAGATGACTCCGAAATTAAAAGAGCAGTAATTTGAAGTCTTGGAGCCACCTCCTACTTTAACAAGTAATATTTTACAACGAATTTATACCGCATTATTGATAAATACCAATCGTTTCTGCCATAAATTTAATTATGAATTTGTTCGATAAGAAAAAAATATAAATCCCATCGATTAAATCCCCACCATACTTATGCATCAAAAAGGGATATTTTCTATTGAAAAGAAGAAAAAACGTTCCTGCAATGCCCGTTTTCAGTTGAAATTCATCCGCTCAAATTATTTTTGAGCACTGGTTTACATTATTCCGTGATTTTTATTCTCCGGAAATTTGTATAGTATTCAGGAAGTACTGTTTCCATCTACGATACGAAATTACTCTCCAATATTCCTCTGAAACACTGAACATCTATAGAAAAATTTCCAAAAATTGGATCACGCGAATCAAAATTCCTATTTCCATGTCGGATGCCATCGACAGCTGGAATTTGAAGCAACACAACGGAGAACTTTTCCATTGACAAATTGGATGTTTTTTCGAGAACAGCTCCGGCAATCGCATATGGCATCTGAGAGGCAAAGTAGGGGTGATGTCGAGGGGATGTATGTTGAAGTGTGGTTGGGACGGTGGTTGTTGGGGTTTTTGAGAGCTGGTGGTTGAAGTGCGGTTCAAGTGGAGTTCTCTTGAGGGTTGAGGGATGCGCAGGTGATCAAAAGGGTTGGGAATTCGTCTGCTATCAAAGAGATTCATTTATTTGCATGAGAATTTTGATCCTCGTGTTTGATTTATGATATTAATCGCTGGTTAAAATTTAGAAACTCTTAAAATTATTCCAACCTGTGTCACGATAAAGGGAAACTTGAGGAATAACATTTTTATCGTATGTTAGATAACGATTACGTATTAAATTAGGAAAGGAAATTAAAAATCAATAACTATGAAAAGAAACGGTTCTGAGAAGTATTCGACCCAAGGACGGTTTGAACCTCTAAATCCGTTTTACAATAAGAGAGATGTGCAATGAACTCTTACGTAATGAAATTTTATATAATGAGAAAGAATTGTTTACTTCGTATAACTGACCGATTTATCATTAAAAGGAGGATTTAAAGATAATAAAAGATTTTTCTGATTCCTTAAAGTTTTACAACTTCATTAATTTCTACTTCATATAAAAATTTTTAATACCGATGGAGGAGTCATATTTTCAAGGCATAAAGGATTCCCGCTCAATTTGATTATGAAATTCACATTTTATTTATTTCAAGTGAGTCCAAACTGCTGCCAATAGTTGCATGAAGCTTTTTAATTAATAATGATTACGATTGGGGTCTTTTAATCAAAATCTGGGTGATTTTGTGGCTAAAAACTGCGTAGAGTTTACTTACTTAAAATATCATTAGAATAAAAGATATAATAGATTCGGATAAAATGCTAACAGCAAAAATACAACTGGGTAGTCTAACGAAGGTAACATTGGACTTATTCAGCCCCAAAAGAGGCTCTCGCACAGCACGATATTATCAATTGAAAGTTCAATTTTTGCATGTCGAAAAATCTCTATCACTATGAAAGATTTCCAAAAAATAACAAGGTTAAAAACAAATATGAGGCCTCTCAAATGATGTTCAGATCCAGGTTAATGAGCGATACAAATATCACAATAGTAGCCATGGTCCTCCAGCAAGAGCTACTGAAATGATCTTTGAAAGTTCGAATATTTTTACTACATGTTTTTGATCGAATTTAACTGGAAATTGGAATTCATTGTCCCTCAGTGGGGCCAGACCCTCATAAGATATATACATTTGATTTCTAAGTAAATAGTGTCTCTGAAATTATTCATACAGTATCATTTCTCCCTCTTGAAACTACCGTAGGATCTCTCATCGCTCTAATATTTTCTTCAGCAGCAGACTCTTAATATACCACTTGTCTCTGTAACGGACGCAATAGAGAAGTCACATCAATTACACACCCCAATTTCTCGGAAAAAATTAATTCCCAGTTTATCCATTTAGCCTCTCCTAGTCGAAGTGAATAAGAAATAATATCTCCACGAGTGGCGGCAAAAAATGTATCCCGTGCCTCCGAATCTCGCAGCTGATAGGTCAAGGGAACCGCACCAACCCCCACTCGCTGACTGAGCAACAAAAAGCCGTAATAAAGAAAAACGAAACCTGTACAAAAGAGCTCCGTGGAAACTCACCCTCCATTGCATTCGAGAAAAATGGATTTTCCATGTTTCGAATCCCATTTCTTTCCGCGGGAGCACTATAGGCGGCAGCACTCTCGCGTTATCGGTCACGCTCTGCGTACACGTGTCCCCCCGCGAAAAAAATCGTAGGGAACGATTCCTTTTTATCCGTTACGCACGGTCACACGGGGAGAAATATGGATTTCCGAAGTGAAGGCGAGGTTTTCCCCTCTCTCTATCCATCTATGCCCATGAAGAATTCTATCAAATCCACCCCCCATTTTCCTCCCCGAAAATATTTCCTTTCTCGGACGCATTTTCCCAATTTATACGCATCCCGCAGATTTCGAAAAACCATTTCTTTTTTTGGGAAACTGTCCGAGGAGAAGAGGAGCATTTTCCCCAAAGTGGGGTAGGTAAGTAGGATGAAAATGGTGAGTTCTCGGATTCCATTTACTCGAGGACGCTCGAAATTAGTGGAAAAAAGAGGTTCCCTTATTAAAGAAATTTATTCGGCCTCCTGTAGGTTCCACGCATTAACATAAATTTGAATTGGAGCAACTGGAGTATTCGTGGCTTAAAACTTACCCGCAATTCGTATGTTAATCGTAAATTAATATGCCATCATATTTTCATTGCATCCGCGCCCATTATTTGCTCAAATTTCCTCAATAAAATGTCCAAAATTAATTTACTTTCACGAAATTTTGTAAAATAGCCCCGTGAGAAGGTGAAACTGACCGTATCGTATGTTTCGGCATGTTTCGTTCGTCCTAATTGTCGGAAAAGACCTAGTTCCTTCCTCGCCATAATGAGAACGATGATTTCATTAATTACGCAAACTGCAACGGAAAAAACAGACATTAAATGTAAGAAATCAGGGCACTGAAATTGAACTATCGCCCAAGCAATATCATTTAAATTATTTATGCAATCCTGAGGTTTTGAGTCTCTGAATATCCATGTATACCATTAAGAGTTTTTAAATGGTTT
Organism: Ladona fulva; assembly: GCA_000376725.2. Taxonomy (NCBI): domain Eukaryota; kingdom Metazoa; phylum Arthropoda; class Insecta; order Odonata; family Libellulidae; genus Ladona; species Ladona fulva. The sequence continues at coordinate 665,048 of KZ308353.1, read as the reverse complement.
CTTCCTCTAATCCCTTATTATGTATGATTTGAAAAATCTTCCAGAACCGGAGGTACCATTCTAAGATTACAGGCTTACCGATTGATAAAACAAGATAAATACTATGCAAATGGTAAGGTTTACTTAACGTTCATTTTATAATAGTATGCACAATCATTTACTGATGATTTTTAAGGGTTATGCACAAATTTGAAAGGTGCATTATTTTTTGTCTTAATACATTCTGCAATATACTTCTCGTTATTTACCCATTTTTTTGGTTTACAGTGTCATTTTATCCTTCTATAGATTCTCCTCGCTGTTCATTTCACGTTTCATATAAGCGAGACTATTTTAAAATTGGTGAAAAGCCGCTCAAATGCAGTTATAAATGAGAGAGCTTGGCGGCAAAACCACTTGTTCCACTCACGAAGTAAACACTACAGAGATAATGCTCGCCATAGAAAGAAAATTTAATTCATATCTTGAGATTCTATGAGCGTAAATACTTCATGACAGAGAGAGGCTGCGATTGATTTACAACGCAGATGTGTGATAAAAACGAAAGGCCACGGAATGGGATTGAATCTAAAACGGATGAGAGTATATCACCGATGTAACAATCACTTGTGGCATTAGTGAGGTCAATATGTGGGCGTGGGAAACCTTGGCAAAAGTCAAGGACTTTTTATTGCAAGAATCATATAGGGTATTAATCTTCGATATCGAAGCAAGCCTGCCAACATTTGAAAGTTGACATTCTGGGATCGCTTTGGAGAGTGCCACCAATGGTGAGCAGAAAATGTACAACATAAGCGAAACATGCCGATTGCGTTACTGAAAGAGGTATAATAATCATAAAATAGCAATATACCAACTTTTGAATAAATGCTGCGAAGTGTTTCCTCAGTTACTTTCTAATCGCAGGAATCTGATCGATGTTCTATCTGCAGTGGATACTGTTTGGAACTAACTTGCATTTACTGAGACCTAAGAATAAAATGTTAAAAATAATAAAAATAATTTAATTTACTCAATGTCTGCCAGTTGTAAATACACTTACCTATGTATGATCTAAACTAAATAATTCTAACTGAAATCTCTTTAACTTGCTGCTTCTGCTAGCATACCTTAATGAATGGGATATTTATCATCTGTCTTTTATGGGAACGATATAGAAAAACATATATTTTATTTACGTTTGTCTCATCCCTGTCAAAGGCTGTGATAATATGAAAGCCACTGAGGTATGAGTGATGCATAGTAATGTCACTCATTTTGGTCACTCCGAACAATTTAATGCTTCGGAAAGGTTTGTGACGCAAGATATGAGATTAGATTTCCAACAAAGAAAGAAATTCTATAAAGCATTAATAACGAATTAAATTCCAACTATTAATGAATAAATATATAATATAATAGCAAATAAATAGGATAATAGTATGAAAGGTTTGTAAGTCAAATCTAACTTAATAGGTATAAATGTAACTACATCTATCAAAAAGGGATCCTCGTTTGACCGACACTCACTTGACCGACCATCGAGGTAGACCCTATCAAAAATGGCCATACCTTCCTCACTTTGTTCTCTTCATGCTTGATCCATCATTGATGATTATGATTTAAATCGGATGTTGGGCATAAAATGCACCAAATTCCCAGAAATACTCTCCATTAAGTTATACAAACAATTAATTCTATCATCACTCTTCAAATTAGTTTGCTTTGAATTTTGTGAGAATTGCGAGCGCATTTCACATTTTCCCTCTATCATCGGGAATAACAGTTTTGGTAACTGCAAAAAATAACATTTTCCATTTATCCTGTAACGGGTCTCACCAAATGCGACGACAAGAATTCGAATTGTTCCCAATGAAACCGCTTATATTTTCCTTTTGGTGGGTGATACGCGCAAAAATAACAAGTCCTCTCCTCTTTACATAGTAGGAACGATTGCTGGCCACGGGGAGAATCTTTCTGCCTATTTTTACACTGATATTTTGTAGTGGGCTCTCTGTTCGCAAACAGTTGCATAGCTCGTCATCATGCACATGCGAGAGCCTTGTTTTAGTTAGGTAACGCCATGTGCCGTTTTATCTCACAAACCCCTATCAAATTGAAACTTTCGATTATTTTTCTGGGAATTTCTTTGCAAGCAGGAAATGTGTTGCATCTAATGAGGGATTTCCGACAATAATTTTCGTGCCGAATCGTAATCAGTTAATGTTTAAATGTAATGAACCATTTTTGAGAGAATGAATTTTACCATATACGATTACGGTACCATTTTATATAAAGGACGTTCAAGAGACAAGGAACAATCCTTGTAAAAGTGAGTTTATATTATACATCTTTTAAATTGTATGTCAACATGTATTGTTTAGAAGGAAAGTATTTGTATTTCAATGGAGTGTTGTCGTTTGTTTGAAGTAATTCTGGCTATGACGTTGCCACCGGACAATTCTTCCACGCGTACGATATTAATGATGATGAAACAATAGCTATCATTAGAAGCCAAAATGTATTTACAGCAAGTAATATCATTATATTAAATGTTTTTCAACATAGCTCTTCAAGATAGTAGTTACTCGATCATACTATGACTTCAACAAAAGTACTACATGCAAGTTTTACTGTTGAGACTTGTACTAGATGTATGTTTTGCATTTGCATCTAATAACTCGAAGAGAGAGGTAATAACGAGTTTCATTTTATTGTAGTATGAAGGGCATTGTAGTGGCATAGCTAAGTATTTTGGTAGTAATTTAGGGATTTCTAGAGGAAGTAGGGGAATGCCACCCTGGCAAGGTGATGTACGGCGAGGTTTTATCCCGGGACAGCTACGGTAGCCGAGAAGACCTGTCATGAACTCCGAAAAATTCAGTAAACGCAACTTACTTCTTATTTACTTGTATGTCTAGCAGAGTCACAAGCCCCATAAAGCCATCAAAAGTTGGTAGAGAAACCCAATGCGCATTTCGCTGCCGAGAGCAGCATCCTCAAGGGTATTCTCAAGCATGACTGTCATTACGCTTCTACCCTTGAGTGTCAGTCACGCTTCTACCTCTGAGGATGCTGCTATCGGCAGCGAAATGCGCATTGGGTTTTTCTATCAACTTTTGATGGCTTTATGGGGCTTGTGACTACGTTATTTCTTTGCTATCAGCAGTAAGCTTCCTTGTGATACTTGTATGTCATCTGTCTATTGGGTGTTTAAATTTTTATTGTGTAAATATTGTACGTATGTTGGTATAAAACTGCCTCCAGGCCTACAGCCTAACCAAAGCTATTGTGACGATTAAACGATTAAAGTATAAAGTAATTGGGATAAGAGAAGAAAGTATCCTGCGTCACTGTTCATCATACTGCTAAATAGATCTGCCATTCATAAGATTTTTTAGAAATCGTCATTAAGTAAAAGGCAGATTCATAGGGTGGTAATTTTTATATCTAATTCAGCTAAACGTTACGTAAGAATAACGCAGAAATTCATGAATGCGAAGTCTAAGAAGAGAAAATGCTCATGAGTAAAATTAAGATGGAGCTCCTCTGCTGTGAAGCTCACCAATGTTCATATGTAGAGTAAGTAATAACAGAGCGGTGGAAAGCGCGGATTCGCTATTTTCATAAATGATATCTTCGAATATAAAAACCATGTTACAAAACACGCTAACCAAAGAGACGTAAAACTTATTAGCAACTCACAGATTTTGGACGCTTCTTTTTCTCCGACTTTAATAAGAGATTAGCCTTCTAGGAACGAAAAATCTGATGAAATTCATTTACGATACTGAAATTTATCGCATGCTCAAAACTTTTCAACATGGCGACTCTAGCTTAAACAGATATTTTCCGACCTTACGCCTGTCGCTGCTTTCAATAACTAATTTCCGCACAGAGAAGCAATTATAACGAGAGAAAGGCGTGGCGTTTTCAGCTACTTCCATAGCTGTCCATCGGATCCGTGGTTCCATGACGGCAACATTCGGTACTAACGAGTTTCGCGATTCATATGCTGTCAAATGAAACAGATTACTGCTGCAAAGCTATTCCGATCTCGAGAGCAACACTGTCGGCGGCTCGTTTTTAATTCTTCCTCAGCGAAAGAAACTGAAATCAAAGACACGGCGACGTGTATGGGAAGAATTCTTTCGATTGAACAACATTCACCGTACCGGTACCCCATTAGGAGGCCACCGTTTTACCAACTGGTCGCTTAGACATGCATTTTTTAATGATTTATAATTAAAATTTATCAGTTATAAAAAACAACTAACCGACCTTCCTTGGAAGCTATTTTTTATATTAAATATGAAAGTATATGAAATAATTTTTAAATATTGATTTAAGGGAATTTTTCGCGACATTTCTGCATCAGTTAAAGTTTTATTTTGAAGAATTCTGAAAAACTTCTATCTCATCTATATTTAAGAAGAGCAACTGACTGTAGATACTCAACGATAAAGAGAGTAGTCATAGTAATGAAGCGATTCAGGGAAGCGATAAAGCGATTTTAAGAAGCGATTAAGGGAATTGATTGCCAGGACGGATAGCTACTACAGGTCGTTTTTCCCTTGTAGTATTAGAGAAGCTAACTGCAGTTAGGGTGTGAGAAGATTATCGATGTTTTTACACCCCCTGCCACACGCCATTTGAGGCTTGCGGGGCTTAAATGTAAATGAAAATGTAAAAGCGGTCCTTCGCTCATAGAAGAGAATGTAACATCTCTAGTTTTGGCTTGATTGCTTGAATTAATCGGAAACTATCCCATTCTTAGCCACATGTCGCAAAATTAACGTATATTCTTAACTTTCAAAACTGAATATTTATGTTTATACGACAGAAATAAAAAACCAATCAGCCAAGATGCAGCACTCTAAGTTGTGCGTGTCTTTTCCAAAGAAGGACTATCGTTGCACTCCTTGAGAGGGTCGTTCCTCCTGAAATATTTTCTACGCTTAAAACGCGCCGTCGCTGTGTAGTAGCACAAGTTGTTTGTCTGTTAGAGTTATTAGGGGTAGGCCAACACGGAGGTCGACATACTTCCTTCTCCAAGCTGATCAGCTGAGACATGGACGATAAGGTGTGGCGTCGGGCAATAGAGTGCTGGTCAATCAAGTTATAACCACTATGTCGAACCCAATCGAAAGAATGGGCTCGCGGAGAAGAATCACCCCTTTATTTTCGCGAAGGCGAATCCCCTGATTATTTCGCTCCGTACGCGCGGCGATATTCAAACTAAAAGTATCCAACAGGTGAGCAAAATGCTCGTTACACCGGCGTAATTAACGGATTTCTTCCTGCTACCGGCCGAGGAGCCCTTATAGAATACATTTCACCTCCACGATTTCGGGCACGATAGAAATCCTTCGCGGGAAAAGATAACATCTTAATTAGCACCTGACCTTACGGTTTGAATTGATTTGGCACTGTTTCCCATGCCATCATCTTGAGAAACCCATTCGCACCGCATCCTATAACTCTATCGGAAACTAAATGACGGGAAGCGGGATATTTTTAAGGGAAGGATAAAATGGAAATCCTAAATTGTCTCCTGGACTGTTATTCTATTTTCCCTGCCTTTTCTCGTTGCCTCTCTCGTTCTTTTTATTCCCCGCCAGCCCACCACGATCTCCCGGTTTGACTCCACTGCCATTTTCAGTTTAATTTACCTTCCCAATCCTCTCCTTGATTGTCGCCCACGTTATCACCTGTCTCGGCATAGGTGGACGCATAACCTGATTATTTTTGCGCCTCGCTTGTTTTTCCCCCTTACGCTGCCATCTTTGCGGGGACCTCCCTCCACGACGGCGACTCCATTTTGGTTTCCAAATGTCTTCGGGTCTTTCATTTAGGAGAAAAAGATGAGTTTTCGTCCGCTGATTCGGCGGCGGATTCGAAATAAATGAGCGGCTCCCTGAATTAAATCACCGTTATGAGATCGTAAAACGGTTTCTACATTTCAGATTTTTCTCGAAGTTGATGTTCTGGTCAGTGTAAAGATTGGGGGATGTCGATAAGGAAATTAATGCCTTATTTGGCAGAAATATGCCACGGAGAGGCGGCATTTGTAACAATTTATGAAGAAAGTTCAGAGCAATTTGCGAGTGTTTGATGTCCTCGTTCAGCATGAGCATTAGTGATATGTAAACAAGGACATGTTCGGTTGGAACACCCATGTATTCCAATTTATTTCCGTTTCATTGGTTCGAATATTCCTTCCACTTCTAAGTTAAAACACCCTTACATTGAGTTCGACAGCTTTATGTGACAAGACATCACCTATGGAGAGACCAAGGTAATAATGAAACAACATACTCTTTTTACTTTCACCGAATCACTTTTGGCGGCCAAATTTCTCCAGCGAACTACCACAACACCCAAATAAGAAAGATAATATATGTGCCAGATCTGTGTCCTGCATAAAGAGTTATTATCATTTCTTTATTTGAATATGCTGGCTTGCTAGCGAGACTAGAAATTGATACTGCCGGATTGCAATGCAACATACGTAACTGCGATATGAGTTTTTTATATCTCTCTTTCTTATAATGAAATAGTACCACTGTTTATATTATTTTGAGAAAAGAATATATTCTGTGATATCCATTGAAATATATATTCTGAAAAGTTCTTGCGTTTAATTTTAAAATAAACGTTAGTTAGACAATAAGAAACTGAATTTTTCTTGGCTGCTGAGAAAAATGACTTTCAGGAAATAAAGGATGAGGAATGTATGAAGCCCATCCGCATATCAGTAACAACGGAAGTTCTTTTTAATTAATATGGATGAGCTGTTGCTTCAATTCGTCATTAGCATATCATTAGAACCGCACACCTTTCACAAGAATGTTATTAAACTCAGCAAAGATGATAGGCAACGATTGTCATGGGGAGTGATAAAGTGACTACAGGAAGAACTCACAATATTTTGAGTAATAATAACAGTAGAATTTCAAGTACAAAGCAAGGTTCGAAAGCAGTGATTCCCAAAGTAGGCCTCCCCCCCTAGGGGCTCTAGTCTCATCCAGGGGGGGCGCTAGACGAAAAAGAATTTTATCCCATTGCCTGTCATCTTTCTTCCTCAATAGAGCGTTACTGGATTTATGGCATCAATAAAACATCAGGAAATTGTCATACAGTAATTGGCATGGAAAAGTTCGGGAAATACTGTTCTAAAGCTTTCATTACAACAGTAAGGCTGATCGAGACTCTAAAAAATACTATATTTATGCAAATTCTATTGGTTATTACACCAATTTCATCATTTCGGAAGAAGATAACCATACCTAAGAAATTTAATGAGCAATTCAAGACCATAGGTATTCGCCAGACGATCTGCGTATGTTTTTAATTAAATCACTGTAAGTTGAACAATTCTATGTACTCTATACCGTATATTCGCAGAGTTATTTGTATCGTTAATAGATACAAACTTATTCTCAATTACAAACCAGTGTTGCAAAGAGCCTGAAATAAGAAATAGATAGTAAATTAAATTCTCTCTGTATTTGATTTTTGATTAAATCGCAATTAATTTTGATGAATCAGAAAAGAGCCTTTCGTAATCAGCGGTGAAGTCAACGAAAGTGAATATATATTTATTATATAGCATATCAACCGTAGATGAGGAGTCAATTCATAAATTAAATTAATTTCATCAACTCTCTCACATAGTAATTGCAACGACTTTGACTGGCATGGAATTCATGAAGACAGATATGAGCGCTCTAGCTCGAAGGCATTCCTCCTCTTCATCGGCAAATCTATTTTTAGGGCATTCCTCCGCCATTCCCCTTTGTTTCTAACTCGAACGAAGGCTGGGTTGATTCACGTTATGCTAATTTTACGTGAACGTGAATTATTAAGCCACGCCGCCGCAAGGACGTGCACAGAGCGGAACCTCAAACTGCCGCTCTTCTTTTTCCGAGAGACCGGAAATTCGTTAAGGTGTTTCGCCAAAAACTTTTTCGCAAGTATGTGTATGAGCGAGACGAATCGAACCACGGGTCAGGCGATGTCTTCTGGTGATATTATCGCGGTCGGCATCTTCCATAAAACGAGGCGGTGGCGCTTTTTCCAGATGGGCGATTGTCTAAGATCCGTATCTCTTCGACCCTCCGATTTACAAGTTCTACGGGACGCTAGAGAGGCGTCAGCAGTAGCGCCGATGCGTTGGAAGAAATTGCAAACTGCGACGCATAGGGAGTTAGATTGCTACCAGTAATGATTTTTCCCAGACAATCTGGGAATCTAAGAGTTTTACCTGACGGATGACGCACCCGACCTGCCAGGGAAATTAATGATGGAGAACTTTTGTGTCTTCATTTTAATTGTTTCTAATGATGAAGGACGATTATAGCTGAGGTAGGACGTCAATTTGGTAAGATCGGTTGCGTTGAGCTATGGAATAATAATAACAAAACGTCTTTATTAGGGCGAGATTGAGACTAAACAGTCTCTTCTTACATCCAAATCTTCGTCGTACAGATTGTGAAAGAAAGAGACAGCATGAAAAAAATTGCACGGAAGAAAACTGCTTAGTAGGCTTAAAAAACTAAGTTTGCGCTTAGGTAAAAATACACCACAGCAGGAAAACGCCCACGAGAAGGGGGGAGGGGGGCTACGAAGTGTTGCGATAACCTTGGAAGTTAGTAATTCCGATTTCAGAGCAATTTTTTAAAATTTTTCGACTCAGGAAACTTGACGATTGAAATTATAATGGGATTTCATAAAGTAATACATAATATCTTCAGCTGTACATTAATATTTATTATTCTGTTCTAGAGTTTTTCCTTCCTCAAAATATAAATATAACCATATGGCCTAAGTATTAAGATTTCCAGAAATGTCATTGGTATATTTTCCAAAACAAGAAAAGTTTATACTAAAGATGACAAGATTTCCTTTCCCCATCTTTTTCCCATCCTCTGGGGATAGTTTCTAGCGACTGAGGTTTTTATTAATCGTTCCTCAACTTCAAGGACACATGATTTTTTTAGGAAATCGGAAAAAAGTAGCGAACCTAATTAGGATGCACCTTCATCGATTGAAGCCAAATTACTTTGATCTGTGATTCATCCAGGGCGGATACAAAGATGGTTTCAAAATGTTTTTGGATAACCGTAATATCGAGTTCGCTTGCATATTCATATCCCATCAAAAATTTTATGATTGCACTCCCCTTTTGCAAAAATTCATTTACAAGGGATTTCAAAAATTAATATTCATAAAATTCCTCACATAGCAGATAAAGTTATATAAAATAATAATTCTACGTAAAAATCGTTTCAAATAAGAATGATCGTCTTTTGGCGAGTTAATCCCCCTTTTTCGTTATAATTGAGCCTGATGAGGCAATTGCATTAGCGCACAAAATTATCCATCAACACCAAATTATGGAAGGCAGCACTCTTCTACAGGGACTTTATATCCTTCGTCTGGTGACAAAATGTCATTAGTAATGACTAATTAGATTAATCATTCCTCAAAAATAAATACAAGCACCATTGCAATGCACCATTACTATTCAAGAATGTTATCTTTTTTAAATAATATTCCGCTATACCGTATTATCACATGCTTTAACTTTACCTTTTATTCTCAACCACTAAAAAGTGAATGGTATGCCTTAAAACGCTGTGAAATGAGTGACACAATTCTCTCTCATTTCGACATGGCAAATTAGTTTTCTGGTTTTTAGCGCCTACTCACTAAACATTAAAAAACGTTCATACTTAACTATCCCTAGCTGGTACATACTGTGAAAGTTTTCATAATTATCGTCAAATTCAATTGATAGAATTGAGAACATATTATTTTACGATAGAATAACATTATTTAAAAAACGAAATTGCCGCTTTTCTTTGATAAATGGTATAAATATAGAATGAAAAGTATCTAATCTAACCTATCGAAAACATGCTCAAAGAGCTTATTAATAGTATTTTCTGTTGGTAAAAATGGCTATACGTAGATAATATAATCATGGTATTAATAATATGGTGTCATGGCATTAATAGAGACGTGATTATGAAAGGCTACATACTACTTATATTTTAAACCAAATTTCCTTACAGTCTCAATCTAAACGAAAGAAAGATGTAATTTGAGACCACTCATCTATCTTAGCATTGCCCCACAGATGTGATAATAAAGGCATTCTCTGAAACCTTCTTTACACAAATGCTCATCGGTAGGACACATAAAAGATACATATAGAGGCATTTTGTTCCACTCCCAACATTCCAAAGCAAACCAAAAGACTGAATAAATTCTCTCGGGCCATTTTATTTAAATGATCTCCCCCCATTAATTCATTTTTATGAAGCTCGCCAAGACTTAATGCCGAAGAGAGAATCCTGATGAAATTCTTTCGTCCTTTTCATTTCACAAATAAAATGCTTTTAATGCTCGCCATTCAAAACAGTGTTTTGCCATCCATGATTGTGGATTCATGGGAATATAAATAACCCATTCTCCGAGTTGGGTTAGGTTAAGAGGCGGGCGTTTTTATTGTTTCGCTTTTTTCACCGAATAATATAGTTTAACGACAGAAGCACACGTAAATAATCCCTTATATTACATTTTAGACACATTTTAATACTCTGCTATTGTATCTAAGAGACTTAAAATCAACTTTAAAGATTGCTGCCGCCATATAGATTATCCAAAGCCGATTTTGCTCTAGAAGATATGATATCCGAAAAGTGTCCTTACTTTGGTAGGAACCGAGGAAAATTACAAACCTCCACTATTTCTAAAAGAAATACTACCTAAAAATACAAAAATTTGTTTTGAATGATATTGTCCCTTGTGTTATTGCTTGAGAATCAAAAGGTGTTGTCTATTAATTTGTTTATTTAAATATTGCGTTTCTTGAAAAATGAATAAATGTGTGGCACAATTTTTCACATATAATTTGTATTGAATATACAGCTTTGGTTTGTGTTTGGAATTTATAATGAAATTACTTTATAGCTGAACTTTGTACGAGTAAATTTTTACGAAAACTGTTACATAAGTGCGAACCCCATGATGACTCTCCTTGTTGACTTGGGAGACTGATGTTCGACTTTGTATGAATAATTCTATCATGAATCAATGAATAAAAATTAATAACTAAGAACCGAAAAAATATTTTATTCTGATACGTGATGATGAATGATTTTCATGATGAGAAGTCACTAAAAATCTGTCCATACTGAGCATCAATCCTTATTAATACTTCAACTACAAATTATGTATAGGAAATCAATCTTGTAAATACACTTTTGAAAATAGAATGTATACACTCTTTCCCTTGAGAGGTTCAAATCTCTAATCTCATAAGGAATATAATAGAAAAACCAGGGCGTCAGGACATTAGCATATGTACAACCTATTTTTCGAATTTTGGTTCACATTTATCATGCGTCTATGAAACCGGGCCTGGGAAAACACATCTAAATACTATTTAGGTGCTATTAGTATTTTCCTGAATATCAGGTATTTCTCATTCATTCAACCATTCAGAAATGTTATTACTTTTTCTGAATGAGCAGGAATAATGGTTTATTTTTTAATAATATTATAGAAAAACATAGATTAGTTAATTACGGTGAGCTTAATTTAATTATTTATAAAATAAAACCCTCCAATACATTCAAATTTCAGTTAAGAAGATACACATTTGATATAAATTATTAGGAAGACCATTTAAAAGATTTTTAAGTGACAATCGTCTGAATAAAAAATCAAACCTATATCGCTATGTCTAGATTTCATATATTTTCACCCAGAAAAAATAGCTCTTCTTAAGATGAAAGGACACAAAGAATTTAACCAACATTTCCTTCGTTATTGATGCTCATCGAAATTGAATGGAGAATGAGCATTTCCAAAAACAAGTGGTCGTTAAGTACCCAAAAAAATATCCCTTTAAAGCTACTGGTGACTAATCCTCCTAAGGGAAGCGAGCCTGCAAAACGATCATAATAGTTTGAGCTCATTCTGTTGCAGGCCATCCACTGAAATCGGTAAAGCTGTCTCCATTATAGAGACCAGGATAAAAGATTGCGGGACTGCGAGGGAAGAATTTATGGCAAGAGTGCCGGTGAGTGATTTACTAGTCCATCATTTTCGATTTGCATCGCCAAGGGACTTTCTTTCGTGCGTGCGTTATATGGCACCTTTTAGATGAACTGCGCAGAGTAATTGCAATTGCGCGCAGTCGAACGAAGCGGCGTTACTAAATTCGAACCGGCAATCACTCTTTGATACTCTCCATTCCCCATAAGCGCACTAATATATGGACTATGCTCAAGTTCATGTCCGTTGCCATGCTGAATCGCCTCTTTTTACTCGGCTGCGTTGAAAGCGAGACTTATTAGAAATCAGTCGGTTACTCAACATCCTCCAGGTATATACGTGCGATAAACGTGGCTAGTGGCCAATACTTTGAAGTCCTTGGGTACCTCTTTGACGCAGAGAACTTTCCATCTTACTTGTACGTGCCCGCAAATAACCCAGTTGCAAGAGCTTTGGGACATTTATTGGTACTTTACGTAATATTCCTGTATTATACTAACAGTAAATAACAGTGGCATATTGTGAAATGAACTTCGTGGTGAGGAATTGCAGCTCCATTTGAGGAATCCCTTTCGTTAATACGTCATCGGCTAACTGTGGTATTTCGCATTAGGGAAAAATCGGTAAATGATTTGATTCGCTGGCGACGATTTTTTTAAGTCAAGTAAATAACCAATTCCTTCCTTTAGTGACCAGTATAATAAGAATTCTATGTATTTCATGTTTTTGTGTACATGAAAGCAGTAATGAGCTCCCAACTGAAAGCCTCAAAAAGGTTTTATGCGAGCCGTAGTGACGGTGATTTAAAATTAAACTGCAGATATTACGGGGGCTTAACTCTGAATAAGGAATTATGAAAAATATGATGGATAGTAAAAATCATTAAAGGATTTACTCGGTGGAAACCCGTGAAAAAAATATGGAACAAAAAATTAATATAATAGGTAAAGAAAAAAATATTATTTCTACATTTTATTTTGAGGGATAATGTGACAAGTGTTAAAAATCAGGTAATGAATGCCATTAAATTCAATCATTCTCTAATTGTAAAGATGCCTGATGGAAGTTCGCCAAAATCCTTAACATAACCATAGATGTATTTCGAGTATGCATGCGAGAACTCGGACGAATATTTCTGAAAATTAACTGTTCGGTTTACCATGACGTTGAACTAAATTTAAACAAATTTAAGAATCACGCTTCGTACCGGGAATCTTTAGAAGAGAGAATATCAAAACTTAGGTCACATTTACTAAATGTATTATATTGGTATTAAGCAGACAGTAGATATTATGCCCACCTTCCTACAAAGACCAATCAGACACCGCAAGAAAAATCAAGAAAAGGGATCCTTAGGACCTTCCGTTTCAAAAATTCCTTTCTCCGCCAGTGATACCCTATAGTAATCAACTAGGGAAAGGAGATGTTCCATGCATTTACTCTCCTATCCAAAAGGAAGCTAGCAGGGTACAGATGCAGAAGTATGCATCAGTCACCAAATATTACAAGAACGCGCATCTGTTAGTCTCTCTATCACGAATCAAACTCATTCTAAATAGCTGGGTGCTCTACATTTTATAGGGAAACATTCACCTCAAGCAGCAACGGACATTATAAAAAAGAAATTGGAAAATGAATTCGCGAGGAATCCGCGCATAAATATATCGAGAAATAAGGGCGACAGCTAATAAATAGCTTCGACCCGCGAGAATTAACTTTTCAGCGGAAAATTTCACGAGCGAAACCGCGCACGTCGTCGACGAAACGAGCCTAGAACCACTCGCGTGCCGTATTTTTTACATCCGAACGAACATATGCGCTCCCGCATTTTTCCCCGGAAAAAATCGAATCATTTATCGCACCTCTCCCTTCGAGAGATCTTCCTATAAATTTCTCCCGAGGAAAATAAAACCCCGTCGCCGTTTCCCACCCCTAGCACACTTCCTTTATGCAGAAAGGGGTGAGAAAAAGTGGTCTTTTTATTACTGCGCTGGGAGACGGTGTGTCCCCCTCGCGGAGGAACTCCGGATTACGCGAGCCGAGTGACCAGAGACAGAGATGCGACGTCGAATGGGAGGAGAAAGAAAAAGAGGAATGAAAAGGGAGAGAGAGAAAAGAAAGCCGGAGAAAGATAGTGTAAAGGGTCGGTTTAATGTATTCCTGCCGGTGGAGAGAGAGAAAGGGAGATAGCTCGGCTGGAGGAAGAGAACCACTTGCAGTGGTTGTTGTTGTCAGCCTTTTTGTAATGCCCTCCCAATACAGCATTCTCTTTTTTGTCTTTTCTCGTTTCCTCCGCCGGGGGAGTGGGCGAGAGAGAAGATTGAGGTGGGCAGGCCATCCTTGCTACCGAATTACTCCCCACCGATACTTGATGTGCCAGCGAAGCAGTTTAAATGGGGAGGGAAGAGAGAGAGCTAAAGATAACCGAGGTGAACCTCCCCTCTTCCTTCCGCGGTTGCCGTCCGCTTCGCCCATCAAACCACCTCCACGCCCACCGACTCTCCTTCCATCTCTTTCACTTCCATTCCTTCACACTTTCTTCCTCTTCCCCTTTGCCTCTGTGTTTCTTACCTCGCTGTTACTCCATTTACCCTCTCCCAAGTCTTGGTTCCGACATTTTCATGTCTATCTGATTGATATTTTAATCAAATCTGCTAAGAGGATTCTACTGCGCAGTACTTCTCTATACCATTTCAATTTCATACTACTTTTTCAAAGTTGCTATCATTCATAGAATTACTATATCCATTTTTACACAGTGGTTGTATTCCAGTTGATTCGCAAAATCTACTTCCGTCAATTTCTCCTTTTTATTGATACCGTTGTGATTAGAAATATAATGAAGCAATGGATATATCTGATCAGATGTAGGTGATATGTTTCTGTACCTACAGACCATTATGATTATGACTTGTTTGCAAGAGATAAAAATTTGCAACAAATATTTCTCTGATTCATTTCTCTGCTAATTCATGCCTCTCATTTTATTCAATTACACATCTTTGAACCATTGTTATCTCATCCGACAATATTTTCTGTTCAATCCTGACCTTTTCTGATACATCCCATTTCATGCGAAACTATTTACCCTCGTCTTACTAATTCATGGTTTGCATTTTCAATGAATCTCACGGATATTTAGTGGATGAGTTTTACAATGTAATGCTTCATGGCGTAGTATACTTTATGCCTACAGTAATTACTTTATTAATTATCAATTATGTTCTGTTATTTCATTTTATCTCTCTACCCTCTTCTGTTTCATCTTGCGTAGTGGACTTCGCTCTCGGATAGATAAATGTTATATAATAGAAATAATTTCTAATTCTGCACATGATTCTCAAACCTACCATTTTTTATTTCACAATATCTCGATGTACTCATCCAAACCTCACTCATTTCGCCCTTGTTAAACATATATCCACCTTTTCTGACAGTGAATGTGGTTTTGATAAAATGCCTCACTACTCGTAAAATTTAATTCTCTCTTATTTCCCACATCCATCCATTCTCTCTTTCCACATCGATTCCTCGGTTTCTCTTCTTTTCCCTGCCTTCAACCATTCCTTTCTTGTAGCCCCCACTCCGATGTGCTACTACGCTCCTCCGGGCCACCATTCCTTTCCACCACCCCCTTAACCACCCTAATCACACACCACCTTCTCCTTCCACCCACCCAACCCATACCAGAGATGACAAGAATCTAATAAAGACTATAAAACATGCGGAGGGAAAGGTGATGGCCACTTGGGAAGATGCGGGATGGGGAGGGGAGGCGAGATGGGAAAGAGAAAGAGAGATTGAAGGAAAAGATGAAGCTACTGGTCTACCCTCCACGAATTGCTTAACAACTGGATGAGTCCATGGGCGCGCGTATGATTATAATTTTTTTTCTTAGGCTCCCGGATTTTTTTTCGTCCACAGAGATAAAAAAAAAGTTCTATCCCTTCCGCTGTATCCGTCTCCCTGCAGGAACAAATTAGAGATTTCTGCTTCCTTTTTTCGTCAGGCATTCTAATTATAGCGCAGTGTTTTTACGATTATCATAGGTGGTGTTTAAGTTTTTAAGGATAGGTAGCTAGGTTATCCAGCTGTTAGGGCACGATGAATTGAAAATTAACTCGTACGAATTCTGCTTTAAACGGATGTTTTCATCCGGAATTATGCGGGCAAAATCGTGGAAGGGTTAATAAAGCCTGAATTTGAGATACAGATATTAAATATATTACAAATGCCTAGTAAAACGGTCTGTTAATTGCAATTCGATTGAGCGTTTGATAACCCTAAACTGGAATCGAAAGCCAAGGTTATGAAATAAAACGTTGTACATACATACGGAGATATAAACGGACATATTTAAATAGTATATGATATCTTTTACAAATGTATGCATTAATTCTTATATTCTTCAAAAACCAAAGTCAGCAAAGAGCTGTGCACATATTAAATCAATAACAATAATGAAAATATCACGATCAAATTTTCCCATGAATCAAGGAAACAAGGGAATTTATTACCTCCATGGAGTAATTCCACGCAAGTACTCCACAGCTACTTTTCGGCGTGTAGCAAGGAGTGCATGTACCATGACACTACTTACCCAATAGATTATTTTCGCGTTTCGTTCGCGGAAATATACATTCTAAAAGGAACTTGTGGCAGCATCTATTCCCCTGATAAGTCTCGCCAAATCAGAACGGTCTACGTAACAAGGAGGGCCTACTATATCTTCAACTCATTCCAAGAAAGCGTTTTTCCTGAATGTATCAAGTAAATTAAGCCTGATTTTGTTCTATATCTTCTAAAGGTCCCCATCCTACATTTTGTGTCAGAGCACCATTAACCCAGCCAAAAAATCATATTTAACCGAATTGATTTCGTGACAGATAACACGGTGATATCTACAGTATATATCGTTTTAATTCGGAATCCATCATTACCAAGGAAATAAATATTCTAGGTTTGAAATCTTCATGAATGTCGCTAGTGTGAATAGCACCATCACGATTTCAATAGGCGCATTGAGACTAGCGCTTCAGCTTCGAGGTGCTTTATTTATTTAATATGTATGGCGCCAATCGGTGATTTGATAATTACGGATTCGTACTCAGGAAAGACCCAAGGTGTTTGGGCGCCCAAAGCGCAAAGACATTTGGGTTCCTATGCCGATCCAAATTTCTTGCTATCATTTGCCCGTGATTGCTAACCTGTCAAACGAGAGGGAATGCTTTATGAGTTGCTCTTAATCTTGAGTGTGGTGCGCCCGATATGAGATCTCTTTGTTCATCTGTTGGGGAAAACCCTGCTTATCAATATGTGTACTTCTATGGAAAGCAATCCTCTAACGTATTGTTTTAAATTTCCTGGTGTTAGACTTTGAAGTTCACAACATAACTATATTTTAAAATGAGATCAGGAAGAAATTGTACCTCTAACATTCTACACATGTATTATATCTAGTGAAAGAAATAAATCTTTAGTAACCCTAAGGAAAGAAGCCGTATAGGAGCTTTTTAAGGTTGAATCATAAAAATAAAGTAAATGGAAAGTTAAAATAAATCCTCGAATTCTTCCCTTTTTATTTAAGGCTATAAGCTATCGAACTGTTTTTAAAGTCAATGCAGTGCCCGGAATGACAAGAAATTCAAGTCTCATATTAGAAACGGCCCGAGAGTCGTTGTTTGCAATATCATCGGGAATTAAGTAATATTCAATATTCTTACAGAATTTAGAGAAACTATTCATATCGGAAGAATTATGTCAATGAAAGCTAAAATTTTTTGAGCTGCATTCTCATCTCAACTACTCTATTCTTCTCTACAGTACTCTACGTACTCTAGTACTTCAATAGCATGAAATACAATGACGAAGGTTACCGTATAATGCATATTGATTGTTTAACGAATTCCTCTGGCTGGAAACATAATTTATTTAGTTGCTAGGTAGTCTTAATGTATATGGACTGATTATCTAATCTGGTTCATATAATCGTACTATTATTATACTTTTAGGCATGTAATGAAATGATGTTTTTAATTTTCCGTCTCTTTTTTCAAGCGTACATGTACGCATTTTGAATTCATTTTATTAGATATTTATATATTTTTGTAGCTTTAAAATATTATATTGTATACTGCCTTTGCTTTTTTTCTGTGTGTTTCGCAGATTTTATCACCCCATCTGTGGCTCCCGCAACGTGGGTTTTTTCTTCGTAAACCCTTATTTGCAAGGATTTCTTTCCACACTATACTCTGTATGTCGTTTTCATCACTTTAAGTATTAAATGTTTAAGGACGTACGAGGTTAGGTGACAAAGAGGCCCACATGACCCTAACCTCGTCAATAACGAATCTATCAATCTATCTCATTCTATCTTATCTTACTTTCTAAGATCTACTAAGATTCTTCACGATATGAAATGACAATAATAATAAATAATAATATAATAGTTAGAAAGAAAAGATCGAAGCACATATTAATGAATTCGGACGTATTATCATTCATCAATAATACGCTCTCAGAAGACGTAGTTGATACTATGCGCCCACCTTAGGCCTTAGGCCGATCAGGTAATGAGAGAAAACAGGGGAATAGATGTTAGGACTTCTAAAATTTATTTTCAACGCGAAAAAAAAGCGACAGTAACCGACAATTGATTGATCAGTGCATCTCCTGCTACAGGCTGGAAGGCTGCTAATAAAGTACCAATGCAGATTTATTTGTAGATCTAGCATGTGAGTCACCAAAATTAAATTTCAAACAAAACTGTTTTTGCATCGTTTCTAGTCGTAAATTCAACCATCCTGGTTACTGAAACCCCGCTCAAAAAAGGCGAAATTATGCCGTGCCGTACGCAAACTTTCGTAGAAAGACCTCCACAATAAAAACATTACCGCTCTCACCCCTCAGCACCTCGACGGTAGCCCATTATTCGGGGGAAGAAAAATTTTAGCGGATAATATTCCTTCCTTCACAACAGCTTACAGCCGCTATTCTTCCATCAGCCGCTATAAAGAGGTTAGATTCGATAAACCAACCGGTTGTTTTTCCGAGCGGCACTTAATGGTGCTGAGAGTTCCGAGAGATGGATATAGGAGAAGACCAAAGGTCAGAGGAATAAGTCGAAAGGACTCTGGAGAGCGGGAATGGTAGAAAGGGATGGGGGATTATGAAGGATGTGGCAGAAGACATGCGAGAGGGTAGGATGAAACAGAAAGAAGGGCTATAAACGAGAGACTTCGACGGTGGGGATGGGAAAAATACAAAGAGGATGAGCTGGTGGGTATGACGGCAGGCTGGCCGTGGGGCAGGCAACGAGATACTACTCTCTCCAGCTAGAAGACACTCCTTTGGATGGGAGATAGCGGCGACTAACCTCAGATAAGGGGTGGGAAGGAGAGCAGGGGAGAAAGACAAGGAAAGGAAAAGATAGGTGGGGCGACATTAGACAGGAGTAAATGAGGAAAGAGCGCGGAGGCTCTCAAATTGTTTTCTTTTACTCTTCTGTTTCTCTTGTCTAGACTGAGGGAAGGCTCCCCGTGGGTTTTAGTTTACTTACAATTCTTTATTAACGGAAAAGACTTAGAACTTGAATCAGCACCCGTTTGTGGAGAGGAAAAGGTTATTTTTCCGAACAGAAATGAGGTTTGACAGGGTTAGGTGTCCTAAATAACGGAAAATGTTCACGTCTCTCGATGCACGCACGCTTCTAGTGGATAACAGCTACGAAGCATCTAGAAACTCAAATCATACTTCCAAGATTTTGAGATTATAAAAACATACTAAGGTCCTACTTTTTTCCCATTATTTGATGTAATTATTAAACATATTGATCACTCTCTCAAGAATCTAAAAATAATGACTGTAATAAAACTTAGTGTTTTATTGAAGTACTAATTTGAACTATATTAATAATAGAACAATCATTTATCTTTACTGTCTTAAGATGCAAGCTATATATATATAATGCTAGCAAAACCGACCGATTAAAAACCTGAGGGAAAATTATTTTGTTTTACTATTGCCGTGTTCAATGTCTTCCCTTGTTCCACCGGCAAATTTTATCTAAATTATTGAACTGTGCGAAAACTTGAATGAGGGACTCAATACAACTCAAAATTGTCCTTCGTAGTAAAAACAGAGAAACAGTTACAGGTTGATTAGATGGCTGAACAAAATTGAAATGTAACGAAAAAACAAAGTTTAAATTTTCCATAAAATATAGTTCGTAGGGGGAAAAAATTTATCATGATTAGAAGGATATTTTCATAAATAATTCAAAACCTTGATCTGGCAATTTTCAAAATACTAATTCTGAGGGACTGGTGACAAAATTCTGAATAATAAATACAAAATAAAACAAAACAGCCTCCGATTTCGCGTAGTTCATTCTTAGGAAATTCTACTTTAAGATTGTGTGCTTTCAAAATTAGCGCTCATCAATCAGGAAAGAAATACGAGGGAAGAAAACAAACCCAACTGAAAGGATCCCCAAGTTTTAAATGGAGCTAATCAAACATTTGTATTAAGGCAGTAGACAAAAACCATTATGAGCATTGCATGACTGAAAAAACCCTTCGTAAATAGTAGACGTACTTAAGAACGTTTTTCCAACTCTTCCAAAAAAAACCTCCCGTACAATTATACATTTTAAGTGGGTAAATGCATCGAAAAGATCTCCCAACTAGCAGCGTTCTGTATCTCTCGGAAGTCCGGAGCCAAGCAGTATTTGTCTAGGTTAGCAGAACGCCACTAAACGGAAAGAAAAGACGTTGAATCAAAAACAGGATGGAATCGTTGGGCTAAACGTGAGGATATCTATTAGTAGTTTTCGAGAACGAACTAATAGGGGGATAGGAAGAGTAAATTAACGAGTAAATACAAGAATCTAACGGGATGAGTCAGAGATGGAAAAAAGCCTCTGGCCCGGCGAAATATTTGAAGGAAAATCTTTCAACTCGGCAAAGATTTACTTTCCTCACAACAGATCGAGCAAAAACAGTAGAAACACGAAAGGGACGGGCGAAGCGAATCAAAATGAGGCGAGCGTGAGAACGTTGGGAGAAGCGATGACTGACACGAAAAGAAGACAAGTACGGGCCACCGAGGTGAAAGATGCGGTGGTGTTCTCGTTGGCGATGGACAGAGGACGTCTGCATGGGATAGAGAAAGTGAGGATAGCATCTTTATTGGGTAAGATCGAGATAATCTTAAGGAGACTGCTAACATCTGAAAAGGAGAGGGATTTTAGGTTAGGCGATCGGTCGATTGAATGAAGAGAAACCTAAGGAGATCACAGAGGAGAAAGTGATGTGTGGATGCTATTCATAAAGAGAGGGAATATTCCCTGAATAGATCCCTGCATATAACCGCTGTAATAATATTTCATAGATACCTTGAGATCGGGTATCAGATGCATTTCCAGATAAAAGGTTACGGCAGAACATCGTAGGCCTTTGTACTCACTTGCAGAAATGTTTGATATGAAACTATTAGAATTATTCCATCTAAAATTACTAGAAAGAAATCAGATAAAAATAATTTTAGCTTCTATACGATCTACTACAGCCAAAATTATCTCGATAAACGATTCGTAGAAAAATATGTATGCTGTTCAAAGAAAGATTAATAGCTCTCTCTTTCATGAACATGAGGGATTTCAAAAAATAAAGTAATGAAACAATTTATAATTAATACTTTTTTATTTTTTTATTATGAAATACCACCATATTAAGGCCATTACCATCCAACGTATATTAGGAAATTCTTCTCTTAAATATATTTTTGGTGCACTCAAATTCAGGAAAAATCATTATTTTAACATGAAAAATAATTTCCGTATCAGAGAGTAAAAAATTATAATAATTTCCCATAGGTTGGTTGCTAATAAAACCAGTGATGTTGAAAATCAAATCTCCTACTATGTGTCAGAACGCTAGACATATTTTCACAGGATGGATTTTTTTATTATTAACTCCTACAACTACGAAGTAAAATTACACGTTTTGCATTCTATAATAAAAGTTTGAGTAAATTAACTCTCCAAGAGCGCAAAGAAATAAATTTCAGAAATAATACAAATCGGAAATGAAAGATGTTACGATATCATAAATTCGTAAAAAAGTTTTAAGAGTGCAATCGAAATATCAATATTTTCTTCGTGAAACTGCATTTGTTAAGTAAATGTTTCTCAGAAAGTAAATCATAGGAAAGCCTATTAGTCTGTGTAATGAATCTAGGATGTGGATCTAAGAATTGACACCGATAGTCACCCATTTACTGCTACGGAGATCCAAGCTTCAATCTTGGAGGGATGTAATTTTTTAATCAAGAAAATAACTTGAACTAAGTTCTTAAATATATATTTGATAAAAATAAAGAGAATCTTAGTAGAAAAGAATAAAATTAATAGGTAATAAATAAAGTTAAATGTTACCATCAGCTATGATTTAATTTTAGGCAAAAACTGAATACAATTTAATGTTCCAAGCAATATACTTCGCAAATTTGAAAGCGAATTATCCGGCAGTTTCTTATACAGAATTTTACAATGGTGCTACGTAGATTTCTGACACAGTTGAACATTCATATTCCTCCAAAAAAGTTACAAAAAAGCATTTATTTTGTAATTAATGTCCTCTCACATTTTCCTAAGCACGGAGCAGACTCGCCTTACTAGTCAACCTGTGCTAGTGCGCACTTTTCTCATGGATTTGTATTCCTACAGTGCTACTCTAAATAAGTAGCTATAATCTGGTATTTTCTAGTATTAAAGGTCGCTTTGAAGAAAAATTTCTTGTGCAATTTTTCCCTCCAATAAATATTCATGATAGAACATATGCCTCATTAATTACCGATAAAAACGGATCTAAACGAAAAATAAGTAAAATAATAAACGTGGAGAATTAATAGCGACAGAATTCGCGCACAACCAAAAATTTTCCTCAGCCGAGAAAACCCAACATAAAACTCTCATCAGAGATTGGAGTAGCGGGAACTGTCGGTGGGAAAGGAGAAACCCGTATTACTTTCCCCTAGTATTGTCTCCACGCACCCCTCTCGGTAAAAATGAGGGAGATAAGCATATACGTACAGGACAGCGAGGAAAGAGAGGAAGAAGATAGAGAATTCCGGACGAGAGGGGGAAGGAGAAGTGTTCACACGGGTGTAAGGGCTGAAGTGAGTGAGGAAAATATAAGAGGTGGGAAAAAGAGGTTTTTGGTTCCCCCTTTGAATGCTGGGTGGGCGGGTTGGGCTGGGAAGGAAAAAGACAAGTCTTGTGAGAAAGGCGAGAACGAGTTGGACCACCACTTCTCTTCTCATTCTAACCCCCTCCCCCCATCTTATCGTCTTCGGGACTAACTAACGCCTCTCTCCCGCTACTCTCTCTTCCCTGCTTCTGGGCTTAATTAATGGCGAGCGACTCCCATCCCAGTTCACTTCCCGACCTCCACTCTCACCATTCCAGTCTACCGAAGGCCCTCCCAACCTTGCCTTTCCTCCCCCGTAATTAGGAAACCGCCCACCCCATTCCTCCCTCCACCTCTTTGGCTGACCACCTCACAAACAACCCGGTAGCTCCCTCTCCTCCGCTCTCCCATTACCAACAACAAAATCTTTTTCCATTCCCCCCACCTTTGAATGAGAAGACCCTGCCATCAAACTCTTCCTCGCTCGCTATCTCCCCGGCTCCTCTCGCATCTCGGCATTCCAACCCACACAGGATTTTACAATAAAATGCCCTTCGGTGGAATCGCTGCGACTACTCGTAACTCAGTTCTTCGTCCCATCCCATCACCTCCCCCTCCCTTCTTCGTTATCTCCGCCTCCTCCATCTGTAGCCTCCTCCCATGGTAACCCACCCACTGCTCCCGGTATTACGCCTCCTTCATTACAATGCGATGACTTGGGTGGGGGTCGTGGGGGGATGGGGTTGGTGGTTGGGGTTGAGGAGGTAAGGGGACCCTCCTCCCGCTCCCAACCTTTCAGACGTCCTTCCAACGACGCCGTCGATGGCTTCAAGACAACCTTTGCCTCGCGACGGTGGTTTTGTGAAGAGTGGGGATGGAGTCGCGTCCGTGCGTGAAAAGGGTGGAAAGCGTGAAGATCCTGCCTTAATATGCCTTTCGATTCGTGTTCGGAACGGGTCGAAAGTTTTTAATTAATTTTCGCGGGGTAATAAAGCAATAATCCGCGATCCGCGTTGAGGGTTCTTCTGCTTTTATTTTACTCCGCCTTACCGCCTCTTGTAGAAACTGCCCGAACGATCGTCCCTCTAAAAGTGTAATGAGTTGGTCACGGACTACTATCTGTATACTTTTGTTTTAAGATCTGTGTGAGTGGTGAGTGTTAAAGTCGCGGCCTCCTAGAAAACAATTTTACAAGCAGAAGGAGTTTTCCCAAGAAAATGCGGGCTCTGCCGGAGCTTATAATTACAAACAAACATAAGGAGTTATGGAGTTATGGGACTAAAGTAACTGAGGAAGGCATGGCTGCTGACATGAGGTAACTGACATGACACAACTGACATAAACTCCAAGACAGCGTACTTTTCCTTATAAATTGCACTACGCTGATTACAGTAAACTGATTTCAAAGGCAAAAACAAGCAGAATATGGCCGAGAGCTTCGCGACAGAGCTTATTCACTCAATATGCGAAGGCCATAATAATGGAAAAGAAATATCTCGTACACTTCCATAGATTTTTCCACGACACAAACTATTGTTATTAAAATCCGTTTTTTATACTCGTATAATACAAATTACACTTGGAATTCTATAGATCAGCTGTCGAGAAGGTACCAAAAGTATGCTGATAGTACGGAATCGTAGCTTGTTCGCAACGTTATCTGAGATCGTCGAAACGCTGTCCTTTTAATTTCAATTTTAACTGCAAAAGTAACTCCCCAAGTCCAGCGAGGGAGTGGTGCAGCTCAGTTTTTTTCCAAGCAATTACGAATAACAGATGAGTTGTGGCATGGCGATATGTTTGGTAGCATGAACCAATTACATTATTGTTTTTCTTCAAATCTGCAGGTGTACGGGCGATGTGTTTCACTCCATTGGATTTCTGTAGAACGCTGGTTTCCTTTTGTCGATGGATAGTAGTAGAACGAAAGGATACTGTCTTTCAACAGCGAATTCTTAGTAAATCATTCTCCTTCAGCAAAAAAGCTACATATTACAGGGTATTTACGAACCATTCCAACAATTCTCCAATACACTCTGGACCGGATCAAGGCAACTGCATAGCTTCACATTGCTCATATGTAGAGAGGTAACTATTTTACAGTAGTTTTATTTTGGTGCTAAGGCCTAATGTTATTCAAGCGACTGCCCATTTAAGCCGATAACTAGGAAAAACCAAAGGATTCGCCTCTGTAAGATGTAAACAGCAAATGACGTAATGTGGTGGCTTCAATTAGTAGTAAATATCCGTTTGTCGCAAACATCGGGCCAGCCTAAATTGTTTCCATTACATATGTGCTGTAACTTTATATACACTGCAATGAAGAAAATACCCGGTGAGCTTTAACATAGCAAACAAGCTTACTAAACATTTTACAGACGTTTGTCTTATTTTAGCTAAAGAGATGAACCTGTAGATTAGGTTTGTATTTTCTTTCAAGACCACAAGTAGCGTATATACACAGTATAAACGATCTTCATTGCAAGTAATGATCACTAGCATCCTGGTTAGCACTCTTTATTTGTTTGATAATGAATTGATTATTGTAGAACCCACTGATACACTGAAGTACTACAAAAGCGGGATTAAGTTTTGCTAAAGGACATTCACTGAAAATAACGCGAAATCACATGCCTTGAGCACAATATTTCTCCAACAAAACTGCAACTTATAAGGAGAGAAGTAATTCGATCGTCTTATAAACGAAAACAGAATTACTGAGCTTGCAAAAATTGTAGAACTGGTTGATGATATTTTCGAAAACCTTAACTTGGTTTTCAGCGAGTTTCTTTTTTAAAGGTATAATAATTTTTTCTTCTTAGAATGACAAGGTCCTGATGATTAGGGCGGCCCGAATAAATTACCGTATTAATCAAAAGCACCCACAAAAACGTTTGGAGTCGCGCAGATGCTTACTATTAATGCCTGTTTCGCTTATTTTTCAGCTAAATTTGTTAAGCCGCTTATATTTTGAGAAAACTTCATTTTACCCAGAACCATAGCTGCTCGTTTCACGGCTCGGGTGAGGAGATTCGGGCTATTTATTGACTCAGCACTCAACGAAAAAATGCAGGACTTACTAAAGCTAACTAATTCGAAACAGATTACATCTTAAGATAGGAGATGACACAGCTGTATTATCTCGATGATAGGAAGAATAATCAACTAAATAAAATAAATTCTAAAGGAATATTCGAAGAAAAATAGAAGACTAATGAAAATGATCCTGTGTAAGTAATTCTTTCTCAGAACGTATTTATCTAAAGTTTGTAATACAAATCTAAACCTAAAATAAAAGAGATAGCTTTCAACGACACAGATTTATACTATTAAATGACAGAGATGACCGGAGATTTCAACGCTTGTATTTTCACAGTCCGAATCGGACGTATTCTATCTGCCTTTCTATCTTATCTGATAATCATACCAAAATCAGCTACTATTTTTGTTAAGACGAGGAGGAATATGTTTACGAAAAATCTTCGTAAGTTATATTATATTCAAGAATATCTGAAAATTATAAATATTATCATCATGATTTTAAAAATGTGCATAAAGGAATTTCTATTCAATGCGTATCAACTTTATGAACTGTAAGAGACAAATTAGTTTTATTTAAATATCATTTATTATTATTACATCAAATGTTATTTATTTATTATTTAAATCAATCGCTCCAACAGATTTTTGATCATAATATTTAAAACCCAATACCCTTTTCATCTCAATTAAGAAAGTGCTTTAGAAATGTGAACATCTCAGCGGAATGCATATGTCGCCATAAAATACTTAAGCGACCACTGTATACACTGTACACTTATATGGTATCGTAATTGACGAATTACTCGTGTAATAACCGGTCACATAATTCAACTGTATAAGCAAATACATTCCAGAGAATAATAATTTTCAAACCTCATTTTGGACTTAATAATAATATCCTTCTCCACTACCTATAAATCCTACAACTGAGTTCAAGTAACGAAAAATCCAAACGTCGACACAATTTTTTCCAATTTTAACATAGCCAAAGTCATAACCAGTTTCTGAGCGATTTTTTAAACAAAAAACGATTTACTCACTTTTTTAGGGAGTTACTTAAAGTAAATTGTTTTCCGCAATCTCTTAGTAAGTTAAATACTTTAATCAACAAGATTTAATATTATTAAGTGATCACTTAACTCGAGGAAAAAATCGATAAAATACACAGCGTATACTTTATCGACCATAAATTCATCATAGTAAGGTCCGTTTCAGCGCTATTGGACATATAATACCGAATAAATTATCCTTAGCGCATTGCGCAACGAAGTAACCGAGAGGGGAAAACCAATCGAGCGATTTAACGCCTCAAAATTTGCGATCCTTTCTCTCTAAAAATTTCCAACCCCGAACCTTCTCCCTTATACCGGCTCTGACATCTTTAAAACGGCGATAAAAATTAAAGCAATATACCCGGAGGTGTAAAGACATGTTTACGGTCTGAGCAAACGCTCTCAGCTCTTTCGGGAGAACCACCTCTCACCTCTCAAGGGCGGCGACACATTTCAATTCGGAAAAGAAAATGAAATCGCGGATATGAAGAGGGGGACTTTCTTTGAAGATCCCTTTTTAAACCGCCAGATGAGGCAGCGGTAGTGTCAAGCTCCACACCTCTTGGTGGTATTTCTTGTGCTTCGGAAATTCCTTTCCTCTAGCCAAGGTCCTACATGGAAGGTAACGCTGATGGGATGGGTTTCGTGTGGTATGGGGAAGTTATGTGGGGAAATAATGGGTCGAGGATTTACCGTGTGGAAGTCAGGGAGGAAACATAAGTTGTTGGCTGAAGAGTTGGAGAAAATCTTTTGGGTTATCGATAAACAGGGAAAGACTTAGAGAAATGAAGGGCTTATAAACTTTTTTTCTAATATTGATGATCTAATTTGATAGGAATACACTGCTATTTTTATCAATTACCATTGTCTTGATGCGCAGTCGTAGTTACTACCACAGAAAATTTACTTCGAAAGGAACATAAATAATAATTGAGAATATCGTGCCTTAAGACACGTTGATTTTTTAAATGCATGTGGTTAGTTGATCAGCTCACACAGGGAATTTTTCATCAGAATAATTCTGACGAAGGATTGTTACTTCTGATTTTCCCGCAAAGCGATAGAAAAGCATTAGAGAAGACTTAAGGGTTACTACGGATATTGACTTCGTACCACATGCTACTGGCGGCTTTCTGAATAGATCATTAATGTAAGCATAAAAATAGCATTATAGAACCATTAAAGCGACCGCAGTAGAAATAGCTGTTACTATAAATTTGAAATGACGTGAATGGCATTTTAAAAAGATAACAGCACCCTCAATAAAGCATAAACTCAAAATAATGGTACCATCAAGGAGGCTAAGACTGTGACTCAATAAAAATAGATTGGATAATCCTTTTAAAATCCCATTCGATGGAATTCTCTCCTCTTCCTACTTTCTAACAAACCGTAATATTTTTAACTAACAAAAATTATCATTTATAAAATAGTTCCTAGAGAAATTTAAAAATGCAATATCAAATATAAAAATCACTCTCTCAAGAATCTAAAAATAATGACTGTAATAAAACTTAGTATTTTATTGAAGTACTAATTTGAACTATATTAATAATAGAACAATCATTTATCTTTACTGTCTTAAGATGCAAGCTATATATATATAATGCTAGCATTTTCGAAGTGCGATATTTCATTGTGGTTTCCGAGCGATAAGTGAAAATATTTCATCGAGTAATGAAAAAATTTACAATTAATTTTTTTTATTCTAAAACTTTCAGGTAACCGGATGCATCTAACGCCGAGTTGAGAAACACTAAAAAGGAGTCGAATAAAAGTTTTCACGGATGATAACGACTGGTAAGAGCTCCTCGAAAAAAACAGAAGGCGGTGGTTGTGGAATTGAGAAAACGGGCGGCAAAAGATGGCCACGTACGAAGAGAAGAGGTAAAATCAGAAAAGGGATATGATGGCTTAGCTGAAAGATCAAGGAAAAAGGACGGCCTCCCATCATCTTGAGCCAAAATCGTCCCACGCTATCACCTAAGGAATCCCGTGGGCTTCCGAGGCTGCTTGTGGATGGGGGTGTTGGTTGGGTGGTGTGGGACAGCGATAGATGCATAGGAGAGGAGAAAATAGGGGGGATTTTTATCCGAAAATTAAAAGGAGGCGGACGTGAGGGCGGCGATTGGGAAGGCAGGAAAGACTCGCGGTGTGGAGACGATAGGGGTCGGGGGAATCTCGGAGGAAATAGACTCTAAATTACACGTTTGCCGAGATTGAACAATGTACGGTAGCCACTTAGAGGCATCCCACTCGCCGCCGCCCGCCCCTTCCACCATCCGTATACCTTCCAGTCTATTTCTCCCTTTAACCCTTTCCCTCCCACGTTCGATCGTTTTCCCTCCCCTTCTGCCCTTCATTCCGATGTTTATCCCATCTCTCGAGGGCTACGCTCTTACGCACCGCCTCCCTTTGCCGTCTATATCTCTCTGCCCCTTTCCGGATCTTTCTCGCTCCTTCTTTTCTTCACCTTAGGCTCCTTCATTCGATTTCATTTCCCTCGAATCGGCGATGCGCACGATGCAGCGATGCCCAACCCGTGTGCCGCGAGTCAGTTCTTAGTGCTCCGCGTAATCTCCGAACTTAGCCTATACAAATTTCGCGCCATACATGAACTTTTCGTTGTGAGATATTTTATTATGAGAGCTCATAGAGATTAATTGAAATATTTTATTTTACGCTTATGTTGCCTCTTTTTCCCATTTCGAATTTAGACTGTCGACAAATCGAGCTTCTTTGTTGATAAGAGGCGCGAGAGAAGAGAGAGAGAAGTGATAAAGACTGGAATGTTGAGGAAGACAAGACTGGATAAATTAGGAGATTATATACGTAAAAATCACTATTTGAGGGTAATCGCTAGATCACTTCTACCTCTCCTCTATCCATACCATTCGGTTCTTTCGTAAGGAAAATCAGCTACATGACATCGTTTGCTATTCTTGGAACTCTTTCATCCCATTCTAAAGAACTGGGAACTTGAGATAATCAACGCCGAGAATTCATACTTCGCCGATTAAATAGTAGACGATGAGTTAACGTTTATTAATAGAATTTCATCATTCATTATGACAGAATTTTATAATTTGGTATTTTGGTTTCACGTGTCGCTCTCCTTTTTCCTTTCTCCATAACTGTCTGAATTCATAATATTTAACAATGAAAAACATTAGACTAAATTAAGTGATCTATTTTGACGTGCAAGTCGCAGAGAGATGGCTAGAATTTTATGTCATTAACTTAATTTTAAAGCATAAAAATGTTAGTGACAGCTTATTTGTCTGTAAACTATTCTTCGTTGTAATCTAATCCTGTAGGATCCAATCATGAAATTATATCTGGGATTTAATCGTTGGTGCTATCTATATTCCTTAGTTCGAAAACAGCTCATTTCAATTCATGAATAATTAACTGTCTCATTTGCTAAAGGGAATTGGGTTTTGGAGTTCAATCAAATCTATGAAGTTAGCTGGTATTATTCGATCCTTATTGCAGAATTTGAAAAGAATGATTTTCTAGGGGCACCAGGGTAGCCAAGTGGGTAGCGCGTTCGCCTTTTTTGCGAGCGGTCTGGGTTCAATTCCCGTTGGGGTCACTCATGTGCGAAAAGAATTCAGCAGTCGAAGCACTTTTAGCAATCAAAATACTAATAATGGTTTTTAATTTATAGAGATGGATAATTACAATGGTACTTGATTGAGGATCTATCTAAAACAGAAAACAACCTCATTAATTTAGAGTCTTACATCCTACAAAATGACCCAATTTTTTCAAAATGGTATTTATTAAAGAGCGGGAAAATGTTATGGACATGAAAAGTCAAAAAGGTTGCTTAAATTCTGAGAAAATGTATCAGTTGAACACTGCAATGGAGATATGGAATCAAGTTTTGACGAAAAAATAATCAATAAATGAGCTTCACAATGTAAACAAGAAACTGACATTCTAGTAGCAAAGGAGATTTTGACATTATGGCTAAATAGAAGACAAATTCCTGAACAAGTTGGCAGAATATGGTAAATTGAATCGTCGTCAAAACGTTTCTGACGGATCTCGAATTCCGGAAGCCTCAAATGCCTGAATACAAAGTGTACATGAGGACATTCATCCCTAAGGTTTATCAGGAAGAAAACATATTAAGATGCTATTAGATAATCGCCATCCGCTCCCTAATTTGTATTTATAGACGTGTTTAGGATCGGAAATGATATCTATTTAAATACGGTCAGTTTAGAAGCAACGCCAACCCCTTCTGTGCCACGACTAACAAATCCCGCATACATTGGACGCGGAGTTTAAAATTCTTAAATATCTAAAGCGCCGCGGTAGCATTTTTAACGGTCGCCCGACCACGGCGTTATTAATTCCTTCGCACGACGATTGCGGAGCACATTGTTTTACAAATACGCAGATAGCTATCTCGAGTTGATGAATTGTTTATATACGCCTATTAGATACATTCCACGGGGGAAGATAAATTCGAAGGGATTCGAGAGTCTATGAAGTCTTTTTTTCTGAATTCCGCTGCAAGAAACTAATAAAAAATATGAAAGGAGTTATCTGTCACATCTCGAAAAGACCTTCCTCCCACCGACCCCCCTCCCACCCCCCTGAGACTCCCAGTTCCCGCCTTTTGACTCCCACCCCATTTGACCCCAGAGCACAACTGCTTTATTTCCCTTTATCTCCATTCCCTTTCATTTCATCAACTTTTTCGGCTCCCCCACCCGCTTCCTTCCCCCATTCCTACTCGCACTTATCTTCTTCTCTCATCTCGGTCCTTCCTCTCCGGCTCCCCACTCCCTTATCCTAGTCAT
The DNA here is from genome assembly GCA_000376725.2 of Ladona fulva. Classification (NCBI taxonomy): domain Eukaryota; kingdom Metazoa; phylum Arthropoda; class Insecta; order Odonata; family Libellulidae; genus Ladona; species Ladona fulva. Next base: position 632,900 of record KZ308353.1, on the reverse strand, counting down.
TTTTCCTCCCGCCTCTTCTCGAAGCCGTTTAAAAACCTAGTCCGCCTTGTGCTCCTTCATTCTTGCCAACGTCCGAAAATCGGCGATAAACGTGCTTGTGTTTTTGTGCGTGCGACGGTTGAAATCCCTTTCTCTCTATCGCCTTCATCTCTCATTTTTTATCGAGCTATTTCTGTTGCTCTTCCTTGGTCGTTTCCTTCCCATTTTGGTCCATTTTTCTCCCAGAACGCCATTGTCCCCCGGGTCATCCTGGTTCCTCTTTCAGGTATTTCTATTTATAGGTTTAATTCCATTCGAGGAGGCTCATTCATTAACTCCGCTCTTTCATTCTATTTCTTAGTGGGTCGTGCGTACGTGACCTTGATACTGGTCTTCCTGTATCGAAGTCTCGGGTTCAAATCCATCTCGATTTGAACTCTTTATGGCATTGAAATAATAATGAATCATTGAGAAAAGAATCTGCGTAAAAATTAGATCTTACGTTGTAATAATCATTTCCATCCACTTAATTATGCTCGAAGTACTAGCAACTTCTGGCGGACACTATTTTGAGATTATCTCTGTTTAGATCAAACTCGGTTCATCATATTTCGGTCGATGTTATGTTTTTGTAGATTTATAATTTGCAGTGATTTGAATTTAATCAGAAGGGTATTTCTGTTTTGAGGAAAACTCATTCTGAGTTCAACCTCGAGGCACCCCGATAGCCAAGTTGGTAACGTGTTCGTCTATGGTGTAAGATGTTGGGTTCAATCCACAGTGGGGGCCCAGAAAGGAGTAAAAGGACTTTACCGAAATACATTTACCAAATTTGCCGAAGTACATTTACCAAAAGTACTACCATATTCAACATGAAATGAGAATTAAAATAGCACTTCTATAAGAGAATAATTACCTGACTTGGAATTATCACATGGTTATCATGCTAACGTAACATCACCAAGGTACCGAGTTCAATTATCGGATAGTGTGGCTATGTTTCCGTTCATTGTCACAGTTTACCCCTTTCCTGTAATTGTCCAATGTAAGGATTAGGGAGGGGAGTATAACTTAGCACGGAAGAACCGTGCGGGCGAAACCCATAATTGAGAACACCGTGAAATTTACGAAATCAACGAAACGAAAACAATCTATCAATAAGAAGTTGAAAATATTCTTTTTCTGCAGTCTAGGAGGTACCTTTTCTCAATTTTTGATAAGGTATCAATCTCTCTTTTCTATCTTGAGAAATCTAGTGTAAGCAAGTCTTCCTGCATAAAATAAAGTTCCATTCAAAATTTTTAGAATGTTGAGAAGTAGCAGCGCAACCTCTTGGAACTTTCTGATAACCAAGAAAAACCCTGCTACACAACCTTAGATACGTACGCATCTTATCACTTAATCAACTCTCATGATATGAGATACGCTTAGCCGAGAAAGCTTTGAGCCAGGTAAACGAGATTTTTCCTAAACTCTTAATAAATAGGGGCGCCAACAGGTATTGAAGCGATGTTTTCGGCAACGGCTTCGTAGGGCCAAAGAATTCTCCTCCCTCATCCAATTTCTACATACTTTCCTCTCCTTCATTCCCCTCTTCTTCGCGTTCATTATCTGGACTCATTTCCTTCGCTTCCATCTTAATCTTTCCTCTTTCTCTCGTTCCGCGAGCATTTCCATGCGATATTCTCCCATTAACTCGGCCCTCATATTTCTTGCTTCTTGCTTGTCACATGACTCCTACTCAGCACGCCCTCATTTTCTCCTTCTTCATTAATTCCTTCTTCCATCTCCTTCCTTTCTATCTGCGATCCTCATTCCCGAAAGAAATTTGAAAATCGCGACCGAGTGGCACTATCCATCTGCGCCGATAAATCGTAAACTCGGTTCACGAGAATCGTTTTCGATGTAACACGGTAGCGGCTTCTCTCCATTATTTATAAGCTCGTCATTATCGATAACTATGGAACGTTAACTCCTGTTTCGCCAAACATTTCCACTCATTCCTGAACGCGCGCGGTTAACACTGCACCTTTAATTAAAAGTTTACGGATAAACTGGCTTTCAGCGTTCCCTTTCATCCTTTTATTAAATTCGAAAAGTTGGACGTGTGTTTCTCACTCATGAGTTTTCTCAAAGCGAAGCATGATATCATGGAATCTAGCTCGTGAATCAAGGTTTTCCCTATTTGCACACTAAGTACGTTACGTTAATAAAGCACTAATCTTTTCCAGTGGTTTCAGTTTTGTGAGAACGTATGAGGCTTCCATGCTAAAAGGAGATATCTCTGATTACATGCACACTGACGCGATTAGTAATAAATTGAAGAGAATTCTTGATAAATTATTTTTGGCTAATAAATAACGACATATAACATGAATGATTAACTCTTTTATTAATACATTTTTGGACATATTTTAGCAACACTCATGAGAAAGAGAGACCTCAATTGGCCTGTCTGTAAAGTATTTAGCCCGAAGGCCGGTTGGGACCTCGAACCCTCTACCACCAGCTACGAAGAGCTAGGGAAGGGAAATGAGGCTAACTAGGCAAGATGAGGAGTAAGGTAGTTTGCACTTGCTTTCCTCACTAAACCTATGTTCCTCTTCCATTCCTGTTCCCTTTCCTCACTAAAACTATTTTATAAGCAGAACAACCCACGTTAGTGGAGCAGAATGACTCCACGAGTAATTCTTTTCGTAACATTGCATTAGGAGAAATCTTAATTTATGTCATTATTCAGCATATCTCATACTTCAGTAGCTTTCATATCATCACAGTCATGAACAAGACTGAGAAAAAGTAAATTAAAGTAACGTTTTTCTATATCCCTTATCACAAGACAAATTATACATACTTCGTACATGAAAATATGGCAGCAGGACCCCAAATGGACCTAATTTTGCCCAATAAATAGTACATCTAACTAAAAGAGACTTAATTCTTGATGGAAATAATTATGGAAAAATTGTTGTACTTTTACCACAATATTTTATTAATAAGAACACACGACCGGTTTCGACCAGAGGATGACGATTAATCGTCGAAACCGGTTGTGTGTTCTTATTAATAAAATATTGTGGTAAAAGTACAACAATTTTCCATAATTATTTCCATTATGGATTATTACAACACCTCGCCTACTTCAGTGAAGTTTATTTAATTCTTGATATTTTTTTCATAGTTAGCTCCTCAATTTCTGTGCTATTGGTTATATAATAAATGCTAAGAATGTTAAGCTAACGAATATATTTACTGTTTTCAATGTTACCAGTAGGTATATATTGTATTTCGTCCTCACACGTAAAATCTTAAAAAGTTATTGGGTGTTTCATTGTCACTTTTATGTCTTTTATGTCGATTTAATTACTTCTATCTTTTATTTTATGCTCAGCATCATTCTATACAATACAAATTAATGCTCATGACCTTTCCCTTGCAAGATTAAATGGGTGACGGTCTTCTTATGAGGTTTAATAACACGATCTATAATTTTAGTTCCATTGATAAAAAACGTGTAGTTATTCTCTGTCATCAACCTACTTATCCAAAAAATTAAATGTCATCAAGAAAACCATTCAATTTCGATGATATAAGACTGGACTGAGATTTGCTCCAGAATCGAAATATTTAAGAGATGATTACGACACAAATTTCAATCTGAATTTGCCCTACATGGAATCTAATCATCCGCCACCCACCTTCCTTCCTCATTCCAATCCTCTAACCCTTCCCACATTACCACACGGATTCCTAAGCGTAGCTCACCTGCTGATCTAGCCGTTTCCCAACTTGATTATGAGTTCCGTCCCATGTCATAAAATTATCTCCGAACTCGACCTTGTAATTATTACGCTCCTGTTTTTATGACGAAATAATTAAACGTATGGCCACTGTAATGGCTTTAAATTTTGTCACGATTTCCGCGCTGATATTTATTACCGACGGAATTATACTTCGGTAGACAAAGATAATTCGGAGTGATAAACTATTTCGATTTAAACGCTTTATATTAGCTCCGCTATCGCGTAATTCTCGTCCGAGCTGGTGTTCCGATTATCTGGGGCGAGGATGAATCGCTCTTCCTGTTACTTCATGAAAACGAATGCTTACGTGATACGTTAGATACGTTTTACACGATGATTTACAATAAAATATAATATAAACGGCTTTATTTGGAAAATTTGCCACTGGGAAATTCCACCTTACTCCTAACTTTGAGTTTACTCCTAACTCATCATCATAAACGTATATATTCTATTAATACATTTTAAGAATTTGTCCTAAGGAGACAGAAGAGGAGTGGTTACTGGAGTAATTAAACTGTTATCAAAAAGGGCAACAGAAAAAAAAATTCTACAGCAGGAAGACACATACAAAATGTTGAGAAGAATCTGAAAAAGACGCGGAAAATGAGGTAATTCCTACACAGAGAATAAGAGGTTAATAATATTAATTAATATTAATTAATAATTGAAAATACGCTTTTGGGCGATGATACATTTTTATTATTTTATAACCAAGCGTACACCTCTTGAGATCAGGAAGAAATACAACTTAAGTAAAGTTTAATTATAGAACTCTTTCCGCATGGCATCAGAGAAACTAATAGAGGAGATTAGGTAAGGCACAGCCCCTACCATAAGCCACTGGTGGCTCGCGGGGTATGAATCAAATTTTTTTATATTTACTCTCTCCTTAAGCTCTAATTATCAGAAAACATTGTGAAAACGTTTTCGATAGAAGTTTGAGCCTAACACTTCTATCTCCTATCGTAACTGCTTCCTGGGATATCGTGCGCGGGTAACCATCTGATGTATTCTGAAACTGAGATGAACCACTCAAAGAATTCTTGTTTGTGTTAGTAACCCAAAAAGAGGTCCATTGGATACTGCAAATCGAAGCTTTGACGTTTGGGCCGTATCCAAACAAAGTAAAGATGTTTCTGAGTCAACTTAGACTGCGCAATCACTGGAAGAATAACTTATGTGCATCGGAAGCAGTGGAGTCTTACCACAATTCCGTATAAAAATAAAGTTCTTCTGGGAACATATTATCTGCTGATTAATCCGTCAACGTTCGCCATTTATACCAGTGATGGTATAATGGCTAGAACTATTCGATAAGTAAGTAAGCTCTAAGTAGAGCTTTATGGCAAATGGCTTGAATAGCTTTCCATTGGAAAGCCTTAACTTCCCTTTGCGGTTAAGATTTTCTTAAAGTACCTAGGCGATTTAGCCTGACTACGAATCGACATTTAACGAGCAAGGGAAAACATTTCCTCGAATGTCTCGCAATACATGACGAACTACTTTTCGTGAGTCTTATTTAAAGATTACTAAAATAAAATTCCCAGTGGAAGGCGTATTTCAGGGAAAATTCGTCATATCCAAGATCATCTAACTACTTCTATTTGTTCCTTCCTTGGATAGGATAACTTTGTTGTACCAACATCTTACATGCAAATCTTCCTCTCTTTCTCTTTTCTATTCTCGTCTAGGTAATTTCGTCCAATGCAACTTTTCTCTCGCACTTTCACTTCCTTCCTAACTCATCCATCACGAAAATGAAAGCTCATAAAGATGTGAATGATCTATTTCGCGCGAAGGTGTCTTGGAATTCCTTCCCAACAGCTATACTCTAGGCATTTCTCGATTATGTGTTAATTTTAGATCTTTCTGATACTGCATCTATTCTTAGCACCGTGAAAACTTTTGTGGTGTTTCCTTCTTATAAAGTCGTTCTTAAATCGTAGGAATACTTTCTCTGTTTCGCTTCAGCATCGTGTGAACTCATAGGGTTCATATGCCAGTGTTTCTTATCGGATTTGATAGGATGCTTGTACCTGATAACTTAAACAAATAACCTTAATTTCATCTTGAAAGAGCAAGATTATTCGCTACCAAGAGTGATGTTAACCGCAACTCAAGTATTTTCCCATTCATTTACAGCTGCATTGAAGGTGCATCATACTTGGTGTTAATCTCAATGGTGTAGAGATTTTTTTTTAATTTTAGGCTTCTTTTACATTATGTAACACTATGAGAAACGAAACGATTTTCGAAGGCTTAAGCAGTGGATTTTGGAACCAAAATATATTAATTTGTTTGCATGTACTAGCAGACATCCTGGTATTGTAAAATTTAAGTCAAGTGGCAATAGGAATGTAATGTGGCAATAGGAATGTAATGTGGCCTCTATAATACACTGATTTACGTTGAATATGAAGAACTAACCCTTGCCTTAGGAAAGGAAAAGTTATTCATATTTAAAGATAATGTACAACTTTCAATTAAAAGAACGATTACGATAGTCCATGTGTATCAGATAAACAGTAATAATGGTAACAGCTCGTCACCTCATAAGCGAAAGAGTTTTTCAGAAACATTGAACACATGAAAAAGATCATTACTGACCAATAAATTCATTAAGTCAATATTAATAATGACTTAATTTGTGTTTTGTACGAGTATTAGCCGAGTCTGGAAAAGTCGGGCTCGCAAATATCCAAGTGGGCAACATGTTCGACTTCAATGAAAGTTGTCCCAGGTTCGATTCCCGGTGGGTAAGTACGTGCGAAATGACCGAAATGAGTTTTCGAAGCACTATTAACAATACCACTACTACTACTCAGATAAATGATTGCAGAATACAAGCACCTTACATTAAAAAATATAATAAATATAAATAATTCTTTGGCAAGAAAACGTTAACTTTTATAAATCTATTGCACCGCTACTTATTTTCACCAGAGCTTGCGGCTGCAAAATTCCAAACTTTAGTCCTAAAACCGTCACAATGCAAGAAAATTCTCTTGCCCGAAAACTAATTCCAGAAGATATGTTTTGAAATAAACAAGAACTATTTTCCTCTAAAAAGACGTTGAAAATCTATCCCCGTTGCTCTTAAAGGCAAGCTCTCGACGGTGTGTAAATTGTCGGCATCTCTACATCACACTTGTAACACAGTTTGTTACACCTCGAAGATTCTCGTCGCATGATGGGTGATCGGAGCAGCTCAGAAGGAAAGGATTATGCGAGTTTTACGTCCATGAGGTTCCGTGACTTGTCGGGGAGTATCAAATAAGCGCCCTTTCTCACGACATGGTTCGGGAGCATTCTTGGCGAAAGATGCCCCGCGGATGAATCAAGCGATCGAGGGCTCGTGAAATAGAAGGGAAAGGTGAGATCACTCTTGAATCACCTTTCTTAGCTCGCTTCAAAATCTCTGTTTTTCTATAGAAAGGGGAAAGTCTATGAGATTGTAAACACACCGTACTTTTACATGCTTTTACCAAACGCAGTTTTCCAGTTCCTTCCAACCGATGTGTAACGATGCATTTACGTGCCGCAAGGCTCCTGGCGTGCCGCACTATTTCGGAGGGTTCCCTTTGCTCCCATACTACGTTATATGCGCGTTACATTACGTATTTCTATTAAATTTTCGCTAAAATGTATTTAAATCTCACAGTAAGTGTCTAATTACGCCTTTCCTTTTAAATAAGCTAATTTTCGCATAAAGTGGAAAATAGATGACTCATCCTACTAGGTCCACAGTGTGAAGGAATACAGTGCTTCCTTACCTTTATGATCTCAAGCCTCACTAACTATGACAACCAACTGCGACCAATAAGCAAAGAGCTCGTTTCCTGATTGATGTAATTTAATATTTTACGAATGCTTAGTTTGTTGATGAATAGCGGTGAAACTATTGGAAAATAAACTTTCAATTAACCAAAACATTGCAAAAAATTAAAATCAAAACTAATAAAATAAAACGACGTCAACCTGCTCGATTCCCATCGTCCAGACTCGCCAGTCCCACTAAATGGCCGTGTCCCATTAGTTGGGAAATACTGCTCTATCATAAAGAGCGAATACTGACATATGTTTATAACATCAACAATTTTATAGTAATGACCAGAAGAAAGCATTCGAATCGCTCTTCGATTGACGCGATTTTTTGCTCCTGGACAACAAATAACTTATATAGCATACTAATTTATACTTACATTTCAAAGAATTCACACGGAAGCCCAGTGAATTCAACAGCTGTGACAGCAACAGCGAGTAATGTAGTCAGTGATCGCCGAGGCCGAGACAGGATGCAAATGTCCTCTAAAATATAAAAGAATAAATTATTTATTAAGTTTCGAGATACTTTGAAGAAGAAGGACTCAGAAAATCAAACTCAAACAACAAATGGTGGGTGAAGTATCAGGGACTTTTGAAATACGTAATAATGCAGGGTGACAATGGTGGTGCATGAGAAGGAAATGTTTACCTGAACATCATCCTAATATAATACATATAATCTGAGAGTGCAAAATCTTTAAAATAACGAACACTTATTTGAAAACCAGAAAAACATAATGACATTTTCAATTAAAGTATAGCGTACGTGGATATTCCATGCTTATTACTCCAGATATATTCCAGAATTCCAGGATCTTCCAGAATTAATGCGATATGCAGGAGCTTCGAAACCCATCTAAGAATTTTCACTGCAAATCTAATTTCGAAACTTTTTATTGCATTCGATGTTGGATAATAGCAAATTTATTCCGCATTTAATCTAAATATACATCGGAGAGCAGTCTTTAACAAACAGGCATCGTTTTTTCTTGTTCCGAGAGGGTTATTGGCTCTAAAATTACGTTGAACAACTTCTATGTATGTACTATCAATTCTTTTAGTCATCGTTAAATCCCTCTCCTCCCAAAACTCCTCGACGTAATGCCTCCTCTCCCCTTTCTGTTTTTAGCAATATTTTTGGACATTTTTCTGTTTTCCTAATTACGTGAAAACCGTCACCTGATGAAGATACTACGCGACAAAACCATGGTCGCATAGTAAAATATTTCGTGGTACGGATAATAGTTGAATCTTTTCATTCTTCAAATTTTAAGAATATTTGAAACGTCAATAATTTATTATTCTCCTTCTCTGAAGTGGTACCTTTTGAAAATATAAAACTGAACGAAAGAACATCGTGATGATATCCTTTGGCCATTAATAAGCTGAGATAAACAAATAATGGGCGTGCGCTCGAAACAACCGCGGGCTCCTGGCATCATTCACTTGATCGCGAAGAGAGCTCTGAAGTGATTGCTGATGTCATCATCTCGAGTTATCATCCTTAAATCGTAGCGTAGCGCGAAAATTGAAGGAAAAATTAACTGAATTCTTGGTAGCCAATTCTCGTCAATTTGCGCTTTCGCAAAGATTGGCCAAATTTTTAGCGCGGCTCAACCTTTCCATTCACTTACAGGTCGAATATTTCCCGGTCGGTAACGGCTCTAAATACGAGAAATTATTAGATTTGCTTTGATCGTTTGCATCCTGCGTTAGCGCGCGCGACCCAAGACAGACAGCATTGAAAAAAAAAAAACATCCGCGAACTCAGGGACACTTAAATGAGGTGCGAATCTGTCAGAACCTTCGAGTCTCGGTTTTTTTCCGCGATCACAATAATTTCTCTACGCGTGAAAAGGCGGAGGTTCCCGCACGCGCCCGCGGAGTTGCCTCGCGCACGCAACCACAAATATGCGTCGTATTCGTGCTTCTTTCGCACTCAATTGAATATTTAATGGGACAGAATCATTCTGTGTTCGAACGAGAGGCGCCTCGCGATTTTCTCTTTTCTTTTCGATCGCCACACGTGTTCTCGGTCGAAGGAACGTGTTCGCCACTCTGTTCCATCAACAAATTAGACGAAGGTGGCTTGCGAGTAGCAGATGGACTGACGTTTAGATGAGACCTTTGCACACGATATGGATCTGCAATTGCATTCATTATGTGAAGCCGTATAAGAGCGGAATGAAGGAGCGCCACGAAGGAACTGAAGAAATGACACGACTCGCACAAATTCTATTCGAAAGGTATCTCAGTCTTCTTCGTGACTGTGACGATATGAAAGCTACTGAGGCATGAGTGATGCTGAGCAAAATCGTTCAGCTTGATCACTCTTTTAGGAATGCTAGGACAAGTGACATTCATAGAGCCATTGTACTACGGTTAAGTGGAGTTTTACTTGTTATAGCAACCAGGCTTATATTGAAAGCAAGGGGAAACTAAATCACTCCTCATCTTATCTAGTAAGACTCCTTTCCTCCCTGGGGCTTTGGTAGCTATAGCTGGGGTGGTTGAGGCTCAAATCGGCCTTCGGACTGACGCTATACAAACAGATTTGGTTTCGAACATCTTTTTAAAGGTTATAATGAGATAAAAATCCAACGTAAATTCCATTCTTTTTCTCAATATAATGAAAGAATTTCATGAAAGAAAGTAACGCCTGGGACAGTGTCTTTTTGACTTTTTTCTTTGTATGGTTTTAACAGTTACTCCTTCGAAATTGATCTCTCACATGAGATGAGCTATAACTCGAGAGAATTCTTTTCCAGATTTGGCTATTCTCGTTCTCGTGAAATTTCAACCAGTGATTACTCCTACCAGCTAGAAATGCTTTATACTCTTCTGAAATACTTCTGATTCATTTCTTGCTTCTCATCGGCTTCCCCGTTCGGAACTAACAGGCAGGTCTACTTGTTATCAATTAAGAAAAGCAGATGTACTATTAAATAAACCGGAATTTTACAATAGGCTTCCGAGTAGCCAAGTGGGTTGCGCGTTTGCCTTCGGTGAAAGCGGTCCCTGATTCGATTCCCGGTGAAAGCCCATATGTGCGAAATTTCCTCAGCTCATTTGAAGAAACTTTAACAATACTACTAATTTAACAAAATGGCTATTCAAATGACATTTAAAAACAATAAAACGATTAGATAGTCAATTATTTATTATCTATTAATCGTTAGAAATAAAAGTATTCGATATTGTCTGTTATCATTCGAAGATGACTGCCACAATGTATACAGTGTCATATCAAATCCCCCTCAACTCGAGTGTTATACTTAAGAAACAAACCGAATAATTACGAATAAATATTCTGGGATTACTCGCGGAATAAAGATGACTGTGTCATGACTAGCGGCAGCCGCTCTGTACGTCGGAAGCTTCCCTTTTTGTCCGCAAAAGGCGCGTGCTACCCGAATCTATTTGCGTCACTCGTCCAATATAAACGACAATCCTTGTTGGCGGAATGTAAAGACAAGTTGTATGGCCTACAGCCAGACACCACAGCTTGCAGACCTTGGAGAGGATCCATACCCCAGGAGGCATCTGGCAGAAGCCCTCGGTTATGGAGCTGAAATCTCCACAAGTAAGCATTCATATGCGCTTCTCACGCAAGAGCCATCGATGACCACTGTATTTGGCCCTTCGGATGATCTTATATACGATAAAAGTGCGCTGGAAACGACGGAGTAAATTACGCTCGTTACATCAATCACAGAGCAGGTTCTCCCACCTATTATTTCCTTGCCGGTGATGAATCAACACCTGCAACCGGCAAGAATGTAATAGGAAAGCTTGAGAAATGTGTTCGTCCTATTTTCATTAAGACTCCCCAATAACTCCTACGCCACATTACGAACAAAATTCCGTCCGTTCATTAATGGCTACACCTAAAGCAATTTTTCCAATCCGAGATGCGGATTTATTTACTCGAATGAAGTATTCATTCTCCGTTTATTTCATTCATCACACATACCATTTCGCAAACGGATTGAGAGAATGAGGCATTAATATTTAAAGCTCATTGACTCATAATATAAAAACTCGCTTGTTTCTTATCTGTAGCGCTAACGAGCGGATAGGAGCTATCCAATCCGCGTTGGTCAGAAAGAATATTCCAATCACTTCCAACGTGCGACAGTCTTCTTCCAAAAGCTCATCTGCGTTACTGTCCTGCCGTCAATATATCTCGCAGACGAATCTAAGCCCCATTCATCTCGTTGGACCCATTTCCTCTCTCACATCAACCCATTACCGAAGGCTATTCACTCATCTAATTCCGATGTCAGGCGCCTTTAAGCTCCAGGCAGAGACACCATCTCAGCGCATATCCATTCACTTTCCCGACCACGTTCGGGTCCCATTCTCATCATCATCGCCTCCACTCTAGACTTACGCGTAGAAACTGGTATTGTTTTCATCCCATTCATCCCGTAAACCTACTCATTTCGGGGAAGGTTCTAGAAATCACCCGAGATTGCGGAAGAGAAGGATATGGTACTCCGAAGGCGTTGCTCGTAATCATTTGCAGATGAATAATAGATAAGTTGCCTTTATGCCGCTCAAATGAAATCCTACCGACTGAGATTTGATATCGCTCCACTTCTAATAGAAATGCGTCTTAAATGAAAAATGGAGTTTAGAGGCAAGGAGTGGAAGTATTTCCTCTGGAAAAATGAAATTGATAATCTCAACATTGTAACCTTCGTGTAAAAGTATAAAAGTAAATAAGATAATAATATGTATTATTATTATCCATTATATTGTTGAGTTGGTTTAGTAGTCCTGTGGCAACGTTATTGATTACTATACTATGCAATGATACAATATTAGTTACAATGCGTATCATAGTGATACAGCGTTATTGGCTTTTACAATACGCATATTTTCAAGTAACAGTGATACACATTACAAAACAGATGTCTTCAAGATACAACAATATTATTATTAACTTATGTAAAATAATTTAATAAAGTATAAATAAGTATCAAATAAACGTAAAGGAATTTAATCCTTTTACATTTCTATAATCTATTTGAGTGCATCTGAATAGAAAAGAAGTTTAATATAAGATCGACGACTTAAGTTTCTAGTGGAGAAATCTTTCTTGGTAGGGAAAAGTAGTAATTTCATAGGAATAACTCAATTGAATCGTCAATTGAAAAAAGCTTTACTATGTGGAATTCCTGATATGAATTTGAAGAATAATGACCAAAAATGTCTAAAACTTTAATATCCTAATAAGTATTGTAATATTCAAATTTAAAATTCACGGAAAGCATTGCCATTCATTTCTAATCTAAGTAAATGTATGGCAAAATCCTGCAGCTACCTCCTGAGTTAACTAGTTACTTACTCAAGGAGATACTATACCCAATCCTTCATTAAGTCTTAAGAAGCTTCTTTTATAATGTATTTTTATTGCCATAGAATAGCGAAATATTGCAGTTATAAGACTTTTCTGTTATATAGAAACGAAAGGAGCACGCCTCTCTTGTCATCTCCTGCTATCGGATTCTCTACCTTTTCTTTCCAAGGTCCTTGCTTCGTAGAACTCGGCAGTGTGCCTGTCACAGTACCATCTGATTCCACATAATCTTCAGTGTCGCTCAACCTTTGATATTCGCGTATAGCTCACCACACCCTTTTTACCCGTAACACTATTAGCTCCGTCCCACTTAACCCATCTTACTTCATTCCATACGCCCACCTGTAAAGTGCCTCTAATAGTTATTACACTCCTACATTCCCTTCGCTCTCTTCCCTTTGTCCGACTGAATTCTTTACGCCCTTGCTGACTCATTTTGTCGCGTAGTACCAAACTTTAAGCAAAATCACTCCCTCGCCTCCATAAAGTTTCAAGACCAATACATTTCCAAAATATATCTAAAATTTCACAGTACTCCATCCTAAAATCGATAGCGGTATCAAATTATAGTTCTAATGAGATAATGTTGCTATAACACTTCTTATACAGGTAAATTAAATTGAGAATATTGCTTGAGATAAGGTTAAATATTATGCAAAACTTACCAAGTGCTCTTCCAAAAAGTTATCTTTTCACCTCAACCATCCATTTTGCAATATCTTACAGTAATCTTAAATCGGATCATTCGGGATACGATGACTTCAGCCTTAACTTATTAATAAACTTACTATTTGATTCACTTGGAATTTCCAAATCAGTACCTAAGGTTCATTCTCCTTGACCAAAAAGTGCGTTCTTACTCTTTGAACCGATCACTTCTGACTGTCCAAAATAGTTTCATCTACCCTTGGCATTTTCATTCACTTAATTTAACCTCCGCCAGCGTGGCTGTTACCGTTCAAAATTCTGTACACCTTCAATCCTTAATTCTTAGGCATCTTTAGAAAATAAATATAATTCCATCGTTCAACACTTCGCGTTAGCTTTTATCATCTTCAGTACTGTGTTCATACTTTTAATAAATCACTCAAAATATGAAATTTGACAAGAGATGCTATCTAGTAGAGGATAAAGAAGCATAAAAAGTAACTGAAAAGGAAAAGTTTTATAAAATCTTTTTCAAATGTATTGTGGTGCAGGATAGAGGATAAGGTACCGTTTACAAACTTTTATCTCAATACTTTATTCACAGGACTGGTTGTGACAATATGGAAGCCACTGATGTATGAGTGATGCTGAGTAAATTCGTTCACTTTGGTCACTCCGCATTTCTAATGCTTTGAAAAGAGTAATTCATAGGTTCATAGTGCTGCACTTACGTGTACTTATTTCACCTATAGTATAGATAGTCTTGCTCAGTGAAGAAAGTGAGAGCTAACAACCTCACTCCTCGTTCTGCCTAACTGATGCTGGAGGGAGAGTTTCGGGTTTTATAGACAATAAATTTAGGTAGAATGTTTTATAAATGTGCAATTTTTTTATAAACCTACAATACTATTTTAATTGAAGGGAAGTACTGAGTGAAACAAATGCAATAGGTAAACAATCAAGGCTGCAATGGTGTATGATTATAAATATAACTTTTTTGATCCACAGTAAACAATAGTTACAATTAAATTTAGTTCTTATTACATAAACGTCATTTGGAAAACCAATTTGCGAGGAGCATGTCATTTATAGTAATTCTGGAAAGCTTCGTGGGAAAATAAGAGCCATAAAAATCACCTCGTTTCTGCCTCTATAGAAGGGACGCGGCTAATCAAAAATCATCCCAAATCGTTAACTAATTTTCGGGATTATTTTCCCTCTTCCCCAAACACGTGTAGTTTTCCTTGCGTTACATCGCGAAACCAAATTAACGGAAAATCTCCGCCATTTGATTCGTATTCCGGCGTCGGTTGATTACAAAAAAAAATAAACGAACAATCTCCGCTAACCAATACAAATCCGCCACCGCCGTGATTTCCTTTTTATCCACACGCGCAACTTCATTATCGTCAAGTCATCCCCTTAGATCAGATGAATTTGAAGTCTAATAATCCTGATTTTCATTTTTGACATTCTATTTTCCCTCTCGATCCGCCGGATGGAACCCTTTCTGCTCCACTCCGATTGCTTCGCAGCATCCTCATGTCATCCCCATTCCTCCCTTCATATCCTCATTTAACCGAGTTTATTCCACCCCCGCAACACGCTTTCCATCGGTCCTCCCGCAAAACAAGCGACTGCCGACCCCCGTTTCCATGACCCCCAAACTCACCCTCATCTAATCCGAAACAATCGAACCGAACAGGAAATGGGAATTGACAGGCGAGTGATGAGATTTCCCTCCTTGTCACACCACGCTCACTCCCATTTCTCTCTCTCTCTCTCACCCACGCTCATCTGTGCCTCTCAGCGCCCTTTTCAATTCTTTCTTTACCTCCATTTCGATTATCTCATTTTTAGGCTTCTCTCGCACATCTCTCTTTCGGCCGGGATTCATTTTATCCGCGTGCGCGTTTTCATTTTGTTGGAAGTGAAACTATGATTAATTTACTTATCAGCGCTCTTTCAAATCACTTGCAGACTTTGCGGAGTTTCTATCGGTTGCACGATTCATATATTATGGACGAATTATTTTACAATTTCGTTGATTTTCACGGTATGTTCTGCCTCTTGTATCATGTCTCTACGCCGTACTAAGTGGTTCCTACATCGAAATCTTTCGGCTATTATAATTTGGAGATTTAAGAAGGTTTTTTGCGCCTCAAATCTGAGGGAATGATTGCCCCTTTCGAATAAATTCTTCGGTGCATAATTTAGGTAATTTTAAGCTACAGACTTTAATAATTATTTTTGCTCCTTATTTCTTTTTCCGTTTGTTTTCTTTTCGAGTCATCAATATGGACGACGGGATAGAAGGAAAAAGAGACATTCTAGCTATAATTCTAGTTAGACATTCACTTTTCCATTGCATACTATATAATCGTTCTGACGTTTACTATAAGGATTAGATCGAATTTTACTATCTACCCTTCAAATTTAGCATGAGGATATAATATAACAATGAATTTAAAGATGATAATATAAGCTTTATTTGTCAACAAACTCATGACTACAACAACTACATCGACTAGACTACAACACGCCAACGAGAGATTTTCCAGGGGCAAGATAATTCCTTAATTCGTTCTTAAAAGCAGCACATTACGCGATTGACTAAAGGTATGTGGTAACTCCTATTATAATTAACATAACAGTATTAACTATCTCAAAAGAAAACTTCAGTAACATATTATTACCAACTATTGTAGTCCCGGTGTGATGAAGACTACTTTCCAAAGGAACAGATCGACATTTTGCAATAAATATCCTCTGAAAAGCAGGGAATTCAGATATTCTTTCGAAATCTTAAGTATTTCTTTCCCTAAGCCATTATTCAAAGATGAACTGCTCCAAAATTCATTCCCTAATTTTACATAATAATATTATGAAAGACTCTGGGTTTCAATCTTAACAGGCATTCGAAATAAAATCATTTTCTCATATGCTTACGTTTTCAATCCCATACAAAAACCTCTCTTACATTCTCATGTTTCATGTATCTCACTTTCTCGTCAAAACATTTCCATAAAACTAATCAACAATAAAAACGGATGGGGAATCCAAAATTCCTCAGCTTCAGTTCATTAAGAAGAATGTTAGTTTTTGCTTTCTCAAGATACATGAATAAAAGCCAATTTTCGTTGATTTTTATGAGTACTGACGTTCAGCCTAGATTCAGCCATGCAGGAGTCTTTCAAATTGAGGGAATGATGAAAATTTGACAACAGTCGTTCGATGTAAATTTGTTCTTTTGTGTTTTACATTAAAATATATCGCACTGATGAAATCATTCGGTTGAAAAATTAAAAATCGTTGATTTTTTGCTATTAATGAGTTTCACTTTCTCAGAAACTTCATTTACATCATGTAACATCACGTAACAGGTTAGCAAATAAGGTTTGATGGTGAGCATACCCTCTGCCGCACAACGATAGCCGAACAGTAAATGTTTGTAATCAAAAACATAATACTCATATGTTATCAAGTTTTCGTTTAAGTTTTGTTTCACTATCAAAATTTTATTACTGCTAAATGAAACACTTCAGATAATTTTTATCGATAACTAAAAGTTTTTGAAAGCTTACGGATTTTTTATAAAAAAATAAAGGAAAATAGTAACTAAAACTCCGAACGAAAATTCAAAAACTTTTTTTCACCATCAATAACAAAACGTGTGAAGAATTCGAACTGTTCGCCGGCTCTGCAGACACTCAGACATTCAATTTCAGTTAGCTTTCTTAGACATGCGAAGATGCGAAGACATAACGCTCCGTTGATTAATCCCCTTCCAGGGAAAGATTCAGAGACATCAGAAGTGATTATGAGACTGTATGTATTTCATGGTTATCTTCATAGGTAGGAATTTTGCGTCAAACAATTTCACACATCCGGTCTTTCACAGCTTCATTAATTTTTTTACCCTTCCGCCGGGAAGGGCCTGTATCCCAGTCAATGCGTAGGCTAGGTTTAACGGTAAAAATTACTGTAGGAAACCAATAATCCATCGTTTTAATTTCCAAAGCCCCTATCAAAAAGATGGGATCGCGCTAATTGCCAGCTACTGGTTTAGCCAATAAGTCTTTCGAGATGGCAGCACTCTCTAAGATGAACAGATTCCTAAACGGTACCGAGGAATAAATTGCAGCCCTCTGCCATCAATCGGTCGACCTCAACGCCTTGATCAATCTCCATCAATATTCGGGCTGAAGTCATTATGATTTTTGGGCTCTCCCTTAGTTAATCTCTCTGAGTCAATTCGGAAGGCTTAGAAAAAAATTGATGGTTCGTTCACCGGTTTCATTTCCTTCAGTTATAAATTATCACAATTTGTTCGATGTCAATAGCAATAAAAATATTGTTCCGTGTATTTATAAATTTAAATATACTTTTGGTATGTATTCCTTCATTACATGAATCAAACATTTCCTGGTGATTATTTCTTAATGCAAAAATACGTCATAAGAAACATATGCTCATATTTTAACGAAGTTTTTGCTGATAAAAAGCTAGCATTATAAATTCACTCCAAAAATAAACCAATTTCGACACCAAATCGCAAATATCCGACTTCTCAGGAAATTCTTGAATAACTAAAGCAATTCAAACGCAAATTCGAACTTATGTTCCCGCGAGACGGAAAAAATATACACTCAATTACACCATATTAGTGCGTCAATGTCTTAGTTACTTTTAAGGAATAGTATCTATAAATAAATTTCCTCAAAGATATTATCGAAATACAACCTTTGGTTTAACTATTCGCCCTAAACGTAAATCTANGTAAAAGTACAACAATTTTCCATAATTATTTCCATTATGGATTATTACAACACCTCGCCTACTTCAGTGAAGTTTATTTAATTCTTGATATTTTTTTCATAGTTAGCTCCTCAATTTCTGTGCTATTGGTTATATAATAAATGCTAAGAATGTTAAGCTAACGAATATATTTACTGTTTTCAATGTTACCAGTAGGTATATATTGTATTTCGTCCTCACACGTAAAATCTTAAAAAGTTATTGGGTGTTTCATTGTCACTTTCATGTCTTTTATGTCGATTTAATTACTTCTATCTTTTATTTTATGCTCAGCATCATTCTATACAATACAAATTAATGCTCATGACCTTTCCCTTGCAAGATTAAATGGGTGACGGTCTTCTTATGAGGTTTAATAACACGATCTATAATTTTAGTTCCATTGATAAAAAACGTGTAGTTATTCTCTGTCATCAACCTACTTATCCAAAAAATTAAATGTCATCAAGAAAACCATTCAATTTCGATGATATAAGACTGGACTGAGATTTGCTCCAGAATCGAAATATTTAAGAGATGATTACGACACAAATTTCAATCTGAATTTGCCCTACATGGAATCTAATCATCCGCCACCCACCTTCCTTCCTCATTCCAATCCTCTAACCCTTCCCACATTACCACACGGATTCCTAAGCGTAGCTCACCTGCTGATCTAGCCGTTTCCCAACTTGATTATGAGTTCCGTCCCATGTCATAAAATTATCTCCGAACTCGACCTTGTAATTATTACGCTCCTGTTTTTATGACGAAATAATTAAACGTATGGCCACTGTAATGGCTTTAAATTTTGTCACGATTTCCGCGCTGATATTTATTACCGACGGAATTATACTTCGGTAGACAAAGATAATTCGGAGTGATAAACTATTTCGATTTAAACGCTTTATATTAGCTCCGCTATCGCGTAATTCTCGTCCGAGCTGGTGTTCCGATTATCTGGGGCGAGGATGAATCGCTCTTCCTGTTACTTTATGAAAACGAATGCTTACGTGATACGTTAGATACGTTTTACACGATGATTTACAATAAAATATAATATAAACGGCTTTATTTGGAAAATTTGCCACTGGGAAATTCCACCTTACTCCTAACTCATCATCATAAACGTATATATTCTATTAATACATTTTAAACTTTAATCAACAAGATTTAATATTATTAAGTGATCACTTAACTCGAGGAAAAAATCGATAAAATACACAGCGTATACTTTATCGACCATAAATTCATCATAGTAAGGTCCGTTTCAGCGCTATTGGACATATAATACCGAATAAATTATCCTTAGCGCATTGCGCAACGAAGTAACCGAGAGGGGAAAACCAATCGAGCGATTTAACGCCTCAAAATTTGCGATCCTTTCTCTCTAAAAATTTCCAACCCCGAACCTTCTCCCTTATACCGGCTCTGACATCTTTAAAACGGCGATAAAAATTAAAGCAATATACCCGGAGGTGTAAAGACATGTTTACGGTCTGAGCAAACGCTCTCAGCTCTTTCGGGAGAACCACCTCTCACCTCTCAAGGGCGGCGACACATTTCAATTCGGAAAAGAAAATGAAATCGCGGATATGAAGAGGGGGACTTTCTTTGAAGATCCCTTTTTAAACCGCCAGATGAGGCAGCGGTAGTGTCAAGCTCCACACCTCTTGGTGGTATTTCTTGTGCTTCGGTAATTCCTTTCCTCTAGCCAAGGTCCTACATGGAAGGTAACGCTGATGGGATGGGTTTCGTGTGGTATGGGGAAGTTATGTGGGGAAATAATGGGTCGAGGATTTACCGTGTGGAAGTCAGGGAGGAAACATAAGTTGTTGGCTGAAGAGTTGGAGAAAATCTTTTGGGTTATCGATAAACAGGGAAAGACTTAGAGAAATGAAGGGCTTATAAACTTTTTTTCTAATATTGATGATCTAATTTGATAGGAATACACTGCTATTTTTATCAATTACCATTGTCTTGATGCGCAGTCGTAGTTACTACCACAGAAAATTTACTTCGAAAGGAACATAAATAATAATTGAGAATATCGTGCCTTAAGACACGTTGATTTTTTAAATGCATGTGGTTAGTTGATCAGCTCACACAGGGAATTTTTCATCAGAATAATTCTGACGAAGGATTGTTACTTCTGATTTTCCCGCAAAGCGATAGAAAAGCATTAGAGAAGACTTAAGGGTTACTACGGATATTGACTTCGTACCACATGCTACTGGCGGCTTTCTGAATAGATCATTAATGTAAGCATAAAAATAGCATTATAGAACCATTAAAGCGACCGCAGTAGAAATAGCTGTTACTATAAATTTGAAATGACGTGAATGGCATTTTAAAAAGATAACAGCACCCTCAATAAAGCATAAACTCAAAATAATGGTACCATCAAGGAGGCTAAGACTGTGACTCAATAAAAATAGATTGGATAATCCTTTTAAAATCCCATTCGATGGAATTCTCTCCTCTTCCTACTTTCTAACAAACCGTAATATTTTTAACTAACAAAAATTATCATTTATAAAATAGTTCCTAGAGAAATTTAAAAATGCAATATCAAATATAAAAAAATCCTAATCTTTCTAATCGCGAAAAACTTTTTATTGACAGTAAAAATCATCATAGATATCTAAAAAAATCTAAATATAATTTCATCATATCGACATTTGTAACATATATTAATGTTATCTNAACCATCCATTTTGCAATATCTTACAGTAATCTTAAATCGGATCATTCGGGATACGATGACTTCAGCCTTAACTTATTAATAAACTTACTATTTGATTCACTTGGAATTTCCAAATCAGTACCTAAGGTTCATTCTCCTTGACCAAAAAGTGCGTTCTTACTCTTTGAACCGATCACTTCTGACTGTCCAAAATAGTTTCATCTACCCTTGGCATTTTCATTCACTTAATTTAACCTCCGCCAGCGTGGCTGTTACCGTTCAAAATTCTGTACACCTTCAATCCTTAATTCTTAGGCATCTTTAGAAAATAAATATAATTCCATCGTTCAACACTTCGCGTTAGCTTTTATCATCTTCAGTACTGTGTTCATACTTTTAATAAATCACTCAAAATATGAAATTTGACAAGAGATGCTATCTAGTAGAGGATAAAGAAGCATAAAAAGTAACTGAAAAGGAAAAGTTTTATAAAATCTTTTTCAAATGTATTGTGGTGCAGGATAGAGGATAAGGTACCGTTTACAAACTTTTATCTCAATACTTTATTCACAGGACTGGTTGTGACAATATAGAAGCCACTGATGTATGAGTGATGCTGAGTAAATTCGTTCACTTTGGTCACTCCGCATTTCTAATGCTTTGAAAAGAGTAATTCATAGGTTCATAGTGCTGCACTTACGTGTACTTATTTCACCTATAGTATAGATAGTCTTGCTCAGTGAAGAAAGTGAGAGCTAACAACCTCACTCCTCGTTCTGCCTAACTGATGCTGGAGGGAGAGTTTCGGGTTTTATAGACAATAAATTTAGGTAGAATGTTTTATAAATGTGCAATTTTTTTATAAACCTACAATACTATTTTAATTGAAGGGAAGTACTGAGTGAAACAAATGCAATAGGTAAACAATCAAGGCTGCAATGGTGTATGATTATAAATATAACTTTTTTGATCCACAGTAAACAATAGTTACAATTAAATTTAGTTCTTATTACATAAACGTCATTTGGAAAACCAATTTGCGAGGAGCATGTCATTTATAGTAATTCTGGAAAGCTTCGTGGGAAAATAAGAGCCATAAAAATCACCTCGTTTCTGCCTCTATAGAAGGGACGCGGCTAATCAAAAATCATCCCAAATCGTTAACTAATTTTCGGGATTATTTTCCCTCTTCCCCAAACACGTGTAGTTTTCCTTGCGTTACATCGCGAAACCAAATTAACGGAAAATCTCCGCCATTTGATTCGTATTCCGGCGTCGGTTGATTACAAAAAAAAATAAACGAACAATCTCCGCTAACCAATACAAATCCGCCACCGCCGTGATTTCCTTTTTATCCACACGCGCAACTTCATTATCGTCAAGTCATCCCCTTAGATCAGATGAATTTGAAGTCTAATAATCCTGATTTTCATTTTTGACATTCTATTTTCCCTCTCGATCCGCCGGATGGAACCCTTTCTGCTCCACTCCGATTGCTTCGCAGCATCCTCATGTCATCCCCATTCCTCCCTTCATATCCTCATTTAACCGAGTTTATTCCACCCCCGCAACACGCTTTCCATCGGTCCTCCCGCAAAACAAGCGACTGCCGACCCCCGTTTCCATGACCCCCAAACTCACCCTCATCTAATCCGAAACAATCGAACCGAACAGGAAATGGGAATTGACAGGCGAGTGATGAGATTTCCCTCCTTGTCACACCACGCTCACTCCCATTTCTCTCTCTCTCTCTCACCCACGCTCATCTGTGCCTCTCAGCGCCCTTTTCAATTCTTTCTTTACCTCCATTTCGATTATCTCATTTTTAGGCTTCTCTCGCACATCTCTCTTTCGGCCGGGATTCATTTTATCCGCGTGCGCGTTTTCATTTTGTTGGAAGTGAAACTATGATTAATTTACTTATCAGCGCTCTTTCAAATCACTTGCAGACTTTGCGGAGTTTCTATCGGTTGCACGATTCATATATTATGGACGAATTATTTTACAATTTCGTTGATTTTCACGGTATGTTCTGCCTCTTGTATCATGTCTCTACGCCGTACTAAGTGGTTCCTACATCGAAATCTTTCGGCTATTATAATTTGGAGATTTAAGAAGGTTTTTTGCGCCTCAAATCTGAGGGAATGATTGCCCCTTTCGAATAAATTCTTCGGTGCATAATTTAGGTAATTTTAAGCTACAGACTTTAATAATTATTTTTGCTCCTTATTTCTTTTTCCGTTTGTTTTCTTTTCGAGTCATCAATATGGACGACGGGATAGAAGGAAAAAGAGACATTCTAGCTATAATTCTAGTTAGACATTCACTTTTCCATTGCATACTATATAATCGTTCTGACGTTTACTATAAGGATTAGATCGAATTTTACTATCTACCCTTCAAATTTAGCATGAGGATATAATATAACAATGAATTTAAAGATGATAATATAAGCTTTATTTGTCAACAAACTCATGACTACAACAACTACATCGACTAGACTACAACACGCCAACGAGAGATTTTCCAGGGGCAAGATAATTCCTTAATTCGTTCTTAAAAGCAGCACATTACGCGATTGACTAAAGGTATGTGGTAACTCCTATTATAATTAACATAACAGTATTAACTATCTCAAAAGAAAACTTCAGTAACATATTATTACCAACTATTGTAGTCCCGGTGTGATGAAGACTACTTTCCAAAGGAACAGATCGACATTTTGCAATAAATATCCTCTGAAAAGCAGGGAATTCAGATATTCTTTCGAAATCTTAAGTATTTCTTTCCCTAAGCCATTATTCAAAGATGAACTGCTCCAAAATTCATTCCCTAATTTTACATAATAATATTATGAAAGACTCTGGGTTTCAATCTTAACAGGCATTCGAAATAAAATCATTTTCTCATATGCTTACGTTTTCAATCCCATACAAAAACCTCTCTTACATTCTCATGTTTCATGTATCTCACTTTCTCGTCAAAACATTTCCATAAAACTAATCAACAATAAAAACGGATGGGGAATCCAAAATTCCTCAGCTTCAGTTCATTAAGAAGAATGTTAGTTTTTGCTTTCTCAAGATACATGAATAAAAGCCAATTTTCGTTGATTTTTATGAGTACTGACGTTCAGCCTAGATTCAGCCATGCAGGAGTCTTTCAAATTGAGGGAATGATGAAAATTTGACAACAGTCGTTCGATGTAAATTTGTTCTTTTGTGTTTTACATTAAAATATATCGCACTGATGAAATCATTCGGTTGAAAAATTAAAAATCGTTGATTTTTTGCTATTAATGAGTTTCACTTTCTCAGAAACTTCATTTACATCATGTAACATCACGTAACAGGTTAGCAAATAAGGTTTGATGGTGAGCATACCCTCTGCCGCACAACGATAGCCGAACAGTAAATGTTTGTAATCAAAAACATAATACTCATATGTTATCAAGTTTTCGTTTAAGTTTTGTTTCACTATCAAAATTTTATTACTGCTAAATGAAACACTTCAGATCATTTTTATCGATAACTAAAAGTTTTTGAAAGCTTACGGATTTTTTATAAAAAAATAAAGGAAAATAGTAACTAAAACTCCGAACGAAAATTCAAAAACTTTTTTTCACCATCAATAACAAAACGTGTGAAGAATTCGAACTGTTCGCCGGCTCTGCAGACACTCAGACATTCAATTTCAGTTAGCTTTCTTAGACATGCGAAGATGCGAAGACATAACGCTCCGTTGATTAATCCCCTTCCAGGGAAAGATTCAGAGACATCAGAAGTGATTATGAGACTGTATGTATTTCATGGTTATCTTCATAGGTAGGAATTTTGCGTCAAACAATTTCACACATCCGGTCTTTCACAGCTTCATTAATTTTTTTACCCTTCCGCCGGGAAGGGCCTGTATCCCAGTCAATGCGTAGGCTAGGTTTAACGGTAAAAATTACTGTAGGAAACCAATAATCCATCGTTTTAATTTCCAAAGCCCCTATCAAAAAGATGGGATCGCGCTAATTGCCAGCTACTGGTTTAGCCAATAAGTCTTTCGAGATGGCAGCACTCTCTAAGATGAACAGATTCCTAAACGGTACCGAGGAATAAATTGCAGCCCTCTGCCATCAATCGGTCGACCTCAACGCCTTGATCAATCTCCATCAATATTCGGGCTGAAGTCATTATGATTTTTGGGCTCTCCCTTAGTTAATCTCTCTGAGTCAATTCGGAAGGCTTAGAAAAAAATTGATGGTTCGTTCACCGGTTTCATTTCCTTCAGTTATAAATTATCACAATTTGTTCGATGTCAATAGCAATAAAAATATTGTTCCGTGTATTTATAAATTTAAATATACTTTTGGTATGTATTCCTTCATTACATGAATCAAACATTTCCTGGTGATTATTTCTTAATGCAAAAATACGTCATAAGAAACATATGCTCATATTTTAACGAAGTTTTTGCTGATAAAAAGCTAGCATTATAAATTCACTCCAAAAATAAACCAATTTCGACACCAAATCGCAAATATCCGACTTCTCAGGAAATTCTTGAATAACTAAAGCAATTCAAACGCAAATTCGAACTTATGTTCCCGCGAGACGGAAAAAATATACACTCAATTACACCATATTAGTGCGTCAATGTCTTAGTTACTTTTAAGGAATAGTATCTATAAATAAATTTCCTCAAAGATATTATCGAAATACAACCTTTGGTTTAACTATTCGCCCTAAACGTAAATCTACTTTCAGAATCAACTAATTCAATAAAACTCAACGGACTAGAACTCGTACGTATATATTAACAATATAATGGATGTTCTCTGATAGAAATAATATAGATAAATTATTTAATGACTGTTATATAAGTCGATGAAGAACAATCATAAATAACAATTTAATGGGAATATGTCATCAATTCACTTCCAGATCAACTTTTACTGAATTTCAATTCACCAAGAATATAATCAAGAAATATCTACCTTTATTTCACTTATTTTTATTTTCAAAAAAACAACGGGCTGCAAACTTAACAACTTGTTAATCTAAGCTTACAATACAATAATACTGTCCCAGTTTTAGCGCATGGTCCCGGTCATTCTTTCTGTTGTTCCTGTTTCATGGGAAAACTTGAAGAAAGAATTTAATGTTAGATAAAATTATTTCATTGAAAGAAATCATTCAAACGTTAACTTTCAGTGACGCTAATCACACGAGTGTCTGAAGAGCATATCAGATTACATCAAACTAAGTTTCTAGTCTAGGTCCCAGTTTACCTGTTTCAGAATTTTTTAAGTCCCGGTTTATTGCTATTAGAATATGGTAGTCTTGAGTCAAATTATTAAAGATAATCCTACATGAAGAAAACTACGAGAAGTGAAAAAATCACCGCACATCGTCAAAGTTCAAAGGTGCTTCATTTGACAGAATTAAGCCTACTTTATGCTTTTGCACCTCAAATTAAAACTGAATGGGATAATATATTTCTGCGCGACAAAATTTTCCATTCCGTGGGTCGGGAAATATTTCCTCGAGCCGTTAGCGACTTCGTTCCATCGATGATGAGCAGCCGCCTCGTCGCTCTAGAGCCATATATCACATAGGCATCGATGCGCTCAAATCAAAGCGCATTAATTTATGACATATTCCAGCATTTAAAACGTATTACTGGATTACACATAATAAATTTGTAATTATAAATTATAAATCAGTTAGAACGGTAGTATGGACGACATTAAATTAAGGATAATTATTAATGGTAGTATTATAGTTCTACATTGTTGATTCATTCCTATTTGAAGAAAGAAAAATATACTAGGACTAAAACTGAAAATTAGGTGGTTATAAAGTTGCTATCAAACTGTTCACCCTGCCTCATTTTCTTGAAATAAGGATCGTCTGAGTTGATGTTTGCTTGACGCTTTCATTTCACATTTTACTATTATCGGTACATTTAAATGTGAAATTATACGAGAATGGGTTTTAATGTTTGCACAATCTATGATTCCAAAATATTTACAACAGTTGGTTGAGGATTAGATTGATGAAAAAATACAAATTTTATGAAGAATAAAGGTTGCGTTAGGAAATCTAAAAGGCATGTAAATAAAACTTTTCACTTTTAGAACATTTTTAAGGAGACTAATATTATAACTGCATTATTAAATGATTACATTGTGACATGACATTATTCCATGCATTCAATTATGTGCGTATATAGCTGTCTTTCAGTCATACCTGGTTTGTCCGGTGAGGTTCGTCGAACTCACTCAATTATCAGTTTATATGCCATATTTACTCCCGCGGATATCTGTTCCCTTTCAAAATTTAACCTCTCAAATAATATTCCATTACAATTCATTATGCGATAGACAAATTCAAATCTTTCGACAACATAAGACCGAGGCCCAGATATTAGACTACTTGGATACAATCGAACTAATTGTCTTTGATGGAGATTTTCATTTTAGGAGTTAGAGTGGGAAAAAGCGAAAACTATAGTTTTTTGTGCACTTCTTGGTTCCTTTCTGGAACATCTCCCTCCCGATATGTGCGTGAGCACCTGCATGTTTTTCGTGCATCAGATCGTGTTCTCTCCCTTTCCTTTAATAACAGCCCCGAGAAATAAGGGGATGGCGTGTATGAAGAGGTTTTATTAGTGCCAGCATCTACCTTTTCCCCGAAGAGAAAAATTGACCGCGAAGCAGTTTGTCGTCATTTTTTATTTCTCCTTATGTTCGAAGCATCTATAATCACCATGCTCATCCTAAAAATTTCTGTATTTTTCGTGTGGAACCTAAAAGGTCGGATTTACGGCGGAAATTCCGTCGCAGGCTCTGAAATTCCGCCGGATCAGAACTCGAAAAAATTGTTTCTCTTGGAATCCCAAAAGACAGAAGTATATAAATGTTAATGAAGACGGAATGACTTGATTTTTTTCTGTGGAAGACAAACGAAACACAGAGCCGTTTATGCAAAGTAGGTGCCATTTAGGAGGGAAGAATCTGAAGAAGGAGGCGGTAATATTTGACGAAAAATAAAATGCCTGAATGATATGAAAGGGCTTTAATGAGATATGATGCGATCCGGGATATTGGTTTAAGGATTCTTGTTCCCGGGGAAAGGAAAACGTATTTTATTTGGTTTCAAATAATGATGCTGCTATTATGCTAATTCGAGCAAATAACAAGGGTAATATTTTAATGCTCTCGTTTATAAAAGTAACATGGGAAGCGTTTCATTAATTTTCTAACATGTCAGAAGATCTTTAATCAGCATCACGCTTTAGTTATTCGAAAAAAAGGCGGGAGAAACAAACCCTTATTTATTTACAGACTGAATCAAATGAATTTTTCTTCGGGCTATGCTCCTGCGATCTAATCACTACTAATATATAGCCCACATCCCTGCTACCATATCTTGATGAAGGGAATATTTTTCTTTTGTCTTTTGGTAGATGATAGAGGAAAAAAGACACAGTGCGATCTCGGTAATCCGACACATATGTAACTGTGACATAGTCGAATTATCGAAAACGACGGATTATTGGAAATGCACAAGTATTTTACACAAAAAATGCACCAATAAACACTTTTAAAATAGTAATTTAACAATTAAATGCAAAATTACCTTCGTCGCGCGCCCGCCCGATCTTACTTTCTTAGATAAAATGTTTTCTTTTTTCGATACAGTAGGTCACCTAACCAAAACTTCATACAAATTACGGACGAATAGAACAGACGCACTCCTAGATACACAATAACGAAAAAAATACTTACTATGTATTGAAAAATCTTTTATTTAAAACTGACGAAATTGTGATAGCCGAAGGGAGGTCTCCAGTCCTGCACGCCGGATTACTGGAGGTGTCGGATTACCGCAAGGCCGGATTACAGAGATTGTACTGTACATTACTTACTTTCGCCTCGGTGTTTTTCAAAGATTTGATACTATGAAAGCTACTGATGTATGAGTGATGTTGGTATTAGCATATCTCCTCATTGAATAAGATGAGAGGCGTTATTCATGTGGTCATTGTGCTGCACGTACACCATTCTGCTGTAGTTTCTGCAGCATGTTTGCTGTAACGCCACATTTATAGCATTCTGCGGGGAATCCTCTCGCTTAGAGCATCTTGAGTAGAGAAAGCAAAAGGGAAATTACCTTATCCCCCATTTTGCCTATTTCCTCATCCCCTACCAAAAACATTTTAAAGATAATGGTAGATAGGTTGAAAATCAAACTAGCCTCCGGTCCGATGACTGTGCCGATAGGCTAACAGCTCAGGAAGCGTTTGTATTACGAACGGATTTGCAATCACTCTTAACCAGAGACGTCTGTCCCCCGCGGCCAACAGGTCTCAGGAAGCCCCTAAACCAATTCAGTGCGGCCTTTCAGCCAACTATTTCCTGTTTTTTTTTTTTGGTGCGATTATCTAAATGGAAAATCTGGCTGGAATAAACCATAAAAATGAAATTCTATATTCGCGGTACGTATTTTCTTATTAAAATAGTTTTTGCCGGAGTATTTTTAAGAATTCAATATATTTTTTTTAAATACAGCAACGTTTAGTTCTACTGATCGTCAATTCTTGCGAAAGGTGCTGAAGCGACTCAGTGGAGGTAAAATCACGAACACTACTATAAATACGCATGTCAGAAATTTTAAAGAATTGAAATGGTTCATGTGATGCTCAGTAAAACTTATCCATGTTAAACACTATGGAGAATACTGTTCTTTTCCATAATTTCTTGATAAAATGACTACTTTTAGGGTTTTGTGTTTAACACTTTCGAAGAAACCTAATTCATAATTACTGTATTGTAATGCTTAATGTTTTCTCGAATGCATGTTCAAAGTTTATCGCGAATAACCTAAGCCATTTCTTTAAAAAAATCTTCAAAACATTTCTATGAAAATCAGAAAATTACCATCTTTTAATCATTTTCTCGATAGATTTTTCGCCTGAATATATCTACCGACAGCAATTACTACTCGTTTCTAGAGAACAACGCCGCTTGAATTTCAATACGACCTAATGGATTCTTTAACTATTTTAGCAAAACTTTGTGCAGACGGTGGAGGATAACGTGATACTGTATCAAACCTTTTCCATACATAGATTAAATTAAGTTAAAATGTCCATTTTTGCGTAGTCACGTCATCAATTATTATAATACAAATACTTAGAACCGTTAAACAATATACATGAGAATTTAAAGGGGTAATAGAAATAATACTATTGAATAATACCATTAGTATTCACTCACAATTTAATGTTCGAAAGCAAAAACAGACCGCTAACATTGACATAATAAACCACATTTTGATCAAATAAGAAAACACTTATGCCTCAGGGCAGCGGTATTAGCGTTTCCTTTATTCCCCATCGTCACGAACGGTGATGGGTACAATGCTACAATTTCGTTGAAAGGAAAGAAAATTTCATGAAATTATTGTAGAAATATATTCGGAAAAGTAGATAACGTAAAGCATTCGACGGTGTACATGATTTTGCATTGTTTGGTCAATAATCATATATTGTCTTTCCTAAAAGCAGTAATAGGATGGGTGCCAAAAGGTACCTTCTTCCTCCCCTCATGATGGCGGTATATCTCTAAAACCAGTAGTCTTCCGAATAAAATTTGTGAGAAGTACATACATATCTTTACTTCCTTCTCAATGAAATTTAATTTTCATAGTAAATCGGCCACTACTGAGGGCTGATGTTGACGTTCTTTTTCCTTCACTCATTCATTCATGCATCATGAAATAGATAACATAAGATAAAGAAGGATTCAGAAAAGGTGAGGTTGCTGACTTAATGACCATTTTAGAACAGAAATTAGCTTAGATTATGACCTGAAGCTTCTTAAAAAAACACGAATGGGAATTGTTTGTGCGATTACCGTATATATACCGCATTTATCACGCCAAAATGGCATCGTTATCGTTTTAAGGCAGAAAATTAAGGCAGTGAGGCTATCGGTATTTTAAAGATGAGTATTCTAGGAAATTCTGACAAAACGCTCCCTCCTTGCCATGTTTCTAAATCTGCCCCTTACATCAAATGATATAAGAACTCGACAGAGGCAGAATAAGTACAAATAATTGTAGTAGTAGTAATTCTAAAAGTGCTTTGACAGATAAGGCCATTTGATATGATCTCCCGCCGGGGATCGAACACAGAACCGCTCTCATCGAAGTCAAACGCGTTACCCACATGGCTCTCTGGAGGCCCAAGTACAAAGAATTCTTTTGCGTGTGGAATTCAGCGCAGCGTCCAAGTCTTGATACGCATCTGCAACATTTTCAAAAAAATCAAATTTATTGACTGTACTGCGTACTCTTAGTTTAGCCTCCGCTATCAAAACGAGTCCACTACCGACAGTTGGACGCATCTATTTTAATTTACATTCGCCCCACATTAACCTCAGCGCCCTTATTAACGGAAACCGGCATCGCTAAATTATTGCATAACGGGAATGAAATATTACGATAGGGCGCGGATTAAAGGGGTCAAATTGCCCTTTATTATGAATTAAGGTTCAACAGGGATTGAAATGCGCGAAAGCAGGGCGGAAGGTTGGCGATAAAAAAAGAGCGCCAGGATATTTCGGACGCAAACCAGCCACAATTCACTTGATTTTCTATAGCGTAATGCCCGGGTGATTAATAGAGTGAAGTGTAACCGCTACGCGGGCATCACGTGGGACTCGCATTGTCTCCGCATCCACCCACTGGCGGGGTGACGGGCCCAAATCGAGTGTGCCCATGGGGGCGTATGGGAGGAGGAAACAAGAATGGAGGAAGGGCGGGGTGAAGAAAGGATGGGATGTAAGAGCATTAGAAGGAGTGTGAAGATGGTCGCGTTATTTAACAAAATTAACCTTTTTGGGCAGTCGATAGGTCAGTGATGATGGATGAAAACGAATTGTAAAAGAGGTGTTTGACACACATTAGGGCTGTAATGATACGGTATCTTAGGAGCTTATGTGACTATTCGTTGAAACCAGTAATCCGCGTCGAATTTGCAAAAAATACATGGACGAGGAGCATGAGTAGGATCTTTGAAATCTCTCCTCCCTGCCATAGATGCCAATTCAGCGATTTTATCGCTAGATTCAGCGGCTTTTTTTCTATTTCAGCAACATCTTGCACTCCATCCATCATATTCCGTTACGTCTACACTCTATGTTTTGGTGGCATAACATGTCTTACAGGTGCATATATCCAAATAGCATTACGTTTACTTTCTAAAAGATTTTAAGTTCAAGTTAGCAGTCACATTCATCTGAAGTGATACATACCAACAGCAAATATAAGCCGTTGTCATTTTGATGTACTTTTACTGACATTTTTCATGGGTTTAGCGACTTTTTGGATTATTTTTAGGGTGCATCTAGAAAGAAATCATTTGGTATCTCAGCTCCTTACACCATATATCATTAAGAAAATGCACTGAATTTCGGCAAAAATATTCTTTTCGAAGAACGCAAAGCAAACGGTAGCTTATATAGATGGCTGACTTTATGTTAGTTTAAAAGAAATTACAATTAATATTTTGTATGCTTCTTGGACGAGGTAACTTGATCATGGAAATTGGTTCCAGGTCGTATGATCCAGGAAAGTTTTCACCAGGATGCACTACACCCAAGACTTTTCACAAACCAACCAACAAATATTTTTCCCAAGGGATATTACAACCAATAGATATTTTAAAGTTCTATTCCAATGATCGTTAGGATTGACCATGTTCGAAATACAATTTGGATAAAATCCCGAAACATTGCGCCCTTTCAACCTTTAACCTCCAAACATTTATAAACGTGAAATATCTTAGATCGTAACGCGTTTTGAGTGAAACTCTTGGACTTGTCAGGACTGGTGTTTACTATTTATCCTTTTTAAAAGTGTAGCCATAGTGAAATATCAATAACAAACTCCAAAAGCAGTGTGTTTATCGTATTCCAGTAAATATTCTTCATGAGTATAAATAGGATCGTCATTGTTCCTAGAGAGTATTTCATCCCTACTGGTATAAAATATTAGTACTCCAATTTCTCAATCCTTTAATCCGAAAACGTAAAATGCAAACTCACGCAAGCAATAGCCAATGCAAAAAAAGCATCTGTCTCTAAGTCATGTTCCATTCTCCTAAATATTCTACATTCCGGCCAGGAAATGTATAGCTCAAATTTAATTGATGTTCAACCAATAGCCGTTGATAAAAAAAATGCACCGAAAAAGCACGCAAAGTTCTGGTAATGGAAGTGTGATAACGTTCCCTCAACATTAATTTATATCCTGTAACAGTAAAATAGCTAATAAAATATATGATGCTACTGGGACAGCATATACGATACCTATTTTATTTCCCATTTACTTTACTTTTACAATTTTTACGATCATGACGTTACGCTAAGTTGAACTAATGATCGGATCAGCGGGTGTTTCTAATGGAAGATAAGAACGCTCTGTTTCGTAGAACTCCTATTTATGGAGATTAAATCAATGGAAAGGAATGTAAAGAAGATCAAGCATTCGCTTATGCCATTTGAAGAAATCTATCTAAAGAGAGAGGAGAAAAAGAGATCGAAAAATTAGAATTCGATAGAAATTGTATCGTCTTATGATCTTCTCAATAATTTCAAAAAGATCATTTTTCTTAGCGCAACTATACAGCAAAAAAAGGCTTTGATCTTTTTTGATTCCTTGCAGTTTAGTAATAAATCACCGATAAATGTATTACATAATCAGGAATTTTAATCATTTTGGCTGTCAAAAATATACTTTGCGTGTATGATGGTAACTAGAAAAAAATCACAGGTAGGGGTGCTCCAAAGGCTTGGGAAACAACTCGGTCCGTTCCCGGAGACTAATAATTTTTCTGCTTGGTGCGCGTATCTACGTACCAGAAAAGACGGTATTGATTCTTACTACTAATAGAAGTAAACATTCACGGACAGATCCCTTACCATTTCCACGACATGACTTCGATATGCCAGGGAAAAACCGACAGTAAACACGAGAGAATGAGGAAATACTCGCTACACGCAGGTGAGTGGAGGCCACGAAGGGCAAGGAGTCATAAAAAAAGGGTTCGTGGCGAGATATGGATAGGGGAAGAGGGGGTCGCACGCGCTAGACGTCGCCTACCGAGTCGTCTTTGGTCTTGGCCGTACCACAATGGAATAGGCGTGAGAGGATAATGATTCGGAACAATGCGGGAGTGACTGTGCCCAAGAGCCAACACCCACTTCCTGCCAGCATGCAAGGAGGGAGCAGAGGTGAGGATGAGGGTGCGATGAGCGAGGTATTTCCAACAGAGCCCTCCCGTACTTCCTCCCACCCACACGACCCTTTCCTTCGCCCGCCTCCCATTCTTTCTTGCGCGGCGCCATTAACGAGAGTCTCCGCATTTGGGAGGGAGAGAACAATGGGAGATGGGGAGAGAGGGCGTGGGATGGGGGAGAGGTAAGAATGGGCTTCGGAGGATTATCTCGAGGAAGCACGCGTGATCTAGAGGGATGCTGGAGTGGGGGCGGAGAGTTATGACTCCTTCTTTCTCCGCTCGGCTTTATTAATTTCTTAATTCGTCATCGCCGTGCGCGCCGAGAGATTTCTCTCCTTGGCTGATATGCAATCTCGGAAAAAGGTGTGAGGTGTTTGTAAATTAATTTATCGGGGGATGCTTCGTCGCGGGTGTCTCCCGAAGCGAGATGCGAAAACGTAATTCGGAGAGTGCGTTTCCTGGTGAGCTTAGTCACGGGAAGATTCAATGGCTCACGATCACCGTCATACTTCCCATTAGCTTCCAACAGTGCATGGTAGCACGTCCTATTTCTTCTCTCCCTATGAAAGGTTGACTACAAGCCGATGGAGCTCTATCCAGGTTTTTGCAGACTCATTTTTTCTCTTTGGAAGTTCTATGTAAACAAGCACCCCTGGAGACCGATGGAAGAGAGCTTTCTGAGAAGAGAGAATTTTTAAACACAGTTTCTATGAAAGTGATTCTTGAATCGAAATTTTCATCTTCATGAGTTCCTTATGAAATTGAAAGCATTGGCTCTCGGTTAGCCAAGAGGGCTACGCGTTCGACTTCGTTGAAAGGGTTCCCGGGTTCGATTCCCGGTGGGGACCTACGTGCGAAATGACTTCAGCTGTCGAAGTACTTTTAACAATATTACTACCATAGTATTGAAAGCATTCCTTGATACGTGAAAGACAAAATCTGGAAAATAGGATAGATCTATTTAACACATAGCTAATTATGAACATAATACCTTTAAGTAATCTACGAGATCTCAATATGACGGTAAGAATAAAATTACAATTACGCTTTTCCACAAATGTAATGTTTTTTTAACAACTGGATCTCAGTTTCGAAGGTGAACAGGTGAGGTTAGAAGGAAAATTGAAGCAGTCGGAGAAGCTTACATGAAGCGAAGGGAACCAATGATGGGAGGCTTTGATAAGGAAATCAGGAAAAGATAGGGAAATCCTCGATGTCGAGCGTTTTACTGTATGGATGTGGAAAGTAGAGGTTAAGAAAGGACATCAAAAGATGACATGAGAGACCTTCGAGCTGTTTGTGGCGTAGAATGAAAAAGTTAAATTTGATAGAAAAAGAAACGCGGAAATGGTGAAGATGTGGGATAAAGAGGGGATGAGAGGAAAAACAGAGTTTAGATTAAAGCGATAGACGGCAATGTGAGGATTAGATATTAAAAGAAGAGGAATTGCAACGGAAAACAATTGAAGGTTAGATGCAAGAGAAAACGCAGAGGGGAAGACAAAGGCAAAATATGTCGGAAGACTCACAGGAGTAAGATAAGTTATCAAAAAATACAGAAAAGAACAATGGGAATTTTAGGCAACTGAACCCACTGTGAGGTGAAAAATATGATTATTTTTTAATAAATCCGTGTAAATGAGATTTCCACCGCTATGAATAAAATATTCGAAAATATAACATCATCTTCCCATTGCGAGTTAAATGTTTCGCATTGATTGCAAGACGGTCAACTACGTATTGATGAATTTTATTGGGAAACAGAAAACAGTCACGACTAGCTTTATAGGGTAAAACAAAAAATGTTCAACTTTGAGGTTTAAGTAATGAAATGAAATTAAAGAAAGAAGTAAAATGAAATTTTAAAGAACTGCTGAAATTTCTGATTCACAAAAGATTCTTTTTCCACAAAAGTCTCTTTAAAAATATTCATATATCAATATTTGAATGTTTCGGTTGTGTTCTGTTCATAATTCGATCTAACTCGGTGCCAACTCAATTCCGCAGAATGAATTCCAATTAATAAACACCACTCAAACTTCGTGCAGCAGCAATGTTTTAAAAAAGTTAAAAAGTTTCGTTTTTAGTACCGACTTTTTCACAAAAAATATGAAATTCCGCAAAAATAAATATTATTTTCTTTAAAAATATTTATTTTAAACATCATGATTGAAAATTACTGTAAGTTAGACATTTAAAAGTAAATAGAGAACATTTTTGTAGATCGATGAATAGCGAAAATTTAATTTAAGCGTAATAATACCTATTCATCCAATCAGATTTGAACTCATAAGTCATAATGAGAACGAAAACATTGTGGTGCATATGATAAAGACGTTAAAGGTAGCAAATCTGATAGAAGAACAATGTGACTCAAAGAATGTAGCTTTCTGAAATTTACGAGGATGCTCCTTTGAAGGCATGCATCAACTAAATCTTTTCGATTAGAATGACAGATTTATCATTATCAAAGAGAAATGTATGAATGCGTTATACGTTCTATCTGACAAAGGGATGGATCTACGACGAAAGAAAACAGCGACTTAGAGTGGGATGAAGGAAGAAGATGATCCGTCGAGAGATGATACATTCCTCGCAGATGATGTAACAGCTTATGAAATGCACGAAAGATACACTGATAGTTTCCGATTCAGTTATTTGATGTAAATACGTAAATCATTTAAACTTTTAACATGAAACCTTGTTTATGCGTGATATATGGCAATGAAAAAATTAAGGAGTGGAAAATATTTTTGGCCTATTAGCCATTAGTAAGTGAATCTCGATTATTAATGTTACAAGCCTTACCATCCAGTGATTTCACATTTTATACGTAAACGTAATTTATTTATCCTCCTTATTAAATTCAATGATATCAGTTTGAATTTTAATATGAACTTTGGTAATAAAATGTGGATTTGAACTGCTAATTTCGAAGAGTCATACTGCACTTTGGAAGCGTATGTGTTTATTTTATTTTCTCCTCCTGCTTCTTTCTCTCATTTTCTTCTTTCAGTATCATAAGTCACCCTGATTCTTGTTTTTGAATTTGAATTGAAATTTTGAATTGTTTCCCGATCTCATGAATTCATTCGATGTCTTAAAAGATTCCTTCTTACTCAGCTAAATTTATAAAACAATTCGATGTTAATCTTCATTCACCAAACCCTAAGACCAAAGTAACAGCTAATACAGTTAATACCAAGAATGCATGCCTCGTAAATGCTTATAACGACGAAACGTAACACTGTACAGTATGCATTCACGATAAATAAAAATTGTCAAGTATATAATAACGGAAAATTTAAAAAATCCGCAAACTATATTTTTTATGAGTAACAGTTGGAAATCACAGAATATAGCA
The DNA here is from genome assembly GCA_000376725.2 of Ladona fulva. Classification (NCBI taxonomy): domain Eukaryota; kingdom Metazoa; phylum Arthropoda; class Insecta; order Odonata; family Libellulidae; genus Ladona; species Ladona fulva. Next base: position 595,134 of record KZ308353.1, on the reverse strand, counting down.
GAGTAGTGTCGAGTAAAAGTTAAGGTTAAAACAAAAACAAGAAAACCTTCCAAGACTATAGGTATCTGGTGATCACATTCATTCAGAGTGTGCTCAGCTGCATATTCACGCACACCCACTGACAGGAGACACATTAATCTTGAAAGATTGCAGGGATCCATTCAAGGATGACACTTTTCCAAGTACACCCACCCGAAAGATAATCAGATTTAAGCGGTGAATAATAATATTATTACAAGCGAGTACCCTCCTGATTTGAGACAAACGTCGGAGGTAAGAGCTTAGGATATATATATAATACCGATGAAATCAACTTTACTATCGAGAATTAATGAGCATAAAAAAGGTGCAAAGAAAAATAACTGATACAAAAACTTCTCACAAATATGAGATGGTACTACACAGGTTGTTTAGGTAAAGTATACAACTATGAGATGTTCGAACTAGTTTAGCATGTAAATCTGATTCCATTGCTAGATTCTTGTCACTTGTTAGTTCACCCGATTGTGGTACTGTCTTAATGTGGATTTTTTCGCATTTGTGGATTCTATATGTTGGTTACTTTTCAAATGCATAATTCTGCTATACGTTTTCGTGTTGTTAAGCCATCTTCTATTAACTCCTTAAGGAATTGATTATTTTTAAATAATCACTGGCTTCACAAGAACCCTAGAAATAGAATATGGATTGCTTTCCTTTTAAAAATTCTAGAATGAATATGGGAATCACAACAACACACTAAAAAGATCTATCCATGAGATTAATTTACTTCTTATATTTTGAAATACTAAGCGAGAGCAAATTTTACAAATGTTTAGCTGTTATTGCATTATTGAGATTCTATGTGTGACTTCTGCAGGGGCGAATATGGTAACTAGCTAATACTATTACCTTATCTCCAATCAACTAAAATGCTATTTTGATGTAATAAATGCGTCATACGTATGGATATCGTAGGAACACTTCAAAATCAGAGCTCCTTCTCACATGGTGGGCCAATTTCTAGAACTAAATGTTCATCAAAGGGGGGACGGTCACCCCATCGTCCCACCTTTTGGATCTACTAATGAATTTGTGCTCAATAGCTGCTACAGTCTATGGGATCGCCAACATCTTAAATACTACTACCGCCTTTCGGTGAGTTGCTGAATTTACAATCGTTACATTCACTTTCTTCCAGTTTATAATCTTCGCATCGAGAAAAAACGAGAGTTAGAATAAGACATTTTCTGTTCACTTCTCTATTGCTAATTAGTCTAGAACAGATGAAGCATCGAGTCCAGATGATGTATCAGCCATCTCCTTGGAGGAAGTTCTCTTCCTAAATTCATTAAGAAAATTTAATCGAAAATGTAACCTCCTTTTCCATGAAGATTCCCAGCAACTCCTTGGAAAGCGTGATTTTGCAGATTCGCAGAAATCGAAATGTGCGATGGCAATTTTTCAGCCGTAACGACCATGAGAGAATAATAGTATGAGGAAGTCCATCCCAATTACAATTCATGTCGGGAAGGAAATCAACGAGAGTAATTCTAGGAAAAGTTTTGACTTGTCCACTGCTGCTGGCTTGAATGGCACTCGCATGGAGAAATAAGGACTTTCGTGGCCCAGAAAAGTCACAAAAATTTCCAAAACATAAACCTCATGCGCTGCTTTCCAAAGAATTTGCGGACGCTGTTTATGAGAATTGCGTGCCTTCAGAATTCCTAAGAGAAACACCAGAAGGGGAAGTGGCACTTATCTTTATTCCTTTGTATTCTCAGAGGAAACTGAATTGAGGCTACTGCACCAGTTACAAGGCACGCACAGAATTAAAAAGGTAAGAAAAAAGCGAATATCTTATAATGGATTGAAATCCCTGTAAAACTTAACCTCAGAAGAAACAACAGCAAGATCTAAATTTGATAGCCAAAAAAATTGAACAAGATGAAATTTATAGACATCAAACTTGTACATGTACACGTTAAACGTACACGTCTACACGTTTTGCATACGTGTACACGTATGTATACGTTTTAGTTGTGATAGTTTGAGGAAAAAACGTAAGAATGGATGGAGTATTTTTAAAAAATGGAGAATGGCTAAATATATATGTGCTTGATTAGAAAAATAAAAAAAATGCTAATTATTGATGTTTTTGGCCTGCATTGCCACATATCACTCCAAACAACTTCAGCTTTCAATACGTTGAATGATGAATTTACGACACATTTAATTGCTAGTGAAAAAAGCCACCTAATGTAAACATACTTTCAAAATTACTAAATTATGCTACTGATTTATTTTTAGGATTTTTAGGATGAGAGTTTAAGGCTACATTCAAATAAATGCTGATTGTTTAGTACATAGCAAATCAGGGTAAGTATTGCCACATTCACTTAGTATTTGGAACATTTAGAAAAATTTTCTTGGCCTCGAATTCACTAACAAGAAAGTAAAATGATACGGAAACTCCACTTTTATTATTATGGTTAAGGATACTTTATATTTTTCATTTATTTTTGTCACCACTTTTATTATTATGGTTAAGGATACTTCATATTTTTCATTTACTTTTGTCTCAGTCTTGTTCTTTGCTTTGATGTTATGAAAGCTACTAAGGTATGAGTGATGCTGAATAATGGCATTGATTATGGTCTCTCCTCACGGAATGCAAAGAAAAGTGTTACTCGTAGAGTGCCTCTGCTTAACAAAGTGGAATTATTCCTGTAAGTGGAATAATTCTATTTTAGGAATTATTCCGCTTACAGCGTTCTGTCTCAGAAAGGAAATCCAGGGCCAATGACCTCACTCCTCATCTTGCCAAGAAAACCTCATTCCCTTCTCTCAGCTCTCGTTAAGTAAAAGTAGAGGAGATGAGGTTTCAACCAATCTTCGTGCTGAATGTTTTAGCGACGTCTAAAAATATCGATTGTTTGAGAAGAAATATTCTTGGAATGATAAGTGCAAAATATTGAGGAATCTCGTTTCCACATTCTATACCTCCGTAAGACCTTCACCTAGAAAATTATTACGAACTGATTAGTTTTTGTAATTATAAGTCTCAACGCAGTTTACATCACACTTGTACGGTCATTGCATGCACGATTAAATTGCTTCCTTTATTCTACGTGCATAGATGGTGATTCATGAGCTCATAAACAACTTCCGTCTACTTAATACTCCGGTCACTGGCGAATTAGAGGCCTGAGGAATTATCGAAAGCGTAACTAGCATTATCAATTTATCTGATAACTATGGCTATATATACCATTACGAAAGCCATATAAAATATAGAAAACGCCTATAGAATTTCGAACCCCGACGAATAATTCACGCAGATATTTAAGGATTTAATACTCTTGAGGCAATGATTCGCCACCAACGTTAGACGGTGTGTGTAACCGCTGATTACTTATCCGGTTCAATGCCACAGGAAGCGTCCATATCTCTTAATAATTAGGTTTCAGGGAAAGTTTACGGCGCAAAAAGGAGAAAGTCAGGGAGTAATGAGAAATAAAAGTCTCGAAGGAAATGTACTAAGATTTATGCCATCTGACAGATGTGCATCCGCTGAGCCGAACTAGTTTCGCGTAACGGGAGCAGTGTGCGACCATAAATACTGCCGATAAGCTATGCGAGTGATTGGGTCAGATAAAAGTGCAGCATTAAAACAGCAAGATTTTATAAATTTACCTAACCCATCCCGGGAATCCCTATTTACCTTGGTCCCAACATAAATTATTGCCGATGTCTTCTGAAGATACGAGCATTAGTTTCCGGCCACCTTATCATATAATGCATGGAAGTTTCGTGTTTACAACCTGTGGAGCCGTGCACACCTCCTTGAAAAAGGTACTAAAATTAGAGGCATCCATTTTTGGAATGCTGAATGATTTTATTGCGTGGAGCCATGAGCGGAATTGAAAAAAGAGCCAGAAGGAAAATGATGCAAGAAGCACTTTTTCTTTTCAAATTCGCTCACAATAAAAAGCAAAAATGGACAGCTGTAATTATTGGGTACTGCGTAGAGCAATTTCTTCGCAATGCAGGGCATGTAAAAAATTCGAATAAACTGTACATAATACGTCTACCAGTTGATCATCTACATCTACATAAATACCTTACTAGCCGCCTTTCGGCGTGTAGCATGGGGGTGTAAACAACAAATGTTCGAATTACCTATTTAGCTTATTGCTGTCGCAATTTCTTTCCTTTCAAATAAATGAACTACACAGAATTTACTTACATTAAGATCTAGTAGCCATTTTTTGCACCACTTTTGATTATTAACTAAATCGTTTGACAGTTAAATGCCATCTTCGTCCCTTGCTATTTCTCTAAATATTATCGAGTCATACACAAATACTCTTACATTACTATCAATGTCGTCGTTCCTGCTGTTGATAAATATCAGGAAGAGTCAAGGTCCGATTACGCTTCCTTGAAGTACACCTGTGGTAACTTTTACTTTGTCTGAACCAGCACCGCCAAGTACTTGTTTCCTCTCGTAGACGAGGACCATTTTTTACCGTCACAAGTATTACAAACTCACGTAATGGAAAAAGGAAATCCATAACACTGGCAAAAGAAACACTAAACTTGATGATATTACTTAGCGTAGAAACACGTTGTAAAAAGTATACTAAACCACAGGGTAGAGCGCAGATACAATACCAGATTGGCATCAAGGCCGCATTGTAAGGCAAAAGTTATAGGTTAGGATATCTGTGGTTTTTCAATATTCTGACCAATATGCCAGCCTTGCATAGTTCCTTTGATGTGAACCTCGAACAAATATACCAGAGGTAATGGTTATAATGTAATACGCGACGATTAAGCCCACATTTCTCCCGGAATATAATCGCGTAAATGTATGTTTGAGACATTTTATGTTCTCAAGAAAACGAAAGTTATTTGGTGCGAATTTCACCGAGGTTAATTGCGAACTTAGCTGATATATTGAAAGCAATACAGGCATTTTAGGAGTAAAAAAGGGATGTGTTATCCAACAACATAGCTAGAATTCGTTTCATGCTTTATGAGAGTTGAAAACGAACAGGGTATAAAAATGTAAGAAATGCATCTTATTAATCTGAAAATCAGTACATGAGTTCAATTTTTGTAACAAAGTATCAGATTGATCTTAGTTCAGTTTTGGAAAAGGAATTTTCATGGACTTGAAACTCATTCAAATCACTCCTCTACATCTCAGTAAAAATATTAGCCTTTTCCAGCCATCACACTACTAAATAATGAGCCTTGGGCGTCGAGACTGCTTGTTTCACAAATACTGAAAACGAGGAAAAACAGATAGAAACGCAAATTATCTTCCCTTCATGGCCGAGTTATAACTTCAAAATAAGCGCTTCCCGCCCCGACTTTTACCTTTGAGGAACGACAACAATACATTTCGCACGTAATGATCGTAAAGTAGAATTCAATTTTAATTGGGAAAGTGAATTTTAAAGGATAACTAATCCACGCCGCGTTAGCCCACCTGTACGAGAGCCCATGTATAAAAAGCCCGCGTCTTTGAGGCTGCAAGTGACAGGGCGTGGCGGGGATCGTGGGACGGGTGCTGCGTGGAGGTATAAAGCAACTCAGTCATAAAGAAAGGGTTGGAAGTAAGGGGTGAGTTATGGGAGGAGAAGAGATATGGGGGAGAGGTTCTTCGGGGACACGATATGATCAAGGGAAGTGGGCGGTGTGAAAAAAAATCAAAAACTGCGCGATTGGAGATGTGAGGGTTTGATGATGAAAGGGTGGGGTCAAGAATAGAGGAACAAGGGTGATAGGGGAAAAGGACGAGGAATGTGTTTCCGGGGACTCCAGAGAGGGGTGCAGAAGGTCACCAGATGAAAATCCAAAGGTCTGGATCTGAGGTGACGGGAGAACAAGTCGATTATGTCAGATTCTGAATTGCCCTGATGATAAAAGCACTATATACTGATAGTTTGGGCCAAATATAAGTACTTAGGCATCCATGCAAATTCTAAGAAGAGAAGGAGTCCCCTTGTCCATCTCTCGATATGATTAATTAAGGAAATCATTCTCAACGCATCCCTCAAATGTCTGGACGATCTGAGACTTTGTCTTGCCTATCACCTATGAACGGTAGCAATATGTGTTAAAAATAAAAATTCCTCATAATAACTTAACGTGTTGTCAAAAGTCAGGGTGCCAAAAAGAGAGTTGAAAAGTAACTTAATCGGTGCAGATAACACTAAAGAAATATTGGCTTAGGAAACAACATGACGCAGAATTACAACGTGAGGGCAGAAGAAGCTTAAGAGAGAAAAGCATGCGTACGGCAAGTCAGCATTCATCCAGCGATATGTTGACTATATACTTTGAAAATATCAATTAAAAGTTTTTAATAATGAATAAAAAATTATGAAATTGAATTATGAATATGAGAACAGAATGAGTCGAGGAAATTTATGTCAGGAGGAAATCCATTTAAATGAGGTTTCAACCAATCTTCATGCTGAATGTTTTAGCGACGTCTAAAAATATCGATTGTTTGAGAAGAAATATTCTTGGAATGATAAGTGCAAAATATTGAGGAATCTCGTTTCCACATTCTATACCTCCGTAAGACCTTCACCTAGAAAATTATTACGAACTGATTAGTTTTTGTAATTATAAGTCTCAACGCAGTTTACATCACACTTGTACGGTCATTGCATGCACGATTAAATTGCTTCCTTTATTCTACGTGCATAGATGGTGATTCATGAGCTCATAAACNTAAAAAGGAAGCACTAGATTAATTTCTGAGTGAGATATTGCGGACAGATATTGAAAAGCTAGAATTAAATATGCTAAAACCGTTATCGGATTCCCGTAAGGTATCTTTTGAATAAAGTATAGGGAAGCTTATCAAGCGTTTAAGAATCCTCATATGATTGGTTTTTACTCCGATGTATCACAAAAACATCCAATAAAGCTTGGTAGGAAACACTACAGATTTTGTTATTTGAAGAAGAGGTAACTTCTTCATTTTCTATAGAAAGGTTCCCACAAATCGAACATCCGCTTTTTCGAAATAATTCGAATTAAATCCAGTTTGCTGATGAATTGTACTATTATTTTCCAGTGAGCACCGTAAAACTAAATTTGTAAATTTATAAAGCATCGATGCTATTCTCATTCACTTCGAAAGGTCGGTTCAAACAACTGAAACTTGAGAATGCTTCAAAGATCCATAATTAACGGCAGGTAAAAGGACTTCCAAATACTGAGGTCATTTGGCATCATCTTTCTAAGATCTCATTTGAGATATTAATCGACGGCCTAAAAATAATTCGACGTAAAATATAAGTGTTGATGGTTACCACGCCAATTCCTTCGTCAGCAAGGTAAAAACACAATTCCACCATTGACAGCCTTAAAATAAGGCAAACCATCAAATGGAGTGCAAGAGCGTTTATCAACTGAGAAGTAATAAGAATTAAAAGATAATCAATTCATGGATAACGGTATACAAAAACATATTAGATACCTTTAAATTATATGATTTGAAGATGAATTTACATTTACAGCTTTCAAAGGCACCCATGAAAGAAGCGAGTAGTTTTGTTCTGGTCCATTCTTTTCAAATTTTTAGTTGGAACATTAGAAGTGTGGAATCAAAAATTTATTTTTTTATCCTCCAACGTTTTAATATTAGAGTATGAGAATTTCATTCCTTAGATCTTTGAGCATTATATAGCTTAAGAAATGATAACTTTCGAAAGAGGCTACAGAACTACCGTTCTTCTAACCTCGATTTTCGACGTTATATCCAAGAAACGAAATAAAAAATTTAAGTTCAGTGCAGCCTATTCAAGAAAAATGTCTTAATATTTCAAATCTGAATTCAATTGCAAACAAAAATTTTGTAAAAGAATAAAACTTGATTCTGCTCTTCTCGCCATTTAAATATCAGTTGCCTACCAAAATATATACTGCAATAATTAGTGATGGAAAAAAATCAAAAATACGAGGAACGTATGGATAAAAACATATTTTTGATACTACCTGAAATTCTAAAAAAATGATAACATACCGTATGTACCCGGATATAAGAAAAACGCAATTATAACACTAAGATTTTCCTTGGAGCTCTACAAGGGAAGATATTAAATTTTGGTAATAATGTTATTGATATTAATAAAATATAGTACAGATAAGAATTCAATTTATCAATGCTTTGGCATATAAATTGAAAAATAGCAAAGAATAATAAGTACAAACGTATTAAGATATATTCACTTATGGTTAGTACACTGGAAAAATCTAGGAAGAGAATTTTCATTCAAAACAATTTTACTGAATGACTTCATTGAAACGCTTGAAATAAATTAATCCATAAATATTGCATCCTGAAAAACATTAATACTTTGATTATGAAATCCAATCGTAATCAAGAATTTTTATTATATTAAAAAACAACTTTTCTTTTGGAGACCCGAAGGGGAAAAACTTTGTCTTAAATACGGCATTTTATATCGAGTGTTCGCCGCAAATGCACCAAATTAACTTAAAACAGTGTTTTTGTTTGTTCCTTAAATTCTCCTACTATGATTCTATGTTTCGGAATGGTTCAGACTGAAATAGAATTTCAAGTAAAAAGAATGGTTCTCACAGGCCGGAATATCTCCCCCTTCGTAAAACCCTCACCGAAATAAAGAAAGGCGCCTTACGTGATATCATGGCTTTCTTTGAAGTGTTTGTGACTTTCGTCTTCACGGGGCGACCGCGTTACGAATCACGCGGTGACGTTTCCTTGAGAAGTGGAAATGATGGCTGCGCGCACAACCGGAGGACAAAATTTCGCTATGAATTATTCTACTGTGTATTTTTATAGGTTTTATGCGTAGAATATGAAAACGTAAGCATCTCCATCCTAATAAAAATCTCATTTAAGATCGTAAAGAAGAATAAAATCATTACATTAACGGTTTAATCAATAACAAAGCAATATGCCGCAGTCAACGGATTAGAAAAGCGTTGTCGAGGAATCATCAAAATATGGATGAGTTAAAGATTTGCCCACGATTAATTATCTGAGGATTCCTTACTCGTATCAAGGTAATTTATTGAGAAATTAGAGGTTTTATTACGAAATTGTCGTGGAAAAGAAAGCAGTAGCGAAGATATTCCAACCGTTTTAAGTATTACTCGCAGTCTTTTGTAGTTCCAGCAGATTCAAATCTCAAACTTCTAAAAAAAAGTGAGGGAAATGGGACGGTATTAATGCATCTTATACAGAGCTGAAAACGTGAATAATTATTTCAACCATGAAACAAAACAGTTATTCAACTCGTTAAAACATCTGTAACAAAATTACACATTTTTCCTCAGAAACATTTACTATGCCTTTCATATTTACGCCAATTTACGCAACTATAATGTTTCACGATTGAGGAATAATTGGATCTATTTAGGTTTAGAAGATATCACGACTCTGATTCAATGAATTTCTTTGAGTTTCATCATGTTTGGGAAATATTTCGGTTTTAAAGTGTTCTATTTTTGGTCCAGGAACTTATGTCTCCCAAGTCCGCCTTGGAACGGCCTCATTCACAAAGTTGAAATTAAACGTTATGAATATTGAACATGTTTGCTGAAACAAAGACGCCTTTACTTTCCCAGAGTGAATATTAAAAGAGAAAATACTACGAGTGGACAAATATTTGTTTTCAAAGCGTTGCGAGGAATTGGGTGTAAGGACGCCAGAGGAGAGTAATCAAGCGTGGAAACGATTCAATATTCTTTCATATTTCTCATAGACTCAATCAATTACGAATATGCACAATTAAACAGGAATAACATATTTGATGTTACTCAAAAAGAGCAGGAACGGAAACGATATTGTTGTGGTTAAGAACTACGTTTCCGAGAGTTACACAAACTGGGAATGGATTTGAAAGGCATAATCATAATATTCGACAAATTGCCACCTTCTTGTAAATTCCAAAAACTCTGCAAATCGCGTATAAGATAATTATAACCTGTTTCTCAGTACAATGAAATTTTCTGAATGAAAAATAAAAAAAATCAAACCACAAGAGGTGACAGAGAAACACTTTTAAAGCTCACTTCGTATCTGCTCTCTGCTAAATACGACATTGTTTCTCATAAATATTTGCTCAGAAATAATGGAAAAGGCTCACATATTTTCTTCCACTGAGTAATTGAAAATTGGGCTGTTTTGAGATATCACTAAATCATAGAAGACGTTTCATATCTTTCAGATGCAGACTTCCAGAGACGAATAACTTTGAAAAACTTACTTAAACTATTTATCACGTTAGAATTAATGTTACCAAAACCTCACGTCACTAAGTCATAAGATGTGACACATCCACTAAGGGATGTTTGCTAAGAGCTGAAGTAGATTGCCAAAAATAGCTGCTATTTAAGTTTAGATACATGAATGACTCGAGTGGTTCAAGTATTTAGTGATACATTCCATCCTTACTTCCACTTTCGGTAAAACCTTCACCGAACACTTCCGATGGATTCGCGCTAAGCACCTTTCCAAAAATCCACAGAAATGTACGTATCGGGCATTTGAAAAACCGTTTTCGAAAAACAAACACGGCCTGCAATCAACGGGTTATTAGTGCAGACAATCGCACAATCGAACTGATAACAGACCAAAAAAACCCGAATAGCGAGCATGCCACGTAAAGCAATGTGGTTGAAGTGGTTCACTAAAAAATAACAAAAAACTCAGTGGTCATTTTCGAGTCGTAAAGGAAATTAAAGCTGAGTTTTTTTCTGCCCCCGAGTTTATGAAGCGCTAATCGAACAGGTGTCAACGGGGTCGATTCCGTTTTAAAAAAACATTCGGACGAAAAATTGGCGGGAGAAAAAGGAAGATTTGGGAATAAAACGAGGGTTTTTATTTTTAATGAACGGATGGGCGATTAACCGAACATCGTAAAATGTATCCGCGGGAGGAAGAAAAACTGCACGTTAATCCTTTTGTGAAAATCGGGAAGCGGTCCCCAATTGCCCGCGCTTGCGTCGGCTTCGTCGTTTCGCGAGAGATGACCCCGGACCTCCCCGGATGACTTATTCCGGACCCGCGGCACAAAAAATTGAATAACGCGAGCGTCCGAACGCCGTTGGTAACGGGGATAAAAATGGAGCTTCGAAATCAATCGTCCGTGAGCTTTTATGGCAAAGGAAACAAACTGTGGTTTTTATTCGGTCCGAGAGAAGTTTATTGGTTCGGTATGGTGATTGATGATTAAGGGTATGCAAATGGAAAGAGTCGACTCTGGCAATGCCCGAGGGAGAAAGAGTTAATGCAATTTACATTTGATGGCGTTTCCCCTTCTAGAATTACCTTCTCTCAGAGTACTGATGTATCTAAATCTTGCCATCATGAACACTAAAGGAATTAATAGCGATACTAATACATTATATCTCAGTTACCATTCCGAATGCTTAATGTACTTCAAAATCACAAATTCTGAGTTGTACCTTCCTGAATTCAAAATAAATCCGAAAAATATCACTTATTTCCTTTTATAATTACGGACGGAATCATGGTATTACTTACCGACTACTCATAGCGATAATAGAAGTTTAAAAGTACCCCAGAAATTGACAGCTTTCTAAGTTCATTGGCTTGTTGATCTTCAAATGAAAGAGAGTTGGCTTGAGTAGAATCGCAGTTAGGCCAAAAAGATTATCAGATTTTCCCTCCAGAAAGATTCACTACAGAGAATTTTATTAATTAAAATGTTTAAAGATTTATAAATGATATTTTATACAATCTTTTAATAACTTTAACTTCAAAATAAGCGTTAAAAGAAGTTATTAAGAATAAAAAAGGTACTGCTCCAAGCCAGGCTCCTAAGCCTGATTTTTATTCCCAATAATCTATTTTTTAGGGCGCCCGTTTCTTTTAGATTGCTTTTATAGGATTACTTTCCATAGATTCTATCTATATAATTTATCATTAATCATTATTGACACCGTATTGGGATTCCATCATAAATGTGATATAAAAAAATTACGACTCATAACTCATAAAACGACTTGGTATACTTTAGAACAGTACATTGAAACCACAGATATCGGTGATAATTCGTTACGAAATCATATTTATCAGCCGGGATTTTCTTTTCTATAGGTATTTTCATATACACTTAAACACCGCCAAAAAACTACTATTTGGTTTTGCTCCAAAGCAATTAGTGGCAAAAACCATATCCAGTTCTGAATTTAATTTGTAAGAGTTCGCAAGCAAAATTCCAATACAATCGTTAGCCGAATGGGTATTGGTTGCTAAGTAAGAAAGACACCGAAAACTTTTCGTTAGAAGAAAAATTGTTACCTTTTAAACTCGTTATCCGAGATATTACCGTGCAAACTGAAGAGTTGTATCTCAGTAAAAGTAAGTTTATGACCAAAATGATGCTTAAATGGAACCTCCTAATACGAGTACTAAAAGACGATTTTTCAAAAATATTCATTTAAGACGCCTCGGGAGATTTCAGAAGCTCGACTATTTTGAAACATTTCCTCAGCAATGGCTAACGAATTAAAGTCGTCGAGTAGACGAGCGGAAATTGTAAACAACTCTTTGTTTTTTCCGTTGATGATGATGGAATGTCAGCTACTTCCTACCTTTTCCTCTCTCCCTGTCTACTTCATTTGATTTCTTTTTCTTCCTCTCAATTTCCTTCTCTACGCACTTACATCGTCGATCCATTTCACCTGTTAGACCGACATTCTTCGGAGACGGCCTAACGATCCATCAAATTCCTACGCACGTCTAATGTGCTGGTAATGTTACGGATAGGTCTTCCTCTGTAATCTCTCCAAAATCTAGTATTTAGACTATTGCTGTCATCATAATAATCAACAAAAACGGTTGATTATTTTTCACTATCAAATTATGCTACAATAAAAATATAAATGCCGCAAAAGTAATTAACTATGCGAAATTTACGACCAATGACATCTTATACAAAAAAAAAGAAGTAGCGAAATAATATCGCCAAATGAAACATTTTCCCAACGTAACATAGAAACGGAATATGACAGAGGCTTCAGTGTCCGATCCTTCCGTTAGAACTTAAAGGAAAAGGTTAATAACTAACACAATTAATTGGCGGTAACCACTATTTATCACTTATCAAATTTACTTGTTTTCCAAATTTCGATTCCCATCGACCATATACATATCGTTTCCATTTTCTTTCTGATTCTAATTCTGCTTCAATAACTATCTCAATCAATCCTGTCCTCACCAGTTGACACCTTTTAGAACTCGAAGTAATATCCACGTCTGCATCATAAAGCTTGGAATACAGTTCTCTATGCTACCCTAACATCTACGAATAAATTGAAATTAAGAACTGTTACTTCCTTCTGTAATTGAATTTTACTAAGATTCATGTGTATATTTAGAATGATTTTAGTTAATTGAACGGGTTTCGGAATTAAAAGCCATTCATTTCATAAATTATTGATAACATTTTAGAGTAAGCGTGTATTAACTTGATTTACTTCATTTTTTTAAGGTAAATTATTTTTGTGTCGATAGAAAAATAATTCTACAGATACTGAAAGTAAAAAAAACGAATGTACCATGATAATTATTTATAAATTAGTTAAAGTTTCGCTTTCTATCACGGAGAGGCGTATTGCCCTCTCTCAAACCTTTTACTGCTCAGTTTAACGTAAGGGCGTTGCATCTGACATAGATACGAATATTTCTAAAACAAACTTAAACTCAATTTTTTGAAACATACCCTACATACTCATTTTCAACTCGAATTCAATTTCTCAAATATATCTTAGGGCTCTAACGGGTATGTTATTCTTACATTCTTACATATTTAATTTCTTAAAATATTTTTTATTAGAAAAATGGCCATCCTTGAACCACAGGTATATTTTACACAATAGTAGAAAATCATACCGATTAAATGGTCAAGCCGATTCTTCGCCTCATCTGAGCATCATAAAATAAAGGTTGTCGAAGGAAAGCTGCTAAGATTGCCTGTGATAAGGTTTGTTCCTCAACATGTCACACAGGATTCGTTGGTACAAAGTAGACACGGCATTTCCAAAATGAAGAATACGTGTTATTTTTCACATCAGCTCTGGCATCAATGGCCCAGCTACACCACCGTAATTAATAACTCGTCGAAAATGGCTCGCATTATCGCGGAAAAGTTTCTCCGGTCCATTGCCCGTTACCATTCCCCTCAAACCGCAAGGCGTCTGCTTTCATTCACACCAATTTCTAGGACTGGCGGATGTTCATTCTTAGCGCCCATCACAGATGCTCACATTCATACGCTTGAGGAAAAAAAGCGGCAAATAAAAACCCCACCTACCTCTCGCCATAAGGAAAAAAAACATCTTTTAGGAATAACATTTTATGAAAAAGGTCCTTTCAGAGGAGGATATAACTTCTAAACGCGAGAATATTGGGCTGCGTCTCTATTCTTTCGACGAACACGCCTCGACGGTCGATCGCGTTCGACTTTTTGGGTTCGGAGAAAGAAATGGCCAGCATAAAAACGTCCCTGGTGCTTCTTCATTAACACGTCCGAGAGGTAAGTATGGCCAGAGACTAAGGAGGCGTCATTGGTCCACTGTCAACGAAGTTCCTGCAGGAGACAAAAAGCTTCTTAAAAAGGGCCCTTTTCGAAGGACGGAAGATCCGTACCTGTGCATACACCTCCGGACGAAGAGGACGGGTTAAAGCGCAAATCAAAAAATACATACCTCCTTATTTGCGTCGAGTCAGAAGCGTTAAAGCGCTTGCTTTTAGGAAGATTTCGCGTTGAATTGGCAGAAGGAGTGCTTTCAGGTGTATTGGAAAGGCGATTTCGGGTAGGTTCGTACTCCATATCTTTTAGCGTATCCACCGACACGTCCTCAGATACGACATTAGCGAGGGAGTGGCGAACTTTTTAAGGATGTTTGAGTTTCGGTATTACTTTCACCAACTCTTCTTTTTCCAACACTTCAGTACGTGAGTGATGAATATGCTCTCATCCAGAATTAAATTCTCGACAGATAAAGAAACTTAATGCGATTTCAATACAGTGATAGCTCAGTTAACGGGTATAATTTGTTCTACAATCATCTTCATGAGCAGAGATGCAAATTTCAAAGTGTTTCTGGCGTAAACTTAACTAAAAACCTTAACTAAAACTCCACTTCACTTCAATGCCATGGAAACGTCGGCCACAATAAATTACTTCTACTTAAAATTATTTAATGATATTATTAAATTATCATCATTATTACTGAAAATTCTGCGACGATTTCACATTTTACTAAAAGCTATCATGCAACTTCACTAGTAAGTTAGGATGGGTAGTATGAAATGCTTTATAACTTTCATATTTTTCTGCGACTTCGGAATTTTCTAAAAAACTATTCCTTCCATCAAAATATTCCGATCCGAGTCTGAATTCTTTCCCCGAGTCTGAAAAACAGCAATTTAAATATTGTTGTCAGGCACTCGGCAAAGCATTAATATTTTATGGAGTAAATCATTTTGAAACGCTTGAATTAAATTAGATGTTATAACAGAAATATCTCTCTTTTACAATCATTATGACCAATTTTCCTTCTCTAGACGAATAAAAAACGGGCATCAGTCATAGAATAATTGGTGACCGATACAAAATCAGAGTTTTGAAAGGTAGAATCTTTCCTAGAACTCCAATATCAATCGATTTTTTATTCATATGGCAAAGAAAGATAAAGGAAAAGGCTGTTTGTACTTGTTTTGGTGGAGGACAACTTTTATGCCTGATCCGATTATTAATTCTCTATTTCGCATCTCAACGTATCTAATTTTGATTCGGTAAAATTCGTAGAATAATTAGTTTACGACAATTTTAATGTAGCCAACGCAGAGTCAGAAATTTCCAATATCAATTTTATTTTTTCTTATTCGATTATTTTTATAGCAATATGTTCACAATTAGAATAAAGACGTAAAATACAAGATAATATGTGAGAAGGAGAGAGTATTTTAATAATGTTCTTGGCTATGAGACATTCGAAATGTGAAGTGAATTAAGGGCCTAAAATACCTTCAAAATTTTGTAAATGAAATAGAACTAAATTCTAACGTTGGCTTAATTTCGCAAAAAAAGAGAAATCCCATTTAAAGGTGTCATAAAGTGACGCGAACCGAACAAATGGAAAGAAGGGCAACAGCGAAATCGTAGACGGAAAACTTCAATGATAGCGATGAAGGTATTTCATGTGAAACGCTTAATAACTACACCATATCTAAATCTCCCATGTTCTCATTTGAAGATGAAAGGTATGGAGAGAAAAGAAAGAGGCACAATCCTAAATAATTTAAAAATTAATTAAGCTTTTAAAATATACAAATAATTAAATAATTATTAACATTTAGTGGAGTGCAAACAATGGAAAAGCGAAATTCATGAATTACCCACATAGTGTTACAAATTAAGGTTAGTGAGGGACTATGAAAGTGAATTGAGGACCAATTCCGGTGCCTGCAAATATATTCATGACATTCCACAAAATCCACTAGTCATACTGAAAGTATTCTCTTTTAGACATTAAATACTTCACAGTATCTGTTGGAAATTTCTATTACTTTCCTAATTGCCTCACCGCGCAATTTAAGCCTACTACCAGAACTCTAGAATTTTTGCAGTGGTTTAAGAGTATAAAAATTGATTTTCCAATACAATGTGGTAAATTTCCAAAACGCATGAGCAATTATAAATATTGCGATCACTAAATATTCCCAATTTACTTGCTTTTCAGGTAATCAAAACTGTAAATGATATCGTGATTCCTGAGAAGAATGGAATTTCGCCTCTTCCGAGTTTCCAATAAAATAATAACAGTTACATAATATTAATTAGGGAATAACTTATGCGACACTTTACAAACATAGTATTGTGTTCGTTTTCTACCGAATTCGAATTTAAATCGATAATTAGTGACTTTGCATTTATATCTGAACCCAATTAACCGACGTTAACCGACGCTAAAAAAATCGTACATTCCCAGTTCGTTCTTCAAGAAAGCAATAACAGTCAATCCTTTAAATCTAAATGGATGTTTTAATGGTACAGAAAAATTACCATCAACAGAGTTATAATAGTAATTTCAGAGTGATTATCGTGATTACTAATATCAGTAATGAAGTTCATAACTCAAATACCCTTCTCGTTTCCTGTGAAATTTTCACGTTCTTGCCGCACATTCATCCTTCCTTTTTACCGAGCCATCTGGCGCTCACACTCACGGTGGTGCGCGTGCCAATATGCCGCCGTGACTGTCTTTCCGCTGCTCAACCGCTTCTTGCGCTCTCCCCTCGTCACCTTTCTAAGCAGGTGCATCTAAAGAACTCCATTTTTTTAATGGCGACATGTCTTCCTCGAGACGCACCTTGCTCAAGCGGATAATTTTCGTAGACAATGGCCGCCTCGTGTACTTTTAAACTCTGAAACTTTTTTTAATCTCCGCCACTTCATGACCAGAACGTTGCTTTGCTCGTTCAGTATAGGGAGATATGCTTTGCTTTTGAGCGCATTCATCATTCGCAGTGGGCGACCAGAAATCAGCGTAATTTTCTAATTAAAAAGCGTAATAATTAGTAATCAAAGAGTAATTACGACAATCACAGCCAAAATATTGCTAAACACAACGCATTTGCATGAATCTAAGAGGATATTTGTTCCCTCCAGAACAGGGTTTGTTTCATTAATTTAAGCAAAACCCTCCACTAAAATTGGATAACATAATCTAGGTATTTATCATTTGTAATTTATCACTGAGATCTAATTTTATTAAATTATTTCGGTCGCATAAATGAAGTCATTTAGAGAAAGCAGTTTCATTAAAAATTCACATTAAAAATTTTATCTTGTTGAACTATCAGTGGTTTTCCGTGCCTCTAACCAATGTTTACATACATACATGCTACATATATACATACATATATAATATACATTTTGTATTTATTTTGCCTTTTTTATCTAATTGCGCACAAAATGTAAAAAAATGAAATTAAAACTTTATAAAAACCATCAAACATCATTCAACATTATTTTATTTCCTTTTTAGAGCTTTAAAATAAGAGTCTTGTCTTTTATTTATGAAAACAAGGTGTGTTTCAGTTTGGAAGAAATAGTGTTTCTCGAAGAAAGTAGACATATAAGCCTATTGCTGTTATGCTGAATATGAAAAGTTTAATATGCTGGCTATGTTTTTAATTTGAGTAACCTCAAAAAGGCGTTACAGCTTCGATAGTTAAAACAGAAATCTAGAGAACCGAGATATCTGCATAGTTTTGTATGAGGCACTCAAAAGCTTAAAATAGTCATTGATCTGTAGGATGAATGATTTCATACGTAATCATTTTCTTTTATGTATTCCGTCCACACGGTTTGTTCTCAAACTAAGCGTACAGATATTATTATCAAAAACTGTATTTCGTCTCTTTTTGATGACTTCGCCGCTTAAACTCAGATTTTCAACAGAACAATGTGAATAATAATATAATTTTAATTGAGCGCTTGTTTATTTTGAGAAATCGATATTGTAACACCTGAGAATGAAACTATTATTATCGTTGTAATGTCTTTCGTTGTTTACTCTTAATTAATTTTCTGTAGTTATTCCTTTGTCATGATGACGATTATTGAAGTATATAAATATATCAAAGGCAAGTTACCAAATTTTCACGAATAAATTCGATTTTAATTTAATTGCGTTATCACTGATCTTGAATACTACAACCATTGTTTTAATCTCGCACTATTAGCCAGACTTGACATACTGAATTTTGCCTTAAAACAATTCAAACTTTTATTGCAGATCAAAGTTTACAATCTATCTACGAAAATAAAATGGCAAGAAAAAATTCTCCTGAAAAACATACCATGGTAAATTGAAGAGATGAAGAATTTTCACTTCCTTTGCGTACTATCAGTCTCCTAATGGAGGCAAATATTTTTAAAATGAATTTTTACTTCGAATGCTACGCTTTCTCCTTTATGAGAATATATAGTAGATCCACTCCTTTCGAAGCCATTAGAACAACAACGTCAACTAGATTTCTTTAACCCATCGGTTTCAGCCGAGCAGGAAGTATTTTAGCTAACAGTCTCAAGTTTTGCTTTTACGCTGAATTAAAAAATAAAAAATTGTCAGCATAACATCTGGCAATTTATATACACGGTATTGCCTTATCATATTAATAATATATTTAAAATTCCTTAAATTGTAGTCTCTGACAAAAAAAGCGAAGTCATGATTTGGAATACCTGAGAGAGCAGAAAAGTACGTATATGATTGTAATTGAATTATTGGAGTTTTACAGATTATTAAAATTTGACGCCAAGGAAAATATTAACGTACGATTTATAAAAGATCGAAATATTATGTTTAATTATGAAAACCTCCCTAGAGTTTGGTTCATTTGGCTGCATTTAACAGTTCACTTTTTTAATCGATATTATTAGTGAAATAACTACAAATGTGCCTAGTATTCTCGTAGTTTGTGCAACTGAGGCAAAAAGAGAGACTACCTGAACTGTACTATCAATAATTCTATTTTTCATAACTAGCAAAATTTGCAAAAAATAATTAAGTAATAAAACACGCTACTCTCTAGTGTATATTATTAAATATTTCATGACCAATAATAAAATTTATTAATTAACATTCATTAAAATAAAAGAATAAAATCTCGCAAGCATATAATCAGGGTATCATTTCATTCTCTTCAGGTATAGTTTACTTATATCAGTATAAGAAAACAGCTCTTCTCAATTTTCTAACGATGTGTGCATGCGAAGATGGCAATTTATTTTTTTAAACTTTAGAAGATTTATAGTAATCGAGAAATCTCTGCACTCATGAAATTTTTTAATTTATGAGTAATTAAATTTAAAATTAGCTATAAATCGCTAAACTAATGAAAAATATCGCCAAAAAGTACTTAAAAAATAAAGTAGTAAATCAGTTGTAATATCACGCAAATTTAACATGTAACATGAATTCCAAGCCTTTCGTCAAGTAAACGTAATGCTAGTTTGATTTTAAAATAAGTCACAGATGTTACGAATACGCTGATGAGAGTCTAGGTAACAGAATGTGCTTCATTAGGTGCAGTATGTCTCTAAAACAGAAATATGTCGCTAGGTGGTAAAAGACGCTAGATTTAGTTAAAATTGCTGAATTGGCAAATATGGTTAAATGTGCTACATAGATGTAATACTTAAAACATTTACGCCCTTACTTTTAGATTTTGTGACGGAGCAGAATTTCAGATTCAAAGAGATTGCACTGCTTCCTTGGTTACGACTGATATTTAATGTCAATTTTAATGGGTTATGCCTGAACAAAACTGAGTTTGACCTGGACGCTGAAGTAGAACTAAATTTTCAAATTATCAAATAAGCAATAAGTGCTGTTTCATTATAATTTAAAGGTTGACCTCAGGTAAAACATTGTTTTCAGGTGAACTAATGAATAGACGCACCAACAATACTGACAAATCGTTACTTATTTGACGCAGAAAATGTATTTAATTAAGATATTTTTATTCAAAAAATTTAATCTTTTATAATATAGAGGAATACTTATGCCTGAACAAATATGGACAAAATATTTAGTATAGCCGGAAAATTTGAGCAACCCAATTCAAGGAATAACAGGTCTAACAACATGTTATTCACCTGTAATTCCTTGAGTTTCACTCTCACGGCTCTCTCATATTATTCACCTTTCCCTATGCCTTGTGGCAACCTTATTCATTTGATCTTAGTTTACCTACTGTTTTGGAAGATAAGCATACCTGTTTTACTTACTTATTCAAGAATCTACTAATGACTTCATCTGATATTGGTTCATCAGATATAATTCTTGGGTTGTAAAGAAAAATTGGAGGAAATGAGGAAAATATTTCTCAGCTCTACTGAATGCTCATAGTGGGAAAATATTCTATACTTTTCTATAAATAAATCTTTGTATTCGTCGACTCTAATAAGCCACAGCATATTTTCTTTCCCACTATTTTAAGGATGTAAATATATTGTAGGTATAGCAATTCAGCCCATCCTTGTCCTGAAGCGAATTTATTGGCGCAGAAATAAATTCAGACTTAGTAAAGCTTCGAATCTGTTGACATTAAAACTTTAATCTCAATAGATACGTACTTACGTTCCCAGAAATTATTCCTTGAAGCCTAATTCTCTAAATTAATGCTTTTAAGATTTGCTAGTAATGAAATGTGTGGTCTAATAAATTTCAAACGTAAAAAACGATTTTCATAACCAGCCCAGCTGAAAATTACACATTCAATTACAATAAAAATACGGATTCTAAAAAATATTCTTTTGATCTTAGAAAAGCCTTGGAAACCGAGTTTAGATTACGTAGAACTGGCTGTCAGAATCTATAACCGCCTTCCTTGAAAGTTGTGCTCGTTCAACAATTTTTTATTATGTTTCCGCTTACTGAATATATTTTTATATCCCTCAAAGAATTTTCTTTTAGTTATTCCTCTTCAATAAAAGAGAATCCTAAGAGAACTTAATTTTCATCGTTAAACGGTCAGTGAGTGATCAAACACGCGAGACCGAAGTTGTTACTTATTGAAATAAATAATTGGTTTCTTATTCAAATGAAAGAGTATCGTGATGAAAAGAATAAGAAACACTTATACACGTTACCACAGGATAATTTTATGAAACGACCTAGGTTTCGACGCGTCGCGTCATCGTCAGGTGACGATGTCGCCTGACGATGACGCGACGCGTCGAAACCTAGGTCGTTTCATTAAATTATCCTGTGGCAACGTGTATAAGTGTTTCTTATTCTTTTCATCATGAATAGCTACCACAAAGTCGAGGCCGAAGTAGTGGAAAGTATCGATTTTGAGTATAAAAATGTGATCTATGACGCAAATACGAAAAATACATTCGTTTACAACTATCATAACATATTTTTATCGTAATGGACACCATTCGTAAAAAGGGCTAGGTTCAAACCTGGTTATAAGTATATAAACTAGCAATATCACAGCAATATAAAACAAAATCTGATGATCGTGATTCAATGCAACGGAAATCCACGGTGATAATTACTAGGTAGATAATGAAAGGAATCTTTATTATTTTCCTACAACTCTATTCTCAGCCACGTTATCGCACGTGGGTCGATTACATAAACTTATGTAAACCTTTCAGGGCAAAAATTCTCAATACATGACACAGGCGAGTTTAATCACCGATATGGCGAGTGAATGCTTATTTCAGGACGTGCTAACGAGTTTTTTTATTGGTGAAGTATTTGTCAGGGACTGGAATTGACAGGAATTCGCGCATTCCTAGAAAGACTGGAATTTCAAACCAAATCCAGTCTTTAATGTTTACATTGGACTCAATTAAATTTCATAAAGTACTCGAATTAGTGCTTGAAGGCAATGATACCGCCTGCAGCGATTCCTTTGTGCACCTCGTGGCCATGTACGTGACTCATCTAACATTTCTCGGCTACTCGTGTATTGCTTCCCAGATGGAAAATGAAAAAAATTCTTACACCCTTATATCGATTGAAGCCGAGTGTTTTCTTTTTGTTGACACCAACAAATGATTGATTATGCGAGCGACAAATCGTCTTCTTGCCTCGAGTTGCAATGATGGATGACAAACGGTAGCTATTCGAAAACCAGTTAAGCGGAGCCGAATGAGAAAATATAATTGATGCGTTTGTCTAGTGGGTGTACTGATCTTGTAACGTGTCAAAAGCGACTTATTCTTAGATTTACTTTCAGCACAAATCAAGGGTGTTACATTAAACATCCTGAATTTATATATACTGTTATAAGCATATGAAAAAGGAATTCGATTAACTTTGGTCAAGTTCCCGAGCTACTATTTCAAGGACTGAAATAAATGAAAGGGAATTTCTCGGCTAATTGTCATTTATCCGTAATTTACAAGTCCTATGATTTCCTTGCTACCAGTTTCTAACCTACTTCATGTATATACAACTACTTTACACGAAAAGCTGAATACATTTAATTATAAGTTATTAATTTACAATTATCGAATCATCAAATTATTTCCCTGATTTGAAGTTTTTCATTTAAAGTCAACACAACGAATCTTTTTCAAAATCAAAATTATATCATAAAATGTAGATAAATATTGAGTAATTATCACTCTATGTAATAATAATGTAATCCTGGTAAAATGTAACTTACATTAGCATAATGCTTGGAATTATGTTATTATAAAGTTTACCTAATTATGACTCCAAAGGAAGAATGGAACAGAAAAAAGTCTGACGGGATCGGGAATCAAACCGGGGTCTCCAAATTGCCGGTCGGGTGTTCTGTCTGTCGAGCTATCCCGGCAGAACATTTTTCCAAGCCATTCGCCAACAACAAAGCAAACCATTCTAATTATGACTCCTTTAAAATTTAATAAGGCGATGGTAATGACTGTAAATAAATAAATAAAATATAAATAATCGATACAAATGAAAGAATATTTCAAATCATGAGATTATGTTTAACTAAATTAACTAAAGATAATACATCGAACTGAATATTAGGATAACAAGATATTCCTTTAAGATGTTTTTTTCCTGAATGCCTCTAAATATCTTATGTTTTTCTTTACGTTGACATTACTACAGGACAGCTGATCCACTTGTATTGATATCCACTTGATTTATTATAGTAATAATCTTTAAAATTTTGTAATAAATAGTCACCGTATATGAATATATAAAATTGAGTGGTACCTAACAGTTGTATGGTAGATAGCCTTGAAGACGTATAACAGCTCAATATATATCTCAAACAATACCACGTCTATTTGAGCACATATTAAAATTTTTCGAAATGCTTGCTTCATTTTGAATGCATCACGAAAGCTTAAAAGACGATGAAATGAGATCGGTGTCAAAACAAACAGCATCATTATATCTGAATACTTGATTCAACCACTGATGCTCTTAAATGGCATTCCCATAATGACAGAAATATACTGTGAGCCTAGAGCTTAGTACTACGTCTGCCTCCTTATTGCTTGGTTTTGCAGGCTCTTTACTAAACCGGTTTTGATTTAAAGTACATTAATATTCATAGAACGTTATGAATACTTACATACTTAGGATGGGCCGTCTAAGAGTAGCAAGATTCGTATTCTTTTTAAGCTTACGCTAAATCTCGGTTTCATTCGCAGCAACTTCCTTTGATTCGTTTCACTGTTTATTCGAATGAAATTGAAATACTCGTTAAGCCATCGAAATATCGAATAAAAATGAGTCATTTATGGTGCGTGAAAACGTAGAAATTCATTTAAATTCGATTATTTTCGTTAAAGAAATTATTGCGTCATAGAATTTAAGTAAATTTCTGATAATTTATAAAGCTAATTCAATTTAGTTTAATTAGTTTTAGACAAAGAACGCATGCCAACGAAAGAGTAGAGCTTAGGACTTCATTGGTGACGGCATTAAGATATTTAATGAGGAGATTAAGTTGAAGTCAGCTCCGCGCAAGGATCCCAAAGATGAAACACAAAAATATTTTCGGAATAAACCCGCAAAATATCCCCATTGGACCCTGTAAAAAGAGAGATCCTTTCCGAGGAATGGCAATTCCAGCAACCGCGTCCGTCGTACTCTCGGGTACAGGAGACGTAATCCGGCCATCGGCGTATACGAGGCAATCGCTTTCCTCTGACAATCAACTTATAGATAAAGGGAGAGGGAGTGGGAGGAGGAAGATATTGAGATAGGGAGTGGGAAAAAATGAGGTGGGAGGGGGAGTTAACTCCGGCGTGGGCGTCCGAGGGATGGCGAGAGTCCCTGGCTTGGAATGTATCCAACGCACACCTGTTAGGCGGGGCGCACCCTTCCCCTGTCCTCTCCCCATCCTCTCCTTCTCCTCCTGACGTCTGTAATTAGCCGGGTCTCCACCCCGCAGCGCTGTTTGTCTTCCCGTCGGCCCCACTCCCACATTCCTCCCTCTCCTCTCTTTCTTATCCCACTTCGTAATCTCCCCCTCTTTGCCGCCACCCTCGGCGCCCTCTACCTATTGCTATTGCTCTCCCGCTCCAGAAAAAAATATGGAAAAGTGAAGGATGAAATGCGAAGTTCATCTCGAGGCACTACGTGTACATCAGGGGTGCCCAGCAGTTTCATCTAGTTAAGGGGTGTCCATCCCGCGGGCCCCATGCGGCCCTTCACTCGATTCCGCGCGACCAAATGGCTTATTTCTTATTTAGTTATTTACCAATGTCCCGCAAACATCCTTTTTAATGGACAATTACAATAGTGGGTTTCAAACAATAACAGCGGACGAGCATACAAAACCATTTCCTAACCGAAAAACCCGACTATCTGGGATTCGAACCCGGGACCATGGAGTTTACGCTATCCACTCCGCCACTGCAGCCGGTAATCCTTCGCAACAAGTTTCAAACAATTTTCTATACCTGTTTGATAACAGAATTAGAAATGTACACATTGAAATTATAAAAAAATTGAATTATCTTTAAATATCATGCTATTAAGCTGCCGATGTTTGATAACTTACTATTATTTGTAAGTACGGAGAGACCTGCGAACCAGAAAGGCTATATTGGATATATTGCAGCCCAACGGAGGTAAAACCGTGGGCACTGCTGATTTACATGTACACTTGTACCCTGTGTCCCATCTTTAGCCATGTGGCAGGGGGTGTATGTACCGTTAATCAATTTTTCTAATCTGTTACTTTCGCGTATCGTCCGCCGAAATAATGAGTATCTGGAGACACTAGTGTTTGCATCTGTTATCCTAATTTCTTTTTAGAAATCTGATTCAGTATCTGATCGAACAATATAACAACGCGGACGTGAAATATCTACTACGTCTTCCGAGAACGTAATATCTCCAAATTTATTGAGCAAAATTAACCTTAACTTCAATCTCGCTTGTTCTAACGGATACCATCCTATGAGTATCTTGGATACGCTTACCAGTCTATCGTAGTAACTCTTGACAAACCTCAGAGGTTTACGCTGGGTCTAATTAGAAATAGAAAATGCAGAAATAATAAAGTACGATGTTAACTATCGCGTGCAACAGTGTGTAGACCAAACTAAATATTCCATTAAAATTCTGGTAAAATTATTTCTATAAGAGAGGTGTTAACATTAAGTTAAAAATTTACTATTTGATGAATGTTTAAACTTCAACGGTAGCTCACTATTAATCATAAGGATTGTTATAATTCAGTAATATAATTAAATATTGATTTATTGCAACATGATAAATACCGAAGTTTATTATATAATTTACTATTCAAACCAAAATCAACTGTGAGAGCAAAATAATTGCAGTATGGTTCTAAAAAATTAAAGAACACATTGTGAAAGCATAAAAATATTTCAATTCTTTGCTGAATGTAGCTCATTAATTTTTACTAATCTAAGAAAAAGATTCGACCGACAAGAATTAAGTAAGGAACGGAGAATTCGAGTAAATCTTCGGGAGGTCGACCTTTACACACATAAATACAATAATAAGAAATCGGAGAGGTGAAGGTCTGAATTTTATAATTGTAAAGTATGCTATAAATTTGCTGTCCGTACGATAACCATACTGGTTGGGAGTACTGGAATAGGCAACTATTTCTAGTATGAAAAATAGCGACACGACTGGGACTCGAACCCAGGTCTCCCACTTTCCGGGCAGGTATTCTNCATATTTTAAAAGAAGTATTAATGCTATTAATAATGCAAAAACATCTATTAGGTATTAAATAAGAATTCTTTACAGCGTCTAAAAGCATGTAAATTAGGCGTACAATCCAACATTTAATTCACGTTAATGTTTTAATAGGGAGCTCATAAGGTATACGTTCAATTCCTTCAACAGATTATAATTAGCTCATTCTTATCTTTCATTCTAAAAATATTGAACACAACAGCATTTTGGCATCGAATGTATAATTTAATAGAAATGGATAAACATGGAATAATAGTTTGTGGTACCTAAATGCTCAACATCTTCAGTAGTTCCGTTCCACTAACACTTGTGAGTATATGAAAACTGCTTTGAGATACAAAAATACCACTTGTCTGCAGCACGCATAAAAGAAATTCTGCGTACAGAACAAAAAGGCATAAACAGCTGGCACTAAGGGTGGAATACGAACTATAATGGATTGTTCTTTCATATAATACATGTATCGGATTATCAAGATAGCCTATGGCTTTATCATCCGCAATTGCTATTTGGCGTAATACAGAAGCATATGCGGGAACTTGCTCGCAAA
Source organism: Ladona fulva (assembly GCA_000376725.2). Taxonomy (NCBI): domain Eukaryota; kingdom Metazoa; phylum Arthropoda; class Insecta; order Odonata; family Libellulidae; genus Ladona; species Ladona fulva. The sequence continues at coordinate 567,836 of KZ308353.1, read as the reverse complement.
TTATATGCATAGAAGTGAATAAGTAGGCAGTTTAATCCGTCAGAAACGTGAAACACGACTCATCGCTGCGTCATTCCAACTTATGTAACGTTTTTATATCAAATACTACATCATAAGTCATTGCAGCTCTTGCGAGTGGTTGACTTGTAAATCAATGGTTACCACTTGAGTTCAGGAGTAACTCTGAGAAAACAAACACCACAGACACATGAACATAGGATTCCTTTGGTTAGAGATTAATCGTTATTGCATAAAACTTGAGTCAATCGTTTACCGAAAGAACTATAGCAAAACTTATTCATCTAATGCAGTTGGGAATCGAGTTTCTAAAATGCTATGTCTTATGCAGGCGTATGATAAATATGCCATATTCTACTGACCCTTAGTTCATAGCCATCGCGCAAGATACTACTAAAGGCGATTTCCTTCTCGAGCTACGGGTGATTAAGTATCACCCATTTTCCAATAAGATGTCTGTACGACCTTTCTTTTCGAGAGTCTAACCCATCTATAGTGTATTCAGTGCCTTGGGCAATCACCTGGCACTCCTTTCCTTTGCACCGGCCCTGATCACCCACAGACGCCTTTTATGGCCAAAGGACCTAACGGGGCATTAAAAAAAGTCCTTCACAATGCGATGACGGAGGCCGGGAGACAAAACGACTGTTGGAAAAAATGACGAGCATGAAACAATAATTATCATCCTCCTCGGTGATTAACCAAAACAAACCTTTTTTGAATTTATCCGTTCGAAAATATTTTAAACTTTATTACCGCGACGACTATTTCTATCTATTTTCATTGTTATTAAGTTGTGAAGAAATCGCTCATAAAAATTTGATAATTTTTCTTTTTCTCTGCGGACCAACTTCAGTTGTCTTCAAATTGACGATCAACAAATTTGCAGAATACCTCTTGTTCTAACTAATGGGATGCCACTTCACCACTGACTGTCAAACATTTTTTCTTGTTTATAATTAGTGATAAGAAAAGACTATGCAAAGAATAATTCATTCTGCAAAATTACCTTCTAATTAAATTAGAATGTAGGTGGCGAGAAGGTAACTAAGAGCCTTATTAAGCATTACATTTCCAATTAAAAGGAAAGAATTTAGTTTTATAAACGAAGAAAAAGCTATTCTACTTGATTGATAATGGAAAAGAGGTTGATACTACGGATAATTGACGAAGAATTACCTGAACTGAAAGTCAATCCAATCTTGACTCTTATAGAAACTTAAGGCAACTTTAATTTAAGAAGTGCCCCATTTAATTATAAAAATAAGAGTTGATAATCATTCAAAAGAAGTTTCTCACAATAGCAGATTCAAGGTAGATTTTCTGAGATCAGTCGAAATTAATGCTACATGAAAAGATATCTGAGTTTACACTGAAATTCATGTATTACTATATTGGACAAGAGGACCTATGAAAGGCGATGAGATTGAGTTATCGGTGACATCTTTTTTGAAGGGACTTATAAATCAAAGTTTCTCATCGACATACTCACCGATCAAAACATCGCTCTGTTCTGCTGATGACAAGGAATCTTTCACATCTCAAATGGACTGTATAATGTATTGAAATGTGGCTATTAACCTTGAAAAGACAGGGAGCTATTACGATGCAAGCTAGAGAATTTATTCTTGAAGAAATTTAAGGGTTCATTAACATTGTAAAATCTTTAGATGAAACATAGAAAAGCTTATTCAAAAACTACTGGTTTGCTAAAATGGGAGTAATAATGAGTTTAACCACTGCTTGAAGCAATGGGAAAATTGATCTCTAGTACGATAAAATTCGAATTGCGCGCAAAGTATATAGCTGCCTATACAGGCATCAAAAGCTAGCCTGTTTGTATGCAAGAATATTTAAATTCTCCTTTCAGGGTTAAAATATTTTTCACTACCATTTTAAAAATGTCAATTTCTGTAGTTTACCGTACAGTACATCAGTCCCCATGTTGAAACTTTTCCATGTTCAAACGAGTCATAGTTTTCGTGCTTGGGTATTTTGCTGACCTCCATGAGATGGTTTAACAAAAATGTAGAAATCCAAAAATGAAAACAACCTTATTCAAGATTTGATTCGAATCCAGTCTAACAGAAAATTATTTACTCATATACCAAGTGGATGATGGAAAATAATTTAACTTTATTGATTGAAAATAACGATAAGATTGTCTAGATCTTTAAATTACGTCCAACATAGGAAAACAAACTTAAAGCTTATAAGCCTTTAATACGAAAATTATTTGATAGAAAGCATTAAATATAACTCTACAATCCTTTGCTATTCCTACCAATCCCATCAATTCGATTCAACAGGAGTATCTGCCAGTATGTGCAGTAATTCCTTTCTAGTCTGTGTCCAACTCTCTTTGCTTGTTTAGCTTCCATTCACCTCAAATATTTCGCTAATCTGCCATTAAATACTTATTTGAAGAAGAACGCCTGAATTAGAATTTCTACAGATATAAAGTAAAAAATGAAGGTCGCGAAGTTTCTTTTAAATAACGTAAATTTCTCATTAAGTTCATCATTACTAAAGAAAGCGAAAAACTGAAGAAAATATACCTTATGGTCTCAAACGCTACAACATAGTTCTTAACATGCTATTTTTATCAGTAAAATTTTATTTATGCAGGCTATTTGAACCTTAACCCTTCCATTATTGGTAACCTACGGCTTTGGAAATGAGGTCCTTAGGCAGTATGAGGAGTAAGGTTATATGGCCTTAATTTCCTCACTGAGACAATTTCATGAGTGGAATTTCCACCTATGGGGAACATAAAGACGCATAACAACACATGTCATTGCTTTTGATAATGGAATATCAAATGAATGCCATTAATCAGTCATTGATACCTCAGTAGTTTTCACATCATCATAGCTACGAACAAACTTGAGAAAATAATCAATGGGAGATAAATATTTTTCCTATCTTCCACTAAAACACAAATGAAAATCATACAACATTAAATACCTTGTAGAAGTTACAGACAATCACGTACAGATATCAAATCTTTTATTTATTGTTTTCGATGTGATCAAATAATTGTCTATATTGACCATTCTGAGCTGTAGAGGCCGAAACAAACGCTATCATTTAGCACCATTCTCGTCTCAGAAACGTTCACATTATGAAAGCCAGAGACAAAATTAAATGTAAGATACGTTTCTCCACCCCTTACTCGAAAGACAAATTGAAAAAGTTAACAAAAAATCGTAGACCGAAAATTTTTTATCAAATTAGAGCTGATCTGCTATTCGCAATCACGAAAATCAGAATATCTTTCCGACTATTTCTGAAAATCGATGAATTGGAACTAATGCGGGACGAGAAACCCATCTTTCCAAGATAATATTTCCGCTATGGATCTTACCGCCATCGAATTTGAGAGTGCACATATTTCACCCCGATCTCCCCGCAGTGTCATCCAGCCAGCGAAATACCCCGATATAGTTCTTCGAAAGCGCACTTAGTCACGTCTAATTCCGAAGGGAACATCAATTTTCGCGGCGATGACAGTATTTTTCCCCTCTAAATCAACACGACGCTCTCCATGCGACGCGCAGGCGTTTGCCCTCAAATTTAGTTCCGCTGCTATAAATCCCTCCCACTATACCGAGAAACCCCTGCGCCCCACCAATTCCCTCCGCCACACCTCTTAGTTTCCTGACGCGCGCCCGTGCTGCATTGTCTCCGCGAATGATCACCCCGCGCCCGCCCACACCTTTCCCTTTCTTCTCCCGCACGTGGATGCTCATTTTGTCTCCCATTCGATTGTCTCCAATTCCCCTCTCCCCGATTCCCTCCCCTTCCTCCGTAGGACGCACCTGTGAACTCTTTTTTCCGCAACCTGCCTCGGTTTGCGTTATGCTCTCCTCCCTAGTAATTACTGCCGTGAGGAATATGGAACGGAGCATTTTTCTCTTTCAGCCACCCACTCGTTCGCCCTGCATCGCTCTCTCCGCATATCCTTGGTACCCATCCCCCGCACGATGTCCCAAATAGTTTCGTGTCGAAAAATTTTCCTCCCTGTTCTCCTTGCTGGGATGATTATGGCGCAGGAAAATAAACATCGAAGATGAATTATGAGTTGTTCTTAAGAGGTCACCCTACTAAAATGAGATTGTATGCAGACGAAACGGTTGCGTTCTATGACATTTTAGATTTCATTAGGTTATTGTCTCGGCGAGTATTTCACGATAGCGGAAACTGGTATTGTGGATAGCTACGCGTAGATAAGTCATGGCCTTCATCCTAGTTTTCCGCCCTTATTTTTCCAGATTACTTCCAAGAATGAACGTCATTCAAGATAACTTAAGGTTATCCAATATTCTAAAAAGATAGAAATATGTCAAACAGATACGGTACGACATCTCAAGAATAAATGGATATGATTGGAACAAATGAAGAAATCCAAATCTTGGACAAGAAAATGTATAAATTAATTGATATTATGATCTCTACTTATAACCCAAATAACAACATATTTTAACTAAGTGGGTGAATGGAAATTGTGATTGTTTTCTTTGTTTATACTATGCCAACAATCTGAATTTGTTTCTTGAAACTGTATAGATTTAAAGAAAATAATTTTTCAATTTATAACAAAAATAGTCAAGTGAGGTGATACCATATTCATATTATTGGTGAAACCTAAATCTTACTTTTTACATTTTTATATTGATTACGTACCCAGACGAAACCCTTGGAAATATTTATTTATTTAAATTTACACTGCAATTTGGCCTTCTGACCAGGTGGTAGCGTTGGAGGGGGAACATTACATGAAAAAAAAAATAGGATTGCCTGCCATTCGCCCTAGTATATTTAATTCTCAGAATTAGCGTCTGACAAATATTCTACACATTCTGTGGAACAATTCATTTACGAAAATATTTGGTAACAGACATCGAGTTTTTTTAAATAAATTAGCGCATTTTACATTGAAATATTTTTTTAATTTTAAATAAAGTAGCTAGATATATAAATTACAAATTTTCAATTTTTGGGATGGCTTTCAGGAGTTTTAAGGTACGCCTCCTTAAGAAAGAATGCTGTTACAAGATGGAAACTTCTACATGCGTAGAATGATTCATCAACTAAAAATAAAATCCTAGCCATCCTAACTCTCAAATTAAGAATTTATTTGCGAACCTTATAACTCAGTCATAAATTGTATCTTTCCATCTTATTTGTGAATTAAATTCGCGTAGTGTTCACTAGTTATTTAACAAAATAATCTATTTAATAAAACTTAGTGAAAAGCTTTGGTTAATGTTACATATTACACTAAGAAAGTTGTACTGTCTGCTTATTATTTATTCAGCACGATCATGGTTTCGGTAGATAGGTACATCATACTAATCATGATCACACCGAATAAACAATCTGTGGACAGTTTAACTTCCTTAGCGTATTTTTTGCGTTTATTGTTTTCTTATGGACAGACTAGTTGCAAAGACGGTAAAAGGAGAACTGGTAACAGGAGAAAGGTAAATTAGAATATTAAAGGTACGTTTAAAGAGCCTAGAACCGAAATACGAGATTGTGAGAATGTTAAATTAACAGCAAAAATGTCATAAAAGAAAGACATCTGATGGAGCAAAAGTTTTTACGCCTTTTGTAAATTATTAACTCGTAAATTATATTTTAAATCTTAACTAAAGCTGTAGCTAATCCAAGTGTTTTTAAACAGTTTTCTAGCTTAAAGAAGTGCCTTGAAACATCACAGGAATAAGGGTTAAGGAAAGGCCTGAATACTTTGCAGGATAAAGTCCTGCGGCTGATTCCAAGGGAATAACGAGTGTAAAAAATAGCGACATGACTGGGACTCGAAAACATGTACCCAACTTTCCGGAAAGGTAGTTCAGTGGTTAGAATACCTGACCGGAAATTTGGAGACCTGGGTTCGAATCCCAGTCATGTCGCAATTTTTCACACTTGTTATTCCTTTAGTATCACAGAAATATTCCTTAGAAAATATTGCAAATCTATGATTAGTTGCCTATTTTTTGTAAATGATTTCCTTGTAAGAAAATCGGTTTTCAAAAAATGAATTCTGATAAATCTGCGTTTCGCGGATTTTTTTTACTCCCTTTCCCTGCGAGTGTTTCCCCGCTAAGTTGTTTTTTTTCCTATGCCAACCCTAAGTTTGAAAGATTTTTCCCACACTCTGCACATTCTTTTTGTTTTTAATTATTCTACGTAATGTCATAGCAACATACACATTTAGATGGAAGAGAGGTCTAATTGGGCCTAACCTCGCCAATATAGTGTTGATCTATGCATCTATAAATTAAAATGATCTAGGTTTTAGTAACAGAAATCTAACTATATGAATATATCACACAAATTACGTGACACTGAATGAAAGATTCCATTCAAAATCACCAAAAGTAGCACATGCGAAGCAACCAAAGACTATAATTATTAAAAATGGATTCAATTTCACTTTCTAATTATTTGAATCCTAGAACGGAGGTGAAAGGACTATCGTCTGTCGCTACAGGAAAAAAATGCATCTTATTTTCCGAACGTTTTTAGAAGAATTGCGGAAAATTGATATTAACTTCAACGCTTCGCGTGCTAGCAGCCCTTTTCTAAATTTGGATCGCGACTGAAGTGGCTTCTCCCAAAACATTTGCATAGAACTTCCTCTATTACAACCACTGCGAAGAAGCATCGCCGAAGTGTCTCGCGCTCAACTAGCATGTTAAATAAGAGAGCATAAATGCTCTCGGAGATCGCTTCCTCTGAACACTGATAGCAAACAAAGGAGTCTTTTATCTCTCACTTTTTTCTCGCACCTTCTCCTCCACTCAAATCCACTCATTTCCTTTTCTCCCTCGAACGCGTCAATATTTGCGCTCCCCGTCTACTTCAGAACGCGCTCTCTTCACAAGCTATTTTTAAATACGCAAATTTCTCCTCTGTGACCTGCTGAATTTCACCGTTCGCAACCTACCGCTAGACACACCCTCGCAGGTGACACTTCCGCGTACGTTCTCAATCTAGTGTAACTCAAAAAGGAATTTACCCCGACATCATTTATATTTCCACGTTACAACTGTCAAAAAGCCTTCGAAATCAATTTTAAAACAACTCTAATTTTCACATCGCCGCCTTTAAAGTTTATGAGAAAAATTACCAGCTACTGGCTGACCGCGGATTAACAGTTTCCAGACGCACATACGCGCTTAAGAACGAACGTTTTCCTTATTTATTTAACCGCCTTTTGGTCTTTCTCAGATTTTCAGGTTCATATGGTACGATTTTTAAAGTTTGCATTCAATTGAAATGAATGAGAAATGCTCAAGGATTCATGCTCTGAGACAAAAATGATGGCTCTTCATGAAGGAGGCAATTTCAAGAATATGAATTCAGTCCAAGTATACTCAAAATATTTTCATTATTAGGCGATAATTATACTCGATTTTTAAAATGAATAAATAAAGTAAATCGGAAAAGTATGCAGCCAGTAAAAGATGTCAAAATGATGAATTATTTACATATCTTTCAACCAGAAGCTACAAACCGAATGTTAAATTGAAATATTAACGAGCTAAATTGTTCCAAATATAAATTATACCACTCTAAAATTCCTAAAATATGCTTCTCCTTTGGGGAAAAATCACGATTGAAACCGTAGGCTTTATTTTTATTCATCTAACATTAATTGCATGTATAAATATAAATATAGGCAAGGAAAATTTATAACAAGATCAATTTCTTGTTCTGCATTTCTGTATCACTGGCCATGCCTTGCATTTATTCGTCATTACTACATTATGCGCGATGTTAAGAGTAAGAGAGGTCGGATGAAAAGCGCAACTAAAGGATCAGGTTTCTTAAATGTGAAATTACATGAATTTGAAATTAAATCGCCGGAGGACTGAGTTGAAAAAGCAACGAGATCTTTGAATTTCTGGCGTTATGCCTGAACGAGTGTTTTTTATGAAACAAATGAAATTGAGCAGACAATTTAGAATATTATTTTATGAAAGTTTCTTCTTAAAAACAAAGTAATAAAACTATGCCTCACAGGTAATATTAAGCCATTAAAAATAGCGAATTCTAAAATCTTATACTCGCTTAATGAGGCAGTATTGAGAATGAACATGATAGAAGATATTTTCAAAAACTAGCAGTCCTAGAAGAAACGAAACATTTTAAACTGTATTTCAATTTAAAAACTGCTGTATAATGACGTCAGAGAAAAACTTAAGGAAACAGGACAACTTGCTATGGAAATAAAGAATAGGGTACGCACGTTAAATTAAAGAGTTTCTGCTCGTATTCGTAAAAATTACCTATTCCTAATCAGTTAGCTACTGCTCTATCTTAAAATTGGAAATTCTATCATAATTAACTTTCAGCCGAAATGGAAATTATTAGGGAAAATGTTACGGATATCTTCCTCGGGATACTAACCCTAGCGAAAGATACATAGAATTTTTCGCAATTTGTCGCCTAAAAACTATAGCAAAGGTCATTGTTGTAGATGGGAATGCAATTAGTTTTATTATAATGGTGCGATCGATTTCAAAATCGTCATCTCTCACAAAGAGAGAGAGTTCATCTACATGCTTATTACTTCAAAGGTCGGTATTTTTTGTATGCCCCCACTCATACATACAACTTTATATGCGCTCTTGGTAGGGGACTAATTGGTGATGAGAGCTTACTTTTCTCATCAGGGCTAACGATTAAGCGTATGACTGAATCAGAAAAATCCAATTGACTCAAAGGGTCCTTGAGAGGCGTCCTCCAAACAAATCCTCCGATTCAACATGAGAAATGCTTGACGGGTGGCTCGCGACGGGCACATGCGAGTGTTATCAGTTTTCGCCCAAGTTTCCCAGCAATAGTTCTGTTTTCTATCACTTCCCTCCCTTTCCTTCTCCTATATCTCCACTTGAATGTCTCTCAGGCTTGATTTATATTGGCCTTCCCTCCAGCCTTACATCAATAACCTGCGCCGTCCCTATTTCATTAGACCTCCTCATTTCGTCGCTACGTCACATCCTCTTACCTCGCTCTGTTCTCATTATCTCTTACTCATCAAGACTTCAAGTTAGCTTTCAATGCTCTTTAGACCGTCAAATTATTTTGTAAAGCTTCATTTAGGTTGTAACGTATGCCAATTTTTTCATATCCAAGTCGAGACTTCATTCGATGCTGACTTTCTTGCAAGAAAAATATCTTCTGGTCATATTTTAAAAGAAGTATTAATGCTATTAATAATGCAAAAACATCTATTAGGTATTAAATAAGAATTCTTTACAGCGTCTAAAAGCATGTAAATTAGGCGTACAATCCAACATTTAATTCACGTTAATGTTTTAATAGGGAGCTCATAAGGTATACGTTCAATTCCTTCAACAGATTATAATTAGCTCATTCTTATCTTTCATTCTAAAAATATTGAACACAACAGCATTTTGGCATCGAATGTATAATTTAATAGAAATGGATAAACATGGAATAATAGTTTGTGGTACCTAAATGCTCAACATCTTCAGTAGTTCCGTTCCACTAACACTTGTGAGTATATGAAAACTGCTTTAAGATACAAAAATACCACTTGTCTGCAGCACGCATAAAAGAAATTCTGCGTACAGAACAAAAAGGCATAAACAGCTGGCACTAAGGGTGGAATACGAACTATAATGGATTGTTCTTTCATATAATACATGTATCGGATTATCAAGATAGCCTATGGCTTTATCATCCGCAATTGCTATTTGGCGTAATACAGAAGCATATGCGGGAACTTTCTCGCAAATTATATGCATAGAAGTGAATAAGTAGGCAGTTTAATCCGTCAGAAACGTGAAACACGACTCATCGCTGCGTCATTCCAACTTATGTAACGTTTTTATATCAAATACTACATCATAAGTCATTGCAGCTCTTGCGAGTGGTTGACTTGTAAATCAATGGTTACCACTTGAGTTCAGGAGTAACTCTGAGAAAACAAACACCACAGACACATGAACATAGGATTCCTTTGGTTAGAGATTAATCGTTATTGCATAAAACTTGAGTCAATCGTTTACCGAAAGAACTATAGCAAAACTTATTCATCTAATGCAGTTGGGAATCGAGTTTCTAAAATGCTATGTCTTATGCAGGCGTATGATAAATATGCCATATTCTACTGACCCTTAGTTCATAGCCATCGCGCAAGATACTACTAAAGGCGATTTCCTTCTCGAGCTACGGGTGATTAAGTATCACCCATTTTCCAATAAGATGTCTGTACGACCTTTCTTTTCGAGAGTCTAACCCATCTATAGTGTATTCAGTGCCTTGGGCAATCACCTGGCACTCCTTTCCTTTGCACCGGCCCTGATCACCCACAGACGCCTTTTATGGCCAAAGGACCTAACGGGGCATTAAAAAAAGTCCTTCACAATGCGATGACGGAGGCCGGGAGACAAAACGACTGTTGGAAAAAATGACGAGCATGAAACAATAATTATCGTCCTCCTCGGTGATTAACCAAAACAAACCTTTTTTGAATTTATCCGTTCGAAAATATTTTAAACTTTATTACCGCGAAGTGGATGCGAAAAAGGGGTGACCTCACACCATCTATCACACCGTCCGAAAACTTTCTCTGACTTAACGACAAAAATATACTGAGAAATAAATCGCCGGTCGTTTCTAGAACGTGGACAATTAACAATCGTTCATTTAAAAGTAGAAATGAAAATAATCTTTCTTCGGCGAGGAGCGATATTTGTTCACTTGGGTGAGCGTTGATGCCACCTCCTTTTTTTGTGGTTGTGCACTTCCTCTTCCGCAATTATCTTACGTAATCGCGACAATGCAGCGCTCTCCCATTTTGGCGCCAAAGCGTAATTTTCTAAACAATCTTTTCGACTCAGGTCATTTTCTCAATGCCAGGACACGTGTTCTTATTTCCTTCCCTTCTCCCCACGCCGATGGCGTACGGCAATAAATAATGCTTCAAAATTTTTGACTAGTAATTAATAACGTTCCATCATCATCCCGAGCCTTTTTTTCTCCCTCTCTCTTTTTATAGACGTCCACCGCGCAGATCTCTCCTCCTAAATAATGCTCCGAGTTTAAAGGTCTTTTGAATTCCAGTAGCATCCATTATTTAAATCTTTCTAAAGTGAAAAAGATTTATGCCTCGCGTGTGATGATTTAATTATTTTTATTCGTCGGGGCGGATTTTCGACAGCGAACGGATTGCGGAAAAAAATGACGGCGCGACATGTCAAATAGCTTTGATTCTCAACTCCACCCTTTTATTTCTAAACCGATAATTAGGATGGCTTGCCTCGTTTTTGTTTCACATCGCCTCGAACTGATGTTTAAAGCTTTCGCTGCAAATAAGAGATGATTTTTGTGCACAATGAGTATTTATTCGTGGCTCAAATAATTAAAAACCCAAAGAATGTATCAAAAATATTTAGTAATAGGTTATACAACAAACCCTCCTCGGTCCCTAAAAACAATCAACATGCTATCTAAAGGATAGCTAGGTGTGAAGAATTAGGAAAATAGAATGTTTAGAGTAAGGGTTGCAACTGATAACACCTCAGTATTCTCACATATGTTACTAATTATTTTATAAAAGCTGCAGTTTTGACTAGCAATTTTTCAAGGAAATAATATGGCCAACTTGTTGTTAAACTCTGTGGAACGATACGTGATTATAAGTTGATAGTTGCATGCTAAATTCTGATAGCTAGCTAGAAAATAAAATGGCAATACCAATCAAAACCAGTTTTATAAACAGTTTTAAATTTTCGCAAACCTACAGACATATAGAAACTACCCTGCATTTCGTTTTCCTTATTTACTGAAGAAAATCAGTTTCACTCTTTGGAAAGATAGTCTCAATCGATTTAAAATAATCCTACTATGCCACAATGCAAAAATTGCCGTAATTTGCAGAAAAACTGAATGCTGTCGGTTCCTTTGAGATGAAACAAAGTTTTTAAAATGGTGCATAGCAATACGTTAATAAAATTTTAAACCAAGTTATTTTATCATTATGGATACTTCTTAGATGCTTCTTACCACACTAAGTAGGTACTACAATAGATTAATAGCATGCAGTTTTGGATAGGATGAAAAGACAGTAAAGACATCCGATGCAAGGACACGTAAATACGATGAAGTTTCTGTTTTCGCAAATCTCATGTGTAACTTGAAAATTTTTAAAAGGACAAAGCTTTTCGAATACATTAATTTCAAAAATCGAACAATAACCATTTAGTCACTTACCGACTAATAAGAAAAGCAATTTAAAAGGTGGTATTTACTTGTCCATGATGCAATAGCTTCAAAGATAGCAACCTTTTTAATTTTCTGCGGAAAGGGAAAGTTTTTCAAATAATTTCGTCGTCATTCATATTAGTAAATGTTCGTTTCCCGTCCTTGAAAAGACGATCCACGATTTTTATGTTACCTTTTCAACTTTTTGCGGAAAAAATCAGCGAAAGAAATCTAATTTCCCTCTTATTGTCCCCTTCCCTTCCATCTTTCCAGCACATATGAAATGATGCTGATCCGATAACCTTATAAATGCCTACTGCATAAAATACTACCGAAAATTACGAAGAAAGCGATTCCATTCCGGACTAATGACAACTTTGGATTCTTTTTGGAATCTTTTCTTAGCCTCTTTTTCATTTCTACATTCATTCTTAACCCTTTCCAGAGAGCATTCTTCTGCGGCTAATATTTCACTATCTCCTGTTTTTCGACTACGGCATCTGAGATACAATTTTCCGCTTGACACCTTGAGGGAGATAAGAGGAGAGGAAAACGAGGAAAATACTGGGAACCAGTGGACAGAAGTTCGTGTTTCTTCCCATCGCCACACATTCCAAGGCTCCGATCCAGAGCCGAGGAACAACAGTGAAAATGAAAACAAAAGGCGAATGATGAAGACGATAATTATAAACTGCAAAAATTGAAAGGGAATTTGATCATGCATTAACAAGCGAGTAAAGTAATATGCGAATGAATAGATAAATATAATAGAAAAGTGACTGACAAATGAGATAAAATATGAAAACAGAGCCAGATCAACATTATAGATCTATTAGAACAAAGACTAATAAAAAATGAGGTTTTCTCAAACAAATATGTCTTTGAAAATATATTCAAAATTGACCAACAAAAAAATGTGAGCCTGACCAAAAATATTTAGAGAAGACATAAATTAGCGCGGCCTTGAGAAAGAAAAACATAACTAATAATGTAAACCTCTGGTTCTTTCTTGGGAAATTGTTACTCCTGCCGGTTCCACCTAGAAACACCCTCATTATTCATCGATAATTCAGCTGATTTAACCTTGAAAGATTCCTCCTTTCAGAAAATAGAATTAGTTGGTAATAATTAAGGAGGAAAATGAAGCAAAACTAAAGATCCAGTGTCTCCAAAAATCATTTGACAAGACTGTGAGATAGGAACCATAGCGACGGATATTAAATCGAATTGTTTCGAAGGAGTGGTCAATAACATCAAGTACTACAAAATGCACTCCTATCTTAAGTTTAAGAAATTTAAGTTCGTTAGATTTAGAATTCACACAGGATAATGTGATGGCAGCATTGCGATGGTGAGAAAACGACATACTCTTAACGTTTCGATTCACTAATAATAATTAATTCTTTAAAGGATACAGGAAAATGATCCAAATTACTTCCATAGTCATAATTATAATTGTTGACGAGCATACAAGACCATTCGCTAGCCGAAAAATTTGACTATCCGCGACTCGAACCTAGGACCTTTGGTATGGAACACTAGCAAGCTAACCACTTCGCCACCGGTAACTACTAACCCGAGGTAAACACTATTTTCTACGAATAATTTCGCTTTATAATGAGTCATGCTAAAAATTTTGAATGCCGTGATGGATTAGGTAGCCATCATCCAGGAAAAATTAGTATTTAAATTCCTAGCGTTAAATTTAAGCCGTTGGATACAAGAGATGTGACATAAGAAACAGGGTGGAGGAAGAAGACATGCTATGGTGGAATATTTACACCATTGAAGAAGAAAGAGAGAAGGGAAGTGAGGTACAGATAAGACCAAGGAGAACTAAGTAAGAAAAGGCCGAGACAGCGGTTGAGGAAGAGGTAAGATAGGATGGACGCGGAGATTGAGGGGATGAGGAAAAGAGGAAAGGGAGAAGGTCGATCTTCCTCTTGAGCGGTAGCATATCGCTCGAGGGCTCCAGCCGTAAGTTATGAACCGGCAATCACCCCTCACCAACCTTTCTCCTCGCCGCCAACCACTTCCTCCGCTTATGTAAATTCTTTCCCTTGGGCCACGGGCCTCCACATCCCAGCCTCTCGGACCCTTGCCCTTCCCCTGCCTTCCATTACCTCCTCCGAACCTCTACCCATTCCATTACATCCATCCACCTTTTTTCTGTCTCCTCCTTAACCATTCCCTATATCTCCTCTACCCCTTCATATCCTCCCTAGGGTGGAATACCATTGCGAAGGAAAACTCCCTCGCTCTCGAAAGTATGGATTTATTACGATTTCATCACTATCATCAGAGGGCCATTGCCCGTGATATACGCGACGGATTACATTTTTCGGAGGCTTGGATAAATATGGGAGAGAGGGCCTTTTGATTCGTGCCTCGCGGTAGCCGCAACGTCCATTTTTCTCGCGTGACCGCGTGATAGGTGTCGGACAGGTAGTCGTGGGGTTCAATTTGTCATTGGGTGAAAAGAAGCATTCGTCCGGTGCTTTGCTTGTAAGGTTGCCACTTCCCGATGCTATTTCTCTCCCTCGATCCTCTGTATCTCTGTCGAGTTTCTCCTTCCTTGATTTAAACATCTCGCATTCATAAAGGCGTCTCATCACGGAACCTGGTAGCTGTTGGAATTTCCATAATCTATACCGTCTCCTGAGATCATTATGAAATGGGCAATTTTTACTTCAGCGCTTGCTGCATTTGGTCTCCAAAACGTGCAGTAAAATTGATTGAAACCTGTGGCTAACATATCCTCACGTGACCTCTAAAATTGCAATTGATCTCTCATTTGAACTGTCAGCGATATCACTCTTTGCTTACGCTTCCTGTATTCAAATATATTTTTAAGTTGTGGCCATGCTAAAGGTCTATCGGAATGATATGTTACTTGAAACAGTGTCATCAATTTTTGGCTCACAGAGTCCTAATTAATGGCTGTCAATAAAATATATTAAAGGTTTTTGAGAGTAAGAATTCAAGTTTTACTTTGTTTGGTAAATAATTTTACATAATTGGTAGTAATGTCTTTCCCCACATGGTTGCATAACGTATGGATTAATATATTAATGTATAGTTATTTTTCGGTTATAGTTATCATTCGTTCTCTATCGCTGGTATATTGATAAAATCATCCTCTTAAAATTTTCATCAACTGTGTTTGAATTATAATATTTCATAATTAATTTGGAGTCTTCAGATGAACTAATTTTTTTATGCTAAAGTCAAAATATTCACATTATTTACTACAAAATGAACTAATACGAAAACCACAACACATTTATTTTATGTGGATACGTGAACTTAAAATTGAAATTTAAATTCCACAATAATAATTACTTCAATGTTTGATTCATCAGCAATTCTTTACAGGTCATCAAAGGAGTTAGGAATTCAAACTAATAAACATAAAGCCTCACACCTTTCCGTCAAAGAAAATTATTTCTTAAAATATATTTTGGTTTTCTTGTTCGTTAAATTGTGCAAATCCATCCAGAAGGCGATGAATTACTGTAGTAAAATAATTGAAAATTTCATGCACAGTAGCTGCAATATAGTTAATAAAAACGAATGAATGGTACCACATTTGACTAAAATGAATTAATTGCCTTCAATCCAAAGGGTCTTCATTACCTGACTGACCATTGAAAACTCTCGTACATACACATATCAATTGGAAGAGATACCATATATCTCGCGAAGATACTTTCAATATTCCAGCCAACAGAAACAGTTGAATATTCATTGCCGATGTTCATTCCAAAATTATTCTTCGCGAATTCAGACCCAGGCGAATCCCTTCATAACTCAGATATCATCATATCCCCTCCTTTTTTCGACTGATACCGGGCCGACATATCTCCAAGACCTGGCCGTCCGCTATCATCTCATCTCTAAGACCACTTTCATCCCCACCCTCCACCCTTTATCTCCATCCACACTATCCCTCACGACCATTTTTTCCTCAATATTCCCTCATTTTCATCCCGCACCTCTCTCTGCAACCTCACCACCTCACCTTCTGTTTCCCAGACGTAAAATATACCGATCTTTCTATCGTCCTAAGGGCCACCGAAAGTGCACCTCTACCGATTCCCAGATTCCGCACCCTTCCAAACAGATGCTTATCTCGATTTTTTCCTCCAACTCTTTGCCCGAGAGATATTTTGTACGGACCGTATCCACAGCCTCCCATTCCTCCCACGGACCCGATCATTAAGTTCCCTACGACGCCGCTCCTTAGCCCGGAGGCGATGCAAGCGTCGTGATTCCTGAGTACGTCACGGTTTCCTTCTTGGTCTTATTCATTTTTGTCCAGCGACAGAGCTACCGCTCCCGTATATCTCCTACGAATTATCTCACAATTTCGGATCTTTTATTAAAGTTGCCAACCGTTTAACGATCGAGAAAAAAGGCGATACGCTAAGGAAAAAAAAAACATGTTCGCCTTTCAGTGAACGCTTTCTTCTTGAACGCAACTTTCCGAGTAAAAAAAACCTTACTCTCGTTGATTGATATAACCGATTTGATTCCTCGCGATACCACTGAATCTGAGATGGAAGTATGGTAGTGATTTATGGACTAATAATTTCGATACTTGACTCCTACGTAGCGGCACTGAAGGTAGCGTTAAATTTTAATAGTTAGGTTTGGCACTCCAAACTATCTAGATTGAACTCCAAATCGGTCAATTACCCGTGAGACGGTTTTTTACCGATGCAAAGATAAACTTCTTTTAAGGGGATATGAATATTTGTCTTTTCGACTAATAATTGGGGAATTAGAAAAAATTCTGAGAACATTTCACAGGTCACGGAATCACATTCAATCTTTGGTTCGTCATGTTTCCTTCGGTTAAAGTGTGATTTTCCTGTTATTGCCCCTATTTCAATAAAATACGCAGAATCGCGGCAGAATTTTTGACTAGACAGGTTAATATTGCTTTTCAAAATCGATATATTACGAATCAGACGCCTTTCACCTGAAGGTTCAGATACATCGCATAGCCACGACCTCTCGTGTTCAAGACTTACGAAAGGAAACAAAGCTTTTCTGAGACATTTACTGATTAGTTGAAGTAACTCGCTAATAATAATATCTCTTCTGCAAGATCTCGCAACAGAGATTTCTATTTGAAAGGCTCATTCATCAGACAATTATCCCTTGGTCCAAAACATTTAAATATTCCAAATTGAATATTGGAGAATACAAAAGTATTACGTTTTCCTACTTTATCACAGATGTGTAAATAAGGACACCTCATCGAGGGTCATTTCATGATCAGAATCATAAACTCTAACAATGCTGTCATTCCCAAACTATTGTGTATGGTAGTTGACTGAAGACAAAATTGTACTGTTATTGCCTTGAGATAAAAAGTGCGAATGGCCGTTATCACGCGTTTGTAGATCAGGTACTAAAACCTCGGCTAAAGTTTTGAACTAAAATTAAGATTCTCTTGCAACTTTTAGAGGAATTCCATCTTTCCGATGAAGAAAAACTTGTATTCCGGTGAACTGAAAGTTCGAAACCGATGGTTGCAAATAAAATACACTTGTGGAATTGTGAAACATTTATTTCTACAAATTTTATCGAAAGATTCAACAAAATTTCAGTCATATTTACATTCACAACCTTCAAACTGTCCATCAGAGTGTGGAAGGGGAGATATGAATTATAATTCGCGCAAAATGCTCTTTGACCTTTGCAAAATTTACAGTATGTTAATAGTTGCAAACTTTAACCCGTGAATTAAGGAATAGCAGCGGAGTAGTAAAAACCGGGTAAAAATAATATTGGTATTGATCATCCTATTTCATTTTATATGCTATGCTAAATTAAGAGTAAAAAAATTCAAACCTTTGTCGGATGTCTGTCTTCAACACGCAATTCCTTTCTAACACATCCATTTTTGACAGAACACTTTCTTTATAATACATTCCAAATCTAAAAGAAAGCTCCACTCATGAATAAAAAAATATGAATCTACGCCTGTATTCAATTAAACATTCCGCTAATTAGTCTTATCATTAATCATAAGTCATTCATAAGACAAAAGTAGCGCAAAACCTAGGAAAGTAAACTGAAAAAGACGAATTTCAAATTTCTATAATAACTTCCCTTCTTCCGGAAACATTTGAGCCCTACCCGAATTTTTACTGACCTATGAAACCGCGTTCGACACAAATTGCGGTCAGACGCAGCAGGGAAGGGAAAAGAATCCCATAGAATCTTTTAAGGGGAAAGGGACAGCTGGTCGGCTCCTCCCAAACTTCCAGATTGAGAGCGGGAAAGATAGAGAAAACGTTTGCGTCCCGGTGTCAAGAGAAAGATCTTCTCAGGGGTGTCTCTCTCCGGATGATCGGCTCCGAATGATCTTCACGCCCTCTTCCGATGCCCTCTGACACCCAGACGTCTGGGGTTAAGAGATCGCCCCAATTCCCAAGAGACTCCGACAGGGGAGGAAGAACAGAAGAAATAATCTCCACTCGTAAGGGGTCAGGAGTCATCAATCGATGCGAATCGAAGCTTTTAAGGATGAAAAGGGAGTGGTAATGGCCTTTGGTCAGCCTTGTGTTTACCTCAGCTCGTATCTCTCCACATCCCTTCGACATCTCCGATGGGGAAAACCCGAGGAGACACTTAAAGTCGATCGGACCGAGGATGGGACCGTGCGATACTCTTGGAGATGGGGAGAGTAGCTAGTGAAGGGAAGGAGGCTCAAGAAAATGGGAGACACAAGTGCGAGTCGTAAAAGAGGCGAGGGTGCTGTATATTATCGAATGACAAATAGCTTCCCCTGGTATATATTGCCAAGAAATAAAATTTTCTGCATCGTTTTGGGTTGCCGTTCTTGGTGTTACGTCTCGAAAATTCTGTAAATTTAGCACATCGACCTTTTACTAAACGAAAAATTTTATTGCGATATTGATAAAAAGGCCATGTGAGCAAACTTTCGAAAGAAATGGTTGCTTATGTAAATTCGTAGCGGATATTATGATATTTTACGGGCATATGGCGAACCAGTGGTATGTTCCTAAAAATGAAAACAGATGTCCTTCTATTCCCATCAATGATGGTTGAATCTCCATCTCCTCCATCATTAACTACAAAAACCGACTGAGTTTAATTAAGGAGTATATTAAAGTGAGGTAATTAGCCCTTGTTTCTCGATGAATCAGAATGCTACAAGCGGGAAAAGCCCATATTCCTCAATTCAATAATACTCTTTATAGTATTCATAAAAGAGTGACCAAATGAATGTCACCAATCAACATTATTCGCATCTCAACAGCTTTTATATCATCTTAGCCAAGAGGAAAACCGTTACAAAAGTGAATGCAAAATTCATCATCCCCTGTCCTGCATCAATAGACAAATGAAAAATGTTCCATTAAATAAAATAAGGTAGAGGGATCAATGTAAAAGGAGTACTGTTAAAAGTGCTACGACAGCTGAGGTAATTTCGAACGTAGGTCCTCAACGGGAATCAAACCCGGGACCGCTTTCACCGAAGTTGAACGCTTTGCCCACTTGACTATCCAGGAGCCCACCAATATTTTACAGTTTCTACATCGATGAGCTGTACTACGAAGACATAATGAATATCAAGGGATGAACTTGTAACTCCCGAAGATGGCAACGTAGTTGCCGAAAAACGAGTACGTATTGAGAACAATACTTGCAAAGCACAACCACTGAGAATCCTAACCCTTTTTGGTTAGAATTTTTCAACGATTTGTTTGTTCGCTAACAACGGCTTATTGGAGGTTTTTGGAACTCTAATAGAGAAGAAGGGCATATCCGATACTTTTATGAGGAGCTAAGTAGACATTTAATAAATACATACGCTCCTTCACATTGATTAAGAATATGACGGTCCAAAACCACATCCGTGCTACTCAAGACAAGTTGATGCTTGGCGCTTGGTAGGGGTGTGACCGCCTATCAATTTCGAGGCGGGATTTCCACCTGCACCTTTGGATCCTTAGCCTTTTAATTCCAGTTTTTCTCCGGTTGCGAGGCAAGTCCGGTATGAAAGATGACTCTGGAATGGGATCGCGTGGGGAAGGAGAGGGCACTTGAAAAGTTGGGGGATACCAGGGAGCTGAAGGGAAGGCGTGGATGGGGTGGAGTGTAAGGGTGGAATTCGTGGTATTTTTAGGGGAAAGGAAGTCGAAATACTCGGTAGAATCATGGGTTAAAAGGACGCGGAATTGAAGCGTTTAGGCCGGCCTATTGGTACAGAATGAATTACAACTTGCGGGCGAAAAAATTTTCCCTCCCCGTTGAATGAAGGATGGGAAAATATTTTAATTAAAATACTTTCGTAAAATCAGGCCAACGGGAGCTACCTGTCGTCCGCTGACTCGATCGTTTAACGTGTTACGATTTTAAGCTATGAGCCTGGATATTGGTAAATTATCAATTGAACTATCTACTAGTTACTACCGTAGCAACTATAAGCAATTCACAATTATATGAAATATGTGATAAAATGTATTTGTGAAGTAAAGCCGCTATACTTAGGCATCCGTGATCCTACGTAAAGTAGACATTACTTACAACCAGATTTTTTAAAGATAAAATGAGAGATAGCAGGCGACTACAGTATTTTTATTAAAAGGAGTAAACGTTTCTCTTATGTAAATATTCGAAATCAGAAAAATTTGACAATTCTTTTACTGTACTCATTTGCACACTTTAACATTAACAACAATTATCTTGTCACATAAATTTATCAATATCAAACATAAACAATGGTATTTTCATGGACAATATTTTCCTAAACGTATTTACCGATGATTAATATTCAATATTCGCGTATTAACAAGCTTAATGATGCAAAATTCAGTATTTTTGAGCGTCTTGAATAATCAACCTTATAACTTGAATTACGTTAACTCTGTGATATTTATAGGAAAGTTAAAAATAAAAATCTTCGAAAGCCCATGATTTGGAAACTAAACCACGAGGCCCCACATTCTTTGGACGCGGTCGAATTTCAATCTTAAACAAACGTCCATCATAAAAGTGTCAGTTTTTTCCACGACGGGCACAAAATGGGCAGTGTTAATCAAGAAGATTTTCCCAGAATGAATTTCCGCAAACTGTTTATAATAGGCGCTGAAGCATGCGACAAGACCCATACCACTGAAAAGGTCCGGAGGCAGGGAGAGAGGTAGCTTCAAAAATGAGAGGTTAATTTTTTTAATGGAAATGAGTGGGACGAGGACGGACATGGGGAAAGAGATATGGGACAGGTGAGGTTACACGATTCCTCATTCGAACCTCAGGAAATTGCATTCCCGCATTCCTCCGACCCTATCCCTCCCTCACTTCCTTTCCTCTGCCCTTATTTACCCATTCCCTTCACTTTTCCCTCCTCCCTTCATCTTAAAAATCCTTCAATCTCAGCCCAACTCATTTCCCAACCTTCATTTCTTGAGGAATCTTTCCAGAGGTATTTTAATGCGCGCAGGCACGTAAAAATGTGTGGGATTGTCGCAGATGTGGACTCAACTACGAGGAAGTGTTAACTTACGGAATCACGTCTCAGTTTCTTTGTTTCATAGTGTTTCCTTCGAAAACTTCCCGCGGTTCAAATCGAATCCAATAAACTTTTATGCGTTCCTCCCCCATCATGTAATATTGCCAGATTATGGTGTCCGTTGTTTAATGCAATTCTCATTTTGATTTCTCATATTGGATTCGCGGAAGAAAAAGAATGTAATTGGAGACGGATCGAGTGCAATAAAAAATTATATTTTTAGATCTATGTATAATCATTAATCACCGTAATTTTTATTTTATGATCTTAAATATTTCTCCTTTTACATAAGCAAACTATAGCTTTTCTCGCGTAATTTTAAGAACCTTTAGTTAAGTTAATGTTTCANGTACTTACAATTTCAAAGATAATTATTACATTATAAGGTATATGTATAAAAATCATGAACAGTATTTGACTTAAATTTGACGTATTTCATGCATAGCTGCTTCTTAACATATTATGTATATACACTAGACTAAAAGTAGTGCTTACCGGCATACGACATTTTTCAATGACAAACTTTTGGAGCACCAAATCAAGGCGGAGTACATATTTCCATAATAAGTCATGAATAAAACTTGGAAATATCGTAAAGTCCTGCATTATGCGGGGAAGGGAACCCTTATCACATGGCGTCTGAGGCGTATGCACTATTTATATTCCGCAATGAAGGAAATAACCGCTTCGGCATAAAGCAGCTGCCGAATAATTTTATCCCCCTTCCATATAGACTGTCACGGGCGTATCCATGTATTAGCATCGCATTACGTCGTATCGTTTTCATTAAATCCATCCCGTCAAAAACGTCTTTTATCTCTCCATTTTAATTTCTCCTTTATCGGTCCCTTTCTTTCACCGCTTTACTTCCGCTTTCTCTTTCTTTCCCTCTCCTTCCTATTGTTTAAATCGAATTTCTCATAAGGCATAATTTGAATGAGGAAGAAGCTGGGTTTCTTAACTGCAAAGACAAAATGAAAAAATGTCTTTGCAGAGGATTTTCTACTTTAGCACGAAAATGAGATGCTCAACTAAAGAATATGCTTTTAATTACGCAACTGAAAATGTATCGCAAGTTGTAGGTCATCTAATGATCGTCTGTAATTATTAGAAATTTTGGGACGCAGAACAATGTAATGATAATTTTGATTGTGAAATAAAATATTCCAACATTTGAGTAAAGACAAAGCACTTCATAGTGTATTCCGAATAACAGACTATTTCGTTCCACAAAAATGCGGGGTTGAGAGAAGTAGAAAGGAAAATTATGCCGTAGTGGACTCAAATGTATTAATTATGCAGCAATAATACTTCAATCGTATTCACTCTTAAACGGAGGGTAAATTAATTACCGCAATAGCCTACAGCGAAACTGTCCTGTACATCAACTAAAGCGTGACAGAAAGGGAGTGCTTCTAATTTATTTTTCAAACTCCACGGAGCTTATTCTGAGTGCTTTTCTACCAATCAATGCAATATGCATCGACCATTGTGTCCTTGCACCCCTCTAACCATCGAAAAACATTCTTCCCCTGGCATCTTCGCACTTTATGCAGATCCTCCCCTCCAGAAACTCTCCTAAGCCGTCTCTTTCAATATACACCCTCACCCTTTTCAGACTTGGTCCATGCCTGGACCTGGAGGCGCTCTAAAATCTCCTTTCCAAATCCCCACCCCGTTCACTCCCACCCTTCCTTATCTTACTTCCTCAACTAAGTCCCCATTCCTTCCCACCTCCGCTTTCCCTTACCCTTTTCTCTCCTCTTCGCGCTGTTTACACACTTCCACAACTACCCTTTTTACGATTCCCAATAACTTTCCATCGCCTACTTCAATCTCTCCTCAAAGGATCTGCCAAATGCTCTCAAACTTTTCAGTAAGATCTACTTTCCTTTTAACAGCCAGCTCTCGTCTGACTGACTCAGCATTAACAGCTAGAGAGGGGTTACATAAAAAAAGAAGTTTCTTTTGATCCTCTGCCTTTCCTTTCGAATCCTTTCCGCAACCAGGAGAAGGACAATGTAACTCTTTGTGTCCTGTCTGGTTCAATTGCCAAAACGGAAAAATTTTCCAAATTCTATGCGGCATAGGGAGACGGGATGGCTATTTGGCTCGCACAATGTTATTTGAATCTTTCATATGAAATGAAAGGCTTTAATAAGAATTATATAGACTGAAATATGAGTAAGTTTGTTTGACAGTTGGTATTATTTTTTATAGTCCGGTGCCCTCAAAAACCTTCAGCCATTAGAAAATTACAGGAGTTGGATGATCAGTAACGTTAGACGAACACACATCGCTTCTCAACCAGAAAAGTCCGATTAGCCGGGACTCGAACCCGGAAACTAGGATTTGGAGCGCTCTTGTGCTAACCACTCCACCATCGTGGTGACAGGGATAACCCACTGATTTGAGAAGTTTCTTTCGAATGAGTGCCCCTCTAAATTAAAAATATATTTATATATATTTAATATAACTATATTTCTGAATTTATAAAAGATCGTTTACGTGTTGTACTATATATAAATTGGAATTTCACTTGGTAAATTCAAAGAATGAAAGTAACCTCGCGGACAAGAATCGATAAATATTTGGATTAATGAATATTTTGGTTTGAAACAAAACCTTGAGCAGTGAGAAACTACAAATTTTGAATTTGAAGAAATGTATATATGAACTGGAAAATGGAATGAATATAGTGTAAGTACCATTTTCCAGAAAAATCAGTATCAACGATTAGCCGAATTCCCACTAGAATGAGAAAGTATAATAAGAGTAAAAAAACATTTAAAGGCAATTATTTTAGTTCCTAAAAAGTTAAAAATGAACCTTAAGTTTTGAAAGCGCAACCAAGTTACGAAAAAGTGTTGGAAAACGATATTTTGTTTATTTCGAAATTTCTCAATTCTCCCAATAACGTCCATCTGTAGTAGTGCATCCATAGTACAATTACATTAGGATACCTAAGAACTCACTACACAGACAACAATTCCTTGATCTGAAAAACCAAGATAGTCGGAAATCGAACCCAGGACCTTGTGGTTGATATACTAGCGCGCTAAAAACTGCATCACCAATCTCGACGTTATTTTTCTTTTTGAAAACAAGTCGTAAATTTGACGCTGGACGCTTTGTGATAAAAAATGCACGATATCTCACATGTAGAGAAAGTCGTTAAACTCCACGTTGCAAACATTAAATAAATTTCACGGTTTAAGTTGGCATAGTCAGTGTAGAGAATCTAAAATATATAAAGTTGTCATTCTTTAGCAGATGAATGTGTACTTACAATTTCAAAGATAATTATTACATTATAAGGTATATGTATAAAAATCATGAACGGTATTTGACTTAAATTTGACGTATTTCATGCATAGCTGCTTCTTAACATATTATGTATCTACACTAGTCTAAAAGTAGTGCTTACCGGCATACGACATTTTTCAATGACAAACTTTTGGAGCACCAAATCAAGGCGGAGTACATATTTCCATAATAAGTCATGAATAAAACTTGGAAATATCGTAAAGTCCTGCATTATGCGGGGAAGGAAACCCTTATCACATGGCGTCTGAGGCGTATGCACTATTTATATTCCGCAATGAAGGAAATAACCGCTTCGGCATAAAGCAGCTGCCGAATAATTTTATCCCCCTTCCATATAGACTGTCACGGGCGTATCCATGTATTAGCATCGCATTACGTCGTATCGTTTTCATTAAATCCATCCCGTCAAAAACGTCTTTTATCTCTCCATTTTAATTTCTCCTTTATCGGTCCCTTTCTTTCACCGCTTTACTTCCGCTTTCTCTTTCTTTCCCTCTCCTTCCTAGCTGTTTTTCTTCCCTCCCACTATTCATTCCACCCACTTTCCCTTCTCTCTCTCCATGCATAATCTAATCAAGTATTCCCTTCATCTTCATATTACCGAGTCCTTAAATGTCCCCTTTTCCTCCACTTCCCTTTTCTAACTTTTCCTCTCTCTCTTCTTCCTCCTTTCATTCTCTCTCGCCTCTTCCTCAAAATAATCACCGGCTGCCTATCTTCTAGGCTCTCTTTTAGGCAAAAACAGTGCAAAATTTCATCACGAATGAAAGCTCAAAATCGTCAAAGAAATAAGCCTAAATTTTGAAAAAAAACTAAAAAAGGCAGAATTATAAATATAATTTTGAACAGGTTCCTGGGTAAAACAAGAAAGTGGAGGATTAAAAACAAAAAAATAGAAATAACAAATAAAATCACAAATTAATCAGCAACCTATTTCAGTCTAAAGCTCACACAGGATCTCTAGCTAAGATGTTACGAGTAGAAAAATATCAAAAACTTACTAAAAATACTAAAAGACTTAAAAAAGAACATCCCAAATCACTGTCTACATTCATTTTTGCCTATAGCAATAAGGTAACCTGCCAAGGTAAACGAAGTCGTTGTCGAGTACAGATAAAACTAGCGAACGATTATAACACTTTTTTATGATAATATGGGAAAGAATCATAATATTATTATGAAATTACATTAAAATAAGACCAACTTAGGTATCCTAAGTCGTTGCCTCCGTTAACCTTTCCCAAATCAAAATTCGTAAAAAATTAACAAATTTCATCTGATAAACAATTTAATTTATCAACTAAATTAAATTTATCAATTTATTTAATTTGTATTATGTACAATAAATTATCCAACATGATGGTACTAAACCACGTCGTCGTCAATTTTCTTTCTTTTTCTCTCTCGACTCAAAATCGAACATTTCCTAAGATCTACAATTTGAAATTACTGGCAGAAAATGTAAATAGTTTTAATAATCCTCCTCTTGAAGCAGTGGAACCAGGTCTAAACAACCCTTATGTTTTTTTCCTTATCTCAAATATATTCTCCATCCTATTTCACTTTTTTTCAACCCCTTCGATCGCCTTTTAAAACCGTCCCCGAAGCAATTTGCATTCGTCAACCTATTCCCCTCTTTCCCCTCCATCTTCCAACTTTTTTCCGCAAACTGACCCGCGTCTTTCCCTATCAAAACCCCCGAAACTCCACCCGATCCGACCCACCCTTCTTTCCCGACCCGATCTGTATGCCTGACACCAGGTAGTTTAGGGTGATCGATCTAAGAATGAAATATTAATACAATTGCATGACCATCACAATTCAAGGCATCCTCATTACCATTGCTAATGCCCACGGAGGAGACCCGGAGGATGAGGAAAGAAGAAAGGTTGGAAAGGGAGGGAATTGAGAATCAGAGGGGTAGATGTGTATAGAGCGAAGGGGGGGCGTGGGTGGGTTGGGGGGTACGGAGACCGAAGTAAAGTGTACGGTGTGGGTGGGAGAAAGAAGAGGCGAGAGGAAGGGAAGGATAGTGAGGCAGGCCCCAACCGTATCTCATTCATACTTTTGCATAAAGAGCAGCTTCCAAGGGAGGAAGAGAGGGGGGGCAGAGGGGGGATCGAGGCTTAGCATGCAAAGACCGTAGACTACGCTATTTCGCCCGAGCCCGTCCCCTCTTCCTCTGGGAGGGGAGAGAGGGAGGAAGGGAGTAGGGGGGTGCACCAACTCCCGGCATTAGCGGTAGGGATACCCGGTAGTCATCGTCGTCTCCCGAACAGAGCGAGGAGCATCTTCTCTCTTCTCTACCAACTCTTTTAACACCAACAGCAACAACGAGGAATCAGTGTGTGACGCAGTGACGTATTTATCCGTCAGATGACGTAAAAGTGACTTTTTTTGCCTTTTTCACCCCCTCCCACTCCGCCCCCTTCCATGATACATCGAGTGCATCAAGGTTCTGATCTAGGGCTACTGTCATTAGCAAAATATTTCCCCATATTCGTGTAGGGAAGGGAGGGGCTGAAAGAGCCATGCCTGTTTCTTTCTCCGTTTGTTTTTTTCCTCTCCCGCGGATTCGCGATGCTCGTCTGTTTCCCGCTTTCCTCTCTTCCGGTGTGAGTACCGAGTGACGTAGTTGTTGTGGCCGTTGTCGAGTGTTGTGTTTCAGGAGTGTGCACGAATGAAGGGATGGCTTTTTGTGCGACCATTTCGCCGCTTTTTCCAGGGAAGCCTCGGTCACGGCACCACGCCTCCACGAGACAGAGGGGAGGGGAGGGGTGGAAGGGGTGGGGGAGACTTCAACAAACTACACATGGAGCATTAAAAAGGGGGCGTCTCCTTCTTTACGAATGCGGCGGCGGTCAAAGGTGAGTATTTCGATACTTTGGACGACTAAGAAATTGAGCTCAATCTTAGCCAATATACTTCAAGCATGTTTTCGCATGAACCTGATTCTGCCAAGGGACCTCTGCAAGATAAACTCTAACCACTACGACAAACAATGATAACTGAACTTCATATTGCCGATGATAGCTTACGTGGATCGAAAGCCCTATTTCTTCCCTCGATTCTTAATTTTTGGAATTCATCGTTATTCCTTTTACCATTAAACTGCATTTATTCTTCACAATTATAATAAGATTGCATGCTTACGTTGATGATTGCATGATTGATTGGTCTTACCAGGACCATTATCACTAAGGATTTTATAGTTTCAGCTAATCGTTTCTAATTCAAAGTTCTGTTTACACTGATTTTTATATTCAATGCTATTTTATACATGGATCTAACTATGTTCGCTTCCATATAACATTTCTTAAAGCACTACTCACGTCGTCCGCAGTTCTGAAGTCAGAAATTTCACCGGAATTCCATGATTGAATAAGAATTTTCATAGAAAGCACCTCATTAACCAGTTTGGAAAAGTGCGTCACCGCCAATATCTTTTGTTAAAAAACTGATTGTATAATCACCTTTGGACAGACAAAATGCAGAAATATTCAACAATTTGAAGAAATAATAACTAGTGAAATATCACCCGAATCTATACTGTAGCCGAATTCATTAAACATGCAAATATATTACCATATCCTTATATATTGCAATTGTTACCTTTCTTCCAACCTCCTGCACAACAAAATATACATCGAGAGAGATATACTTTTATTATTTTCCTTTTGGTGAAAATTTCCTATCCTATCCATTAGTTTTACCCCATCGTTATTCCTTTCTCTTACACGAAATGAAAAATCGGTCCTACTTTTAACGCGAGCGATTCAGAATAACAAATTTTCCAGAATAACTTTATTCAAATTCCCTCATTTTATACAAATTTTATTCCGAATTTTACTTCTCCCTTCTCTTGCTCTTCCTCCAGCTCCTTTGCCCATTCCTCCTTCCCCTTTCGTGGCAGGAGACCGCTTTGAAATTCCCGGCGCTTTCCCATGAGCCATTGCGC
Source organism: Ladona fulva (assembly GCA_000376725.2). Classification (NCBI taxonomy): domain Eukaryota; kingdom Metazoa; phylum Arthropoda; class Insecta; order Odonata; family Libellulidae; genus Ladona; species Ladona fulva. Next base: position 538,731 of record KZ308353.1, on the reverse strand, counting down.
TGAATAAATGTTTCGGGCGCCTCTCTTTTTATTCATTCACCCCTTCCTTTGTTTCCATCCCTTCCTCTTTGTCTCTGTCCCTGTAATCCGACTCATCTTTAAATGCACCTCGAATTTTTTCCCCCTGAAGATTTTTCTCTCGATTAAAGAGACCTGACGGAGTTGCGCCTCGTATACATTTCGAGGGCGCCGTCAATTTATGGGCGATTGCTATTCAGGCGGCGTCTTATTCAAATTCAGAGATTGGACTAAACTCGCTAACTTTTACGTGAACGGTGTAGCGTGAGCGTGATTCCTTAATAAGTTCGAATTCCGCACGATGCATTATGCAACAATTAAACTTGAATTTGAAAACATTTGCATGAGCCCAAACTCGCATATAGAAGGAGTAAGCAATACGCATATTCAAATATGCTCTGAGATGGCTTCTGGATATAGTTTGGAGTTTCCAGCCATAATTTGTTCCCCTAAAGTAAATGCTGGAATGGTAGATTGCCTCGTTATTTCCAGGCGCTAGGTGGTTGTTCGACTTAAAAAAAATTTAAGAGTTTCATTAGTGACTTCTAACTTATTCATAATATAGAAAAGACTATAAATCCACACAGGAAAATGCATACCATATTTAGTTTTAACCAATAGGAAGATAACATCAATTTATTATAATTCGTGATTTCGCCTGAAAGATAGGTTAAACCACGTAAGAAATGTCTATCCAAAATCGTCTTTGCTCAACTTCTGGAGGAATACATTAACATAAAACGTAGCAGAAAATCATCACCCAAAACGCATTCGTTAACTATGCGTGACTTTTATCGACTTCAGATTCAATGGTGCTTTATATACTGATATCCATCCAGCTACGTTTTCTAGGGGAATTTTTTACTCCTCGAAAGTTATGGCGAAGAGAGAAAGAAATATACGAGCATGCGGAACTAAAATATTGCTCTAGAAAAAGGAAGTCAACGAACAAGAAAGTGCACAACTATGAATAGTCCGAAGAATAAACGGACATGAAAAAGTCTAACAGGACCGGGACTCGAACCAGGGTCTTGCCGGGCTTTTTTGCCTTTTGCTCCAATCATTGAGCTCTCTCGTCAGAATCAATCACCAACCCAACACGCGACGTCAGACCAAAAAGCCCACATTATGCGAAAATCTCCGAACCGAATGAATATCCAACATTCTGCATAGATTTACTAACGTGGACAATAATATAATTTCATTCGTCGTTTTAATCAGGATTTTATCACTGAATATTATAATTTCAAATAAGTAAATGAAAATAATAAATTTAATTTGTTATAAATAAATAAACAAAGAATAGCTCACATTAAATAAATTAGCTAAATAGTATTGCAGCCTAAATAGGGTTTGATTGTCACTCATTTAGGAAACTAGAAGCAATGACTGGCAATGTATGCAATTGCTTAATTGTAAGGAATTTAAAATTTTAGTTGAGTTTACTCCGGAGAAAAAAGAATCACCAGAAAGTAAACAAACATAATTATCGTAGTAGATATGTTCAGGCGCATGTATAATTTACGACCATTGCTTTTTACATTTTATAAAGAGAAAATAATTTTGTAAGCATAGACTTACTTAGGGTTTATTAAAATGCAAATATCAAATTAAATTCCATTACAGAGTAACCGTGGTTCTTACTTCCTTTCATAGCTTCCTTGAAATCTCTTCCCTCAACTTCCCCATTCATACAGCCATCTCCATATCTACTTCCACAATATTCAATCCTCTGCCATATTCAGCACGGTACTCGACAGTTCGCTGGCTCGCTGCAATGTACTTTGAGTGACGGGTCCGGAGATATCGCAGCGATCAGCTATATATACGTCTGAAGGGCATGTATATGCATGAGAAATGATGGATTAAATGGAAAGCGTTCCTTTCAATCCGAATTAAACTTCCTCCGCAGATACGTTGCACTTGCAATTCTCATCGTTTCGTGATATGCAATTATAATGCCCAAACTTCCCCCGCCTATGGAGCATAAGTAAGTTTCCGACATAAATTGAATAGAAATGTTAATGAGAAAAATATACGGTGGGCATTTATTAATTCTAATGGAGAAAATTTTGAAAATGAAAAATTAACTGTTTCGAATCAGGGCCATTATCAAGCACTACAAATTGTAATTGATTTGCCTTTCCTGTCACGATTGATTAAATATCCACTTAGGGGACGAAAAGGGTGAAAATATTTATTATTTGCTTATTCTGTATCCGGAGATATCTTGGATGATCTTCAGAGTCTTCTTACAACCATGTTTTACTTAATGGACCAAAATAACTGAGAAGTATAATTCGTTTAAGAGCTGTAAAACAATCTGATGGACTTATCAAAATAATTTTCATTAATATTAAAAGGTTCCAAAATTTGAATACTGTACCGTATACATATTACCATTTGAACGTGTTCAAATATGAATAATTCAAAATTTATGGAAAATCAATGACTTACAGAGCCCGCCTTAAGGGCTATAAAAAACAAGAACTATAATCGAGAAACTGCTTGTTGTTGTAACACATCAATTGGCTCAAAAAGAAGACTCAATTTGCTAATTTTTTCCAAGCCTTTTGCAAGAAAGGATCGGTATCCAATTTTCGTTTGCAGAAATCATAGCCATATTTATCTTCGAAACAAGACATACTCGAAATTTCAATCTTTGCAGTTATATGAAGATAAGCCACGATCCTCTAAATCATAGGTAATAAAACCATTACAGTAAAAGCAACTCAGATTATTATTGTAACACTGAATTCATTTCTTCCACGTACCTCGAGTTAATTTCTATGAGTAAATATGCACAATGTTGGGAATAAGTAGACTTAAAATTCTTTTGTTTGAATATTTACCTCCTATCGAGAAAGATAACATTTTAACCCACTTTCTCAGCAGTCCACATTGGGAAACATAGTCACTAATAGCCCAATGGGTGGCAAAAGTATCCTAGTTCACTCAAATCGGTGGGAAGAAAAGGTAAATCTGGCAATAAGTAAGAAGTATAGTATGAGTAAAAGTGTAGAAGCTACTTGGTGGTTCCAAAAACTATATAATAGACAACTATAGATTGTATGTTTTCATTCATCGACCTTACACGGGGATAAATGTATTGATATCACACGGCAAAGTCAGAAAGAGGCAGAACAATTATAATCTCTTATCGATTGATTAAAGATAGAACTTTTAGAATTCACGGAGATTAATTACTACAACTGTTACGTAAATGATTCTGAGACGTATAAAGGTAATTGCGATAGAAAATTTCCTAAAATTAAACCTTTCCACGCAAGATTTTTTGCTTCCCTTTCTTGAGCTTAGCTCTATAAATAAATGGTAATTTTTAGGGATGATAATGTTGTAAATATATTTTTAAATTTAAATTTACACGGCTATCCTTAAGTCCGAATTTTCTCCGAGAGAGAATTTTTAAATATAAGATTCATATAATCATATCGCTTAACCTAATAATTTATACTTTATTCGAACTAAATTTACATTTATCTATACTGAAAATAATCACAGACCGACAAAAAGTTTGAAAAGGTGTCTTTCTTGAAACACTTCTCTTTCATACTTAAGTAATTTTTGCCGTAGCTAACCAAACTTTGACATAAAACAGAAAAATCTTTATGGCAAACACTTTTTCACAATCTTTACGAACGTAAGACTACTTGAAGAGTGCATTTTTAAATAAAACCTTTACGAAGTCAGAAATAAACCTGAAAGGTAGGAATATAAGATCCATGAATAGCGACTTTAGAGTCCAACGGCGATTACCCGAGCGATTTTATACTTCTCTAGTTCTGAACTACACGAGCAAACATTTAATCGTACACGAAACAGCACTTTTCCCACCTAATAAAACCGCGATACAAACTGCCAACGGTCTGTTTAATTACACAAATATCCTACGAATGGTGACGCTACTTTATATCCCGAGGTTTATCTATTCTTTTATTCGCATGGAGTGTATTGAGTTTCAGTCAGTTGACGCGAACAGTAAAGACTTGAATTTATCGCCTTCTTTCCAACCACGTCAACCCCTTGCCCAACCTTTTCCTTTTACCCATGGGCATTTCTTTTCAGATTTTATTTGCTTTCTTTTTGATTCTTTTCAGCACCTATCATCACCTATCTTTCTCATCCAATCCAAATGGAAATCTTCCAGTTGGTTCCTATTGCATTCCACTGTTCGCACGGATTTCTCTTAACCGCTCAATCTCTTTCACACTCCTCGGCCTCGTATCTTACGCCCTCTTGCATTCTTCTATACCATATCCTCATTTAACACAATCTATTCCATTTGATCCTTATTTCTCTATTATCTTCATTTAAATTTATCTCGAAGTGAGATATTAGATTGATATAAAAAGAAGTATCTGGATACGTTTTAATCTCTGGTGAGATTAGGATCAAAAAACCTCACAAATCTCATTTCTGCATTCAAATATTCAACTGTGTAATTCTTTAACAGTGATCACCCATCACTTTTCCAACATCTAAATATTTCTATGCATACTTATTTTTAAAATTTCTTTTTACCTATTAAATTACTTGGCAACTGTTTTATCAATCTCAAGATTGAAAATTTCTCTAGGTATTTCCTCTTTGATTTCCCTATAAATCATCGAACTTCTTTCTTAACGTAGTCAATAGTTTGCTTGAATACTTGTAGACTTCAATATATTCTTCAACACCCACAAATCTACATTATTACTCTAATATTCTACTTTTATGTTTTATGAAAATAGAACGACACATCGCCACAAATATTTGTATTCCTTCAATGGGATAAAATAAGAAAATATAAGTAAATTTTCATAAATATGCCAACTAGCTAAATAAAAACATTTTTTCGTAAGTTATTGAAAGATTGACCCTTCAAACACTGTATCTCCGTCATCATAGCTTAACAATACGAGGATTGATTTTTTGTAGCTTTCCAGATCGTCCCGTTCCCAATTAATCCCTTCATTACCCTATAGTTAGGAGCTAACTTAACAATAATTTAATACTAATACTGATCTACCCCTCGTTATCCAACCTAGGCCTACCTCTATAAAAGCATCCCCTCTTCCGCCATTCCTTCCCAAATTGCGTTGCGTCTTAATATGTACCCAAAGTTTCCTCTATTTTTCAACAGTTTTCCAGAGATCCTTATTCATTTTACATCCTGTAGTGTAATCTTAAGATTAACTATTTTTCAAAATTATATACCAAAGAATACTTGTAGACTTCAATATATTCTTTTCATATAAAGCCAAACTTAATAAAAACAAAACACCAGAAAATTTTGAAATGTATCATACTAAATTCGATTCTAGGTTACCATCATCCGTTTTTATCACTTTCATTTTACTACACCAATATATGAGACTCGTATATAAGCTGAAGCATTTTCTTCTGAGCACCTTATCTCATTAGATATCCTTCTGTTCTATTGAGTCTCTCTATCATAACCATTCTTTCCTTATATACTTCTGAGTACGCGCAGTATCTTTCCTGCAATCCTTTGTTTCACTTATCTTACTCGTCCTTAACCATGTAGAAGCCCAATTATTTGCTCTCCTTAATCCATCCACTTCTACTTTCGCTCATTATCGCTCTCCTTTTACACCGAATCTTCTCATTGCTATCACCCTTCGCTATCAACTCCCCATTCTTCTATCATGTTTTTCTCTCCAACTTTCGCTCCAATCTTTGTTTCTCTACCTCTGTCTCTCCTTCCTTGAAACTAATGCATTCTGTTACAGACCCTTTACCCGCTGCTATCCATGACGACACGAGATCTCCATTAAACTCTAACCGCTTGAATTCCACCGATTCGAAAAAAGAACCAAGATTATTTTGGCGAGGTCCACTCAAGGACAATGAACCTTCGTCACGCTTGATTTGGTGATAAGGCTCTCTCAGTCTACCCTATTGACCTCCGGATGGCGTGCCTTTTATCCAACACAAACATAATTCGTTCCGACTCTCAGTTGCAGCGTCCGACGGCAGTTAGACTCATGGTTTTATTGGAAAATTAGGTTTTGTTTCCTTTATAATCTTCTCGCTAATTCGAGGAGGCATTTCTAAAAGTCATTTGTAATTTTTACTAACTGATAAAAGAACCAGTAGATATGAAGATATGAATAAACAGTTAGCGTTGAACTAAATGCTTGTTTCAATAAACATCCGCATGAGAAATATAAATTGTAATATTTGATAGCTTACACTTAATATCTGACTCTATTTGTGTGTACTGTTCTATAGAAAGCAAAAAGTAGCTTATTTACACAAAACAACGACTAGAAATTCATTAAATTTAAAGTATCAGAATATTAGTAGGTCTTCAGGTGACCATATGTACAGCAGCAAAAGCAGAAAAGGAGTTAGTTGGGTTTTCATTTGGTAATTCCCTTTTAATATTGTGGATGGATAAGGTTGTACATACGGAAATTCAAAAATATTACTCTTTTATACTAAATCCACTGGTAAAGACCTCTATGTGTATGCATTATACACAAAGCCGCATAATTAAACGATCTAATCAAAAGAAAACATCCAAATTGCGAAATAGAAAATATCGAGCAAAAATTGAAGGCAATTATATATGATAGTGTAGTATAGAATATAATGAGCATGACTGATGAAAATGATATATAATGCCTTATCTGCCCAGAGCAGTGGTATCTGTACTTTGTTCAGTTTGAAGGTTGGTATAAACCTCAACCCCTCTTCCAATAGCTTCAAAAGGCCCTGGAGAGGGAGTGAGGCTTACAAAATTAGATGAAGAGAATTCGGCATCAAATATGATTCATGAATTAAAAGAAGAGTAATTAACAGCACATAGCAATCTTACATTTATTTGTAAAACCTGATACCGAGAAATAAAAATAAAGAAGTTACCGAAGAGCACTGAATTTAGAATAAAATAGGAAACACAAATACTTAGGAAGATAGCATCCACTGACAATGGGGAAAATAGAAGTTATGCGCAAATTTTATAAATAATTCTGTAGGACGGACAAAGGTCAACAAACCCACTAGAAAATTCGAGGAATACGAATAGAAGATATTGAAATATTTTAATTAAAAGGACAGTGGTAGTCACGAAATGCTGGAGATGAAAACAAATGGAGGAAATGTTCCTGAAGTTTGGAAGCTAGAAGACTCTCTCCAAAATTCTTAGATCCAGGAGCCACTAAATGGCAACGATACAAAATACCTTATTAGCGCTAAGATTTTTGCATATAAGTTGGAATCACTTCCACCTCTCCTATACTAAACGCTGTTCAATATCTCTCGTGTGACACACTGCACATACGAGAGATCGCGGAAATCACTCGTTTTATTCTGTTATATATTCCTTTCTTCCGTCCGAATGTTATTCCCCTTTTGTTACAGTCAAGAGCCTCGTCCTTTTATATGCCTGGCTTCAATCTATCCATCTGTACGTATCATAGAAAGGGCACGCACACACACACATATATACACACTCACTCACATTGCAGGTGGCGCTGAATCCGGTGTCTCTGCGAAATTGAAAATCCCTATCGGCGCGGCAGTGATGAAAGGGAGAGACTAGGAAAAGGTTTAGCAAAGGGAGTGAGTTGGAAAGAGAGAGAGAGGAAGAAAAAACTTTGCGAAGCCAATCTTGGGCTCTCTCGGTTTTCCGCTCAATGTTCGAATATGAAAGAAGTTTTCCTACTTTCATACTTGAGCTCGGCTGAAGAATCCTCCTTTCCTCTCAATTCCATTGAAAATCACATGCATGCGCTCTTAACGGTGATCGTACTCTTTTTCTTTCTGACATAAAATGACGTTCTTTATTTTTTTTTTAATCTTTATTCCGACTAATCCTACTGTAAAAGTTGCTTACATTTGACTGAAAATTAACGATCCTGATAAGACTGCTCAGAAATATAAACTGGAACACTTATTTGGACAAATATCCTTCTAATCCTATGGGTAATTACATATATCCCGAATATATAAATTAACTAGCGTTATAATGAGAAATTGTGAAATGGTGAGTAGTATATATCTAAGAGGAAATTAACTTTCGGGGAAACTAAGATGTGATATGTCAGGACATGTTAAATCACTTATTATTGGTCAATTGATTGCTAAATTTGACTTCTTCTTTAATTCAACTCAAAATAGAAAGAAGGTTTTCAGGCTGAGCTTCAAGTATTTGTGATTGAAATAAATTACGGCAAAATAATTGTAACAATTTTAAAGGATAAGATAATAATTGAATTTATTTGAATTTGGGAAGTTATTTTAAGAAGTGTCTAAGGCGATTCGTAAATTCAACACAGAAGTAAGGGATAGATAAATTATTTAACATATTCACTTCTATTATAAATACCTTTTATTGGATTAAATGGACAACGCATGTGATACATAAGAACTCATAAAGCATTCAAATGGATTTCCAACGGCATTTTTCAATTCAGAATCTCGCAATCGCTACCTGAGAAATCATCTTAATCGAAATGCTATCAAGTTCTAAGACTCAATCCAGTTCATGAATTTAACAAAAGTACTTTGGCTATTTCTCCAACTTCAACAAAAAATATTTCCTAAAAATGGAAAGGTACTTAACATAAGTGAAAAATCTTACGTTTTTGACTGAATTTTACATTTTTAAATTTAGTTATAGGAAATTTAAATATAGGAGTTAAATTCCTTAAAATACACAATCTGGATACGTATTAAATAATTTTCCTTGCATAAGTATTCACGTGTTTTTACGCATGTGTTACTGATATCATAGATTTTAAGTCAATTTTCTGTCCATTCGTTAACAATCACTGTGTTAATATAAACATTTTTCGAAGTCAATACCAAGGCATATTTGAAATTAATGAAATTAAATCAAAGTCTTAAAAACTGAACTTCATAAATGACTTTATATTAATTTGGCTAGTAAAAGCATTATCTTCTCCGAATGTTTCCATGGGGAAGAAAGGTATGTTTCACGAGAAAAAGAAAGCTAGAGAATCAGGAATTCTAAACTCAGTTGATATGAAAATCTTTCGTAAAATCCCATAGTGAGCCACCAAAGCGTGGGCTCACTTTTTTAACTTATGGAGTGGTGATACTAGAGTAATCTTATAAAACATACAGCTCATAAAACGTGATCCGCTAAACTTAGGACGGCCCGCCGTTTCTATAGTTATGAAAAAGAATTTCGTTCGATGCAAAACGTATCCGTAGATAAAGTAGGCTAACTTATGAAGCTCTTTACTCAATCGCCCGTTAAAGTTGCACTTTTTTCGACTACACATTTTATTCTTGCTTACAGAGTAGCCTGTAAATCTGTTTTTAAACATATGTGAAGTCATTCGTATGGTGCGCTTTATGGCATTTATATATATATTTATATAATAATACGTATATGATTATTTTTACGATAGAAGGAATGTCCTTAGGAAAAAGAAGGGATCCTTACTGACCCATTCGGTTGGGTTGTTCTTTCATTGCCCCTTCAGCCTGCAAACTTTAGACAATCATGCGTTCGAGCAAATATTATCTAAACATGACTTTCTATTTCCACTATACTTTCTGCCCTTAATTCATCCAATTTTTTATTAACTGTTATTTCATCATTTCCCTTTTAATATAATACAAATCTAATAAAATAATTCCTAACCAAAGAGTGCTCCGTCCCTAACGACTCTAACACCATTCGCGGAAGGCTTACAAATTCATTGTTAAATAAACAGTTTGGTTTTTATTCCCAGACTATTTCAACAATACAGAAAATTCCTTTAATTATACTTAATTCTAACTTTACTATGATACTTTAGTAAATAATAATTATTTTTTTTGCTTCGTTCTGTTCTGCAAAATATTTAAAACATTCAAATCATAATAATATTCACATCTTGGCCATTTATATTTGTAAAATCTTAAGAATTCATACAAAATATCATGCTCTTACCAGGACTCGAACCTAGGACCTAAATATTTCTTAAATTACAGCGTTATCAATACTATCTCAATGTATATAATTAGTAATTTTATATATCTCTTCGTTCGAGACATCTAAATGATTCTACAGCAAAAGAAATGTCAAGGATAAAAAAAATTGGTCGCTCTTAGGATACTCGTCGAAGAAAATAATGCGTTGTACACTAAGGAAAACAAAGACAAAATGATCCAATGATTGTCGATTCCAAAGTAGCCTGCCTCCCTGGAAGAAGAAAAACAGTAGCTCCTGTATAATGCGTTTGTTTCTGACAACGGGAAATTAGTAGTAGTATTGTTAAAAGTGCTTCGAAGGCTTAGGTCATATCGCACGTAGGCCCCCACCGGGAATCGAACCCGGGACCACTTTCGCTGAAGTCGAACGCGTTGCCCACTTGGCTAACCGGGAGCCCGACGGGAAAGACTGCGGCTGCGGTGATAACGGAAAGTGATAGTGAAGTAAACGGGAGATTTAAGCATAAAAATAGGATGGAAATGGCAAAATATAATAAACAGAAGGTCTGATATGAAGGAAATACGTGGACAAAAGAGATCCATGGAAACCCTTAGAAAGAAGAATTTGAAGGAGGAAATTACGAGGAAGGGAAGCTGAAAGTAAAGTAAGGTAAAGATAATGGAGAAAGACGAAGAAATGAAGGAAGAAGAGATGCATAAAAGGAAGCAGAATTAAGAATTGGGGAAGAGAAAGTTGGAAAACGAGAACCAAGGGGCTAATTCCAGAGGAGGATCGAGGAAATGACTAAAGGGATGAGTGCAAAGAAGGAGCCTATGGAATATGGAGTGAAAGATAGGGCTTGCTATTATCAGGATAGATGTAGAAAGTACACGTAAATAATTAAAAAGGGAAAGCAGAGTCCAACCATCTTTTCCCAATTTCTAATTTAATACGGAAATACTCGAGAGAAACTATGTAAACTTAGCTTTGAGGAGTAATTGCATTACGTAGGACTGAAGTACACATGAGCTGTAGTGGTAAAATAAAGTAAATTTCTCAGCTTTGTGTCTCATTCTCTTTGTGGTGAAAATAAGACCAAAGCCGGTTGATTAATTTTGATTTAAATTTGATCGATACGGCCGAATACCCCTGGCGCTGCTAACCCTTATAGAGAAAACTCTCTTACCGTAATCGAACCCGAGATTATTACAGCAAAATCGGTCGCATAGGCCATGAAGCTAAGTGAAATCCTCAAGCGCTAAAAATTTAGAGCTTGATAAATAACAAATAGGACAAATCTCCTGCTTACGTAGTATTAATTAATTTATTTTGAGGAGACAGATGTCCAATGATGTTTGAAGCGATGGAAAAGTCGGCGAATTTTTAAATTTTATAGCTCGAACAAACGTGCGAAAAAGTGAATAACAATAAGTAGGTGACGTAAAAGATTTCGATCCCTGCTTACAGTCGATTCCTTAATTTTCAAAAAAGAAAAATGTAAATGTGTGACCTTAAATCATTTAACTCTATGAATGTCTTTTCTCTTATCTGTCTTTCCATGTTAGATTGACTCTATGATTGATTGTCAGAAGATATCTTTGGTTAATTTTTCTTCAGAATATGAAACGTCACTTGAATAATGGCCCATAGAAATATGTTATCGGAATCTTCGTTAATTTCGGGATTAAGAGAACTTTAAAATTAGAAAATGGTGGCTTTGTTTGAAGACGTATTCTCTGGAGAGGTAATTAACTAAAGAAAATTAAGACAAACGTGCAAAACTCAAGCTGTTCAAGATGTTGAGTATCAAATATTAATTCAAACTCATTCCGGCGCTCCGAGAAGGTAAATTTTTGTTCGACGAAAAATTCAAAATTAGATTTAATAAACTAATATTCCCTTTATTTTCTGATTTGTGCGCGAGTGTGCTTTTCCTTCAGCTAACTTCGTAGATCGCTTTAACAGTATACGAACATTAACGTAAAACATTTTTTTGCGGGAAAAATTCTTCTCGGCTTAAATTTTGCACGGAAATGAACCAACGCACAGGGAAAACATCCACGGAGAAAGAGAATATATAGAAATACTCAATAAAATAAAGACCTAACACAAAATTAAAATATAAAACACACAAAATTGTTATTCATGCAGCATTTCAGTATTGCTCTTTCGGTTATCCTATAATTACTGTCAACTTTGAACCTCGGTGAAGGAACAGCCGAGTTAACGGGAGCCTGGAGGATGATAAAAACAGGAAGAAGAGATGAAAAGAGAAGATCCGGAACGAAATATTCGATAGGGCGAAATTTAGGGAAAGATGGGATGGATGTCGGTGGCAAGGCGTGTTGGTTCGGTAGGATGTCGTTGTCCTTAAAGGGTGTGGTGCGTGGAAAGCTCTGGTGCCATTGAGGTGGCGTTGAGAAAGAGAAGCAACGTGAGAGAGAGGACGGCTGGGAAGGGAGGTTTCCAACCACTTCTTGCAGGAGGTGTAGGAGAACCTAGGGTAAAGTCGTTGGAGGGCGGCAAGGGAGGGAAGAAGACAAGAGCAGGAGAGAAGCTTGGGGACTAAAGTACGCAGTGTCGCTGTCTTGAGATCGATATATGTAAATGAAACGGGAGGATGAAGACGAGGACCGGGAAGAAGTGTGGCGGGGGACGGCGTCGCATCTCGTCGCCTCCTCAATATCTTCTCCAAGCGATGCAGACCCCCTTTCCCTGCCCCTTTCCGATCCTTCTTCATTCTCCCCATCGCTATCTCCGGAACCCTCTTCTATTGCAACCTCACCTCCTCTTCGCAATATCCCCGGACTCTTCTTTCCTATCTGATTATTCTCCGGCGACCCACACTACTATAGACTCTAGTGCATTGCTTTCCCTTATATGCCTCTTCTCTCATACTTTTCGCCAACGGAGATTTTTTGGGAGCCGAATCTAATGCCGAGGTTGCGGATGCTTTTCGATCTGTCTCGAAGAAGCTGTATCTATGGCGGTGCCGAATAGCTAATGCGAGAAGGACAGATCAAAGTGGAGGAAACCGACACATATAACAGCCGGTTGGCGGGGGAGAGAGGGCACTGGACTCGACTGTATTGCTATTTTTTTCCCTTTTATTTTGCCTAGTCTTTTCCACACAATTCCTCTTGCTATATCATAATACCACAGTCAGCCTCTATGGATGACCGTCTATGATTGACATCGCTCGATTTTCACATGATACTTAAGGATATACACATACATAAGAATACAGACTTACATAAGGTATTCATTCCAAATTTACTCCAATAATTAAATTGTATGACTGAATGAAAATTAAATTACTCACGGGAATCAAACGGTCGGGAAACACCAACTCAAAGGAATAAAGGGAATAAGGTGAAAATCGATCAAAAAATTAAGGAAGAATTAACCTCTCATTTACGCAGAACTTACGAAGTAACATACTTCACTCTTTACCGAAACAAATGTACGGTTTAATTGTGTTCCTCATTGTATAGAGAAATCTTAGTGCAGTTATGATTGAAAATGAAAAAAAAAACGTTACGGTTTCATTCGCAATAATCATTCATAACTAAACTTACAAGGGGTCGAACTCAATTACTCTGTTACAAAAACTCGCCTAGTTAATTCATCAAACGCTTATTTAAACGTCTATAATTTTATTCCTTCCCAGAACCCATTATAACTCGATTTGTCTATGTAGCGTCTTAAAAGCCACCTCTACGACAAGGAGCTGAGATGAGCTTCTCTGATATTTAAAGGTAAAATGTAATAAGTGTATGTTTTTTGATATAAAGAGAATTATCGAAGTAGGAAAGTACGATGACAATATCCAACTGTTTCACTACCACTTGGAGAAATAAAAACTTATGATCATTTTCCATTATATTTGAATGATTAGTTCAAATAAAACACAATCTGACTCCGTTCATTCTTTGAACAGGGTCATATAGTGTTTTCTTTGAACTAATCATGGAGTAATTCTACCATCCATCGCCAAAATTGATTACTTAGGTTTAAAATATTTGAATGATTTAAATGAGGGGAAATCGTCCATAAGGAGAATGTTGGGTAAGAAAACGATACGTATCACTCCATGAAACTCTTTACCCTTATCATCATAGCAAAAACCTTACATGGCACGCGTTTAGAAGCGAAATTTAAAACGAATTAAGTGAGGCAGGGTGCGACAAAAACGTCGATTTCTAATCGCAGCCACCGGAATATATGAATCCTCGCAAACTTAGCCAAGGTTGTAGTGTCTATCAAGAGCACACGTCTTCGGTCCATAGCCTCGAACTTCTGCAGCGTTAACCGCCCGACCATCCCGTGTCGTGGGGTTTAATTATTTCTTCCCCTCTAATCCGACTCCGTTTCACGCTATTATGGTTTTCAATCTTTTTTTCTCTCACCCGTCGGAGTTTTGTCAGTCACGCATCGCTTCCTTCATATTTTCCCTTCCCCATCATCCACAGCTCCATTTCAATCCCTCCTTACCCCATCCCCGTTTCCTCGCCAATATCCCGTTCTTCATATCTCACTCGGTTTCATCGAATTTCCCTCTCCCTCCGCAAAACATCCACTTCTTTTCCACTTTCGAAAGCCTCCAGCACATCCTCCGCCAACCGCCGTCTTCTCACTCCCTCCCCCTTCTTCCAACCCCCACAGTCCGTTACCAAACCCTATTTCCTTCCGAAAGATGTCGCCTCTCATCCCTGGGCAAGAAAAATTGAGTCTCCTTCCCTACGAGAACCATTATCAATGCGTTTTCTACCACTTAAACAGTGGGTCTTAGCAAACGTAGTATGTACTATTACTTGGAGATGTGGGAAGCCTTTGTGGAACAAAAATAATAATAATATCAAATTTATTACGCGAATTTCAGTATTAAGTGACCACTCTTAAATTCAACAAACAAACATTCCCTTAACAGAATTCGAACTGGAGATATCGGCACTTATAGGTGCCCACAACTAGATTGTAAATGCCTTTCGTTCTCAATATGATTGCGGAGGAAATTGATTTACGACAATTTTAACGTAGGATTTTAGATTTACATTACATAGTCAATAGATAGATACATCTCCAATATGTATCCTCGATCGAATTGTAATCCTGAGTCTTCAACGGCCAATAAACATTAAGTCAACAAAAGAAAACAAATCGAAGAGGATATGAGTATAATTTCATTTATTTTTTTAATTTCACAATTTTTGTTGATACTTTCTCGAAGGTGAAGATAAGACGTATTTATAAAATCATGCCTGGGTTAGCATGTGAATTATTAACGAAATGTAAACGAACGCAAGATTATCAATTAAAGGACTGTTATGAGAATCTGGGTCCTCTGGAACCAATCTCTCACTTTAGCGGAGCCAATGGCACCTCCCTCCCCTCTTTTGAACAAAAAGAAAATCAAAACACAAATCCCGGTACTCTAAAATACCTTCAAATTAAAACAATAATTTCATAAATGGTCAAGTAACTTATAGGTTGTGTCTATTAAGAGTATTTCATTTATTTGTGGTGGGTAGTTTAACAATTATAAATGTGGATATACGGTAAGACTCTACTCCCGGTTCTTCTTTCATTTTGGAGGCTAATATTTTCTTTCCTTTATATCCCTCCAAAAACGCAATAGAATCAATTTCTGCTAAGTATGACTGATTAATTTCCATTTAAAATATAGATCCATTGAGAAAATTTACAGTTGCTTCATTATGTCATTGTATCTTTCTATATTTTTCCGATTTGTACTACAGTTATTGTACCACATATTATCCGGCATATCCTTATTTTACATTTCCCTAATATCTATCATGAGTGACGTCCCACTGAAAATAGTAATGCGCGAATACTATTTATGGTTGTACGACTAACGACCATTCCGAGTCATTGAAAAGGCCATTGCTTATACCAGGAATATACATGTTTTTCATTACCTGCAACTAGCTACATTATTTATTTAATATAGAGATAATATGGATTTAATTGTGCTAAGAATATGTGAATTCCTCATCTCATTTGTCTGGGAGGAGAAGCTTACAAAGGGCAAAGGGATAAATAATGATCGCAAAAAATTTGACAGCCAACGAATTTCAATGGGTAAAATGACAAAGCAGCTCACCTAGACCGCAACGATGCAGTTGTAACATGTAGTATGTACTGAATTTAAAACCTGTGTTGCAATTTACATCTCAACAGGCGCGACATCAGGGCCTTCGTATCATAACCCTGATTTTAAAGGAATCCTTTCCGGGAGAGTCTGATAAAGTAATTGAATCTATCCACTCTCGAGAAGTATTAAGCGCAGGAAACGGTCGCAGCTCCCTACGAAACTTTCCGAATATCGTCTCAGCGAAAGTTCACTCAAATCCAATCTTTCGGCAATCTTACGACCGTTACATATTTCCTCTCGAGAGTTACCTAATCCTGACGCCAAAGGTTTAACCATCGGATCTCCTTCGCACCCACTTGAGCCAATCCACACGGCCCTTCCGCATGTGGCGCGCATCTATCCTGGCCTCACGCCTTTATCCCTTAATCCCTTTTCTGCATCGAACACACCCACCTTCTAACTAACCCCACTCTCTCCCCCAACCCTTTTAAAGCCATAAACCTCCTGAGCGTAATTGACGGAGTAACGAGAGCTCTCTCCCTTGCCATCTTCATAATCCTACCTTCTCGGGCCTCTTCCTCTTTTTCAGCTGGAGCTACGATATCTCTAGACTATGATATGATTTACGCCACTCTCTAAAGAGTGATCAATGTTTTGAAATTTTTTTAGCGCATAAGCTCCGGGATTCCTTGGAAAAAATAAAACAAACATAATGGCTTGCAATAAAGAGTTTTTAACACTTTCTTAACCCGTTCCCAAATGCATTATTATTATAACTTTTGAAAGATAAATATCGTTGACAAAATTACGCACCTTTACGAACTGGTTATATATTATACGTACTTGAGATTTACAAGAATATTTGCATAAATGAACGAAATGACGAAAATATTATTTTATAGGCTTACACAATTATTTACCTTGATCATGCGTTATTACGAAATTACTCAGTTTTTACGTAATCACAAAGTTTGCATATTTTCTATCAATATTCTTTCACTAAAAAAATTCATTACAGTTTTAAGCGATATCACATTTTATATGATATCATAGAGTATTACTACACCGAAATATGACTTTCTTTGAAATGAATAAATTTCCTCGGTGGTTTAGACATGACTACGCTTATTTTTCTCAAATGTATGCAAAAATGTACCTTTATAGAATAATGGCCGTATTCTATGGAAACATTAAAGCTCATTTCGCGAACATGAATACCCTTTTCCTCGAACAGGACATCTAGAAATTGGTAGAAGATATCTCCTTTCCTTCTGACATTCCAAGGGACGCAATAACATTAGGGTAAAATTTTAACATAGATATCTGTAAATATCATATCATCTAATTACACCGACCAAGCAATTAAGCTTAACCAACGGATGCGAGAGAATGAGTAGTATTTAAATCCTTTGTACTCAAAAACAGATGACTTTAGAATACTGTACGCCTACAGCCCATCGCCTTAACGTGAAAACTGACGAAGAAGATTTTTTTCGTGGCATTACGTATAATAATAACAGTTTAATATAGGAGTCTCTTGTGGTACTTTTAAGCTTACCTCCATCTGTGCCTTATATAGAATAGCTGCAAACGACATAATGATTACTGCATCTAGAGCTATATATCATCATATATAAATGTTACTGAATCAACTCCGTAAGTTATGAACGAACGATAGAAATTTTTGATAGCTTTAATTACTGCGTCAAAAGGCAATTTAATTTGTTAGTTTTAATTTGGCTTTCGGAACAGAATAGAAGTAAATGTATTATTTACTTTCGCACCTATCTTCTTAAAAACAATCATTCCAAACGTACATTTTGGAAAATTTTGGAAAATGTGTGGAAAATACGAAGAAAGTTTGGAATTATTTTCAGATGGCGTTCAGCGATGTTAGGCCAAAACACCGGGAGTTTACATCTTCAAGGTTGTGATTATATGAAAGTATCTGAGGAATGAATGAAGCTGATTTTATTTTATCCATTTACTTATAATCGTATGTTAAAGCAAGTGCTCACAGAGTCATTTCTTCGAGACATTATTCCTCTGATTGCGCTATAACTCAGATATTAAAGCAAGAATAACTACCTCACTCCTCATCAAGCCTCATTCCCTGTCTAAGGCTTTGGATAGAAAGTGGTATAGCGGTATAACTCCCCAATAGTCCTCTTGGCTGAATACTCTACTGACAAATAATCGTGAGTAATTATTAATTAAACTAAAAGTACTTTTTCATTTCCGCATATCCTAACTCTGGTAGGGCATCGGAAGTCATTCGCAGTGAATTCAAAACGATTTTCACCACGATAGCACAATGGAGAAGTCTCCCGAAACCAATCGGTGGACAAAACGATACCCCGAACATAAAATACCTTTCTCCTTCGACAGAGAGAGAGAGTTCTTCCCTTCTTATCCTCACCCCTTTCGTCCTCCGACCAACCCTCTTTCATAATGAGTTCAAATGCCTTAGGATTCTCCACAATGGAGTCGGAGTGGCGGTGGGGGAGTGAGGGTGGGTCTCCCCGTCATCGCCAAGCCCCAGAAATGCCATAACTCATTCACCACGTTCCCCATCCTGCAATCCTCTCTCCCTTATCCCCATCAACCCACTCGCTCCCTATATATTTCCACCTCTCCTCCTTCATTTCTTTCATTCTCCTTTTTGCTTCTTTCCTCTACGAAGTCGCGAATACTTCCTCTCTGGTCGATATTGCTGAAAAATCTCACTTGTAGAATATTATGCAGTTACTGTGATATAAACTATGTTTGATGGGGTCTTAATCCGGTTAATAATGAGCCCGAGTGAATTTAAATTCAAGTAAAAAGCAGTAAAGCCTTGTATGAATTTAAAATGTAAGTGGTATTTTTGCATCATTTTCTATATCTTTGTGGCTATTACAATGATTTACCTCACATAGCCACACGACAAAAACAGTTTCTTGCTTTAAATAAGACTTTTTTTAAACAGAGATATAAATACAATCAAGTGAATTCCCGATTATTCGTGGACAGATTTTCCAGTTCGCATATTGTCCGTGCATGATCGTTTACTCTTCGTCGACATTTTTCGCAGTGTACTAAGAAAATGCAACACAAAAAACATGTATTTTCGTGCTCTAATACAAGCAGGATTTACCTAAGACCTTTTCTATGGAGCAGTGAAAACACCACCAAAGTGACATCACTGTTGCCGTGATCAGATAATACAACTCCTAATGAGTACATAAGCAATCTAAAATAACGGAATATGTGCGCAAATAATAACAAATTGTTTAATTATTAAATTGTATACCTTGTAAGTAATAAAAGTGAAAGTTTGGCTAATCCATTATTTCCGAATATTCGTTCCGAATTTCCGGATAATCGAGATTACCCGGACTGTTACATTTTATCATACAGTATTATCCTAGATTAAATTTTAAATTACACATAAAATAGCAAAATGTTCTTACCTAAAATAATACTTATTGCGTACTAAGCAGATCGCACGTGAATTTCAATCCACAGAGTTAAAGGAGTGATCTTTACATTCCAGAATACGAAAATAATACTTACATTAGTTTTACATACGTGTATGTTAGAGAGCTTCGTTTATTTATATAATAATGACATTTTGACTGCAGCTGTATCGAAAATAAAGAACTTTTTATAGTAGCTGTATCGAGAAACACAACTTTCTTTACGACCATAAACTGCGATGAATAATATTAGAAAAGGATAATACCCGATAAGTCAAAGCACGGTGTGACTTGATTTCCAGCCTAATATCCGGGGCACATAATGTATCAACTCAAATTTCGCGGAACACTAAACCTAGTGTTTGTATGTTCCTGTATTACCATAACGATCTCCAGTTAAATCGCAAAATAAAGTACGAATGTAATTCAGTATTAGAAATAAGTGTCACTTTTACATATATTGCGGCACACTAAAGGCATATTAAAACGCTACGACGCACCAGTAACAAAGCATTGCGGTAAGGTGCTCTGAAATGTTATTCTGATCACGGGCCGAAGCTTCATTCCAAGCCACAATATTGAAGTCTTCACAGCTCCTGCACCTGTTGAGGAAATACTTAGCATAGTTCTGCGACCTTTAAAAGCTAAAATCAAAGCTTAAGTTTCATTCACAATTTCGATTTTCAAAGAGGTACATTCTTCCTTTAGATAAACACAATCCAAATAAATCTGCTCCGTTCTGAGAGAACCATAGGGCTTGTCGGGATAATGAAGTCATCCTTTCGAGAACTGGAAACCGAGATTCGTGCAAGGAGCAATTTATCATAATCGCTACGTAAGCAGGCAAACAAAAAACACGAAACAACTCGAGTAGAATTGGTCGGCTCGGCGATATTATCATCGGCACGAAACTCAGAATGTAAGGAAGGTAGCGATCAAACGCAAGCTTGATCTTAAACTGGACGATTCTACCCAAAATATCACAATGAAAATTCCCTAAAATTAAGTATTTATTTCTGAACCTTTTTGCGAATTTTTTCCATAAATAATTACATATATATTTTACCCAGGCAGAACGTTAAAATGAGTTTGATTATAAGGTTTCGGTTGCTAGTCCATTGCTTATTAATTTTCCTTTAAAGTGAGCTAACCGTGATGCTAAAGAATCGCAAGTCTGAAATTATTTCAGATAATCTTCGTGAGGATATTTAAAATTTACATTTCAATGATACGTTAGTTTAAAACAGGATGCACTTCTGATAGAGCTTCAGAAAATTTAAATACCATTTAATTCCGTGAAATTATAGTGAAATCTAAGATATTCTCGAGGAGAACTTTGGATAAAGATCAAGACACTTAACAAAGAAATGTTTCTATCGTGATTAATTTTTATTTTTACGGATATTCATACTAATATCAGTTATACGTTACACCTGAGCAATTCGTCGATGATTTATCCATTTCAGGAAAGTAGTTGCCTTTACACTCTAGAACGATTAATTAGGATAGGCAAAATGGGTATCTCACAATATTTTGTAAGGTAATAAATCGAATTATAAAACACAGTGATATTGTTGTGTGGCACTTGTATTTATATGAGAAAATTATGAAATACATTTCTGCCTGGTGAAGTGAAGTATACACCAGAAAGAAACTAATACTGTTAAGAAGAACTCAATTTGCTGTATAACTTACATTCAAGTCACTGGCAGAGGACGGGGATGGGACCAATTGACAAAAAAACAGCGAAAATAATTTTGACAGGCCTACCTAAAGATGCTTTTATATCAAAATAATGAATTATTCTATGCCAAATTTTAGATTATGCATTTGAGAGAAATTGTTAAAATTGATAAAAATAATTCTAAGAAATTTGAAAGATTTACATTCATACGTAACGGATCTCGACATAGTCCTTAAGGAAATCACGTATAGTTTTCCTTCGACTAGCCTTTGTGAAATAGAGGAAAGCTACCAAAACAACTTCCTAAAAGGGAGAAATGCACCGTTTTATCGAGTGAGAGATTTATAGAACGCATTAAGGGGCGTCACTACTCACTAGGATCATTCATACACCTCTCGCGCCGGTCATCCCTCAATAATAAATATCCTTCAAGATTCGCGCTAATTAACCGATCTTTCCGCCTCTTTATCCCCTGATTCGCACCCTTTCGCCATACAGTCCGCCCTGCATACTCTCTCCCCGACATCCTTAAGACCTTTCCTAATCCTCATACCCCCCCATCATGACCGACCCGAAAAAGCAATGAAGCTGAATTCCACACGTCATGCTGAAAGTTCCGACCCAACCTTCTAATACTTCGACTCCCTTAACAAGGGCTCCTCACCCTCTTTCTCTTCCTATACCTTCTCCGCTCCCCTCTTCCGATTCCCCATTTCTCATCCACGGATGCCAACCCCATCCCCTCCCCCCAGCGCTCCTTCACATATATCTCTGTCTCTGCTAACCCCCCTTCTCTCTCTGTCCTCTCATTCACTCTCTCTCTCCCTCACTCCTCCTCGCTAATTGCAAGATCATCCACTAGTGCCAACACATATAAACTGTAAGGTGATTGCGATATTTCGTCCTTATTTTTATTTTGTAGAAAAATATTTAACTAAGTTGCAGATAAAACACAAGAAATTGCAAATCTCTCATTATTTTGAGTAAAACAGTGAATAATTATATCTTTCTCCTTTTCTTTTAAATTTATAAATAACGCGATGAAAATGAAAGGTTTATGCTTTCTTTTCTTTAGACGAAGAGACAACATTAAGCTTTGAATAGATTAAATCGAGCTAATTTGATATGCCACATCAT
Organism: Ladona fulva; assembly: GCA_000376725.2. Taxonomy (NCBI): domain Eukaryota; kingdom Metazoa; phylum Arthropoda; class Insecta; order Odonata; family Libellulidae; genus Ladona; species Ladona fulva. The sequence continues at coordinate 516,403 of KZ308353.1, read as the reverse complement.
ATCTACACCGGGTTTACATTATATATTCAGCCCTGGGAAAGATAAGTGTAAATGCACTTCAGGAATGCTGAAATATCTCGTATAATCCACCGTATCTTTTTTAATGAAAAAAGTGAACGTAATTTCGCTCTTAATAATTCATATCATGTACGTACATATATTTACTAACTGAACCTCCAAAAATATGTAACTAATTTTATAGTCGTATCCAAAATGAATTGCTGAGAATATTTTATGTCTCCACCAGATCTATTTTCTTAATGCGGCAGAGAACTAGTACCAATAATAATTATATGAAACTTAGTTCAACTTTTAGTGCCTAAATGGTACACAAATGGAACGATGAAGGTGCTAACTTTCAGCACGAATTGCTGGCTTCCTCTCCCTAAATAATTTTCAACAAATCCGAAAACGAACTGAACGATTTCATTGAGGTACGAATAGCTACAAAAAATATTCAAAATTCCAAAAGTTGTCTTTGTGTAGACAGGACATAGCTAGGACATTTTTTGTATACTTCTAAATAAATAAACAAAAGATTTCATCAAATTCCACGTCACAAGAGGTCTTAATACACTTGGATTCCCATTAGAGAAGTAATGTTTGAGCTTTTAGTAAATAGAAGCCGCTTTCGGTTCGATTAAATATTCGCTGGCCACTTACTTTGCTGAACTTAATAAAATAAAGCTAATCAAATCGTTATCTTGTTTCATTAGAGTGTCAGCTGAATTGTACAAATCTTCAGGGTAGCTTCCAACGAAGGTGGAAGTTACGTCGGTTATGTAGAAGAAAATTCATACGTATTATTCAGAAGAAAAGTAACTACCGAACCTCACGGAATTGGTTTGAGGGCCGTGTGTGGTCCGCTTACAGCAATCCAGCAGGCTGGACACCCTCATTTTAAATTAAAATTTTAAAATAATTCCCGCAAAAAGCATTAAAAATTACTCCTAACTTTCTTTAAATAACAAGCAGCTTGCCGACCCTATCTCATTATGAATCGAGTAGAAAGGTCAATCAACCCATAATCATCCAATTCACTGCATTTAATTACCTTCTTCTACAATATTTTCTCGTTATTTCTATGTGATGAACTCGTTCTCACCTAATTTTCTACCCTCGCTCTCATTGCATTTCTCATTCATCGTAAGAAGTGCAGAAGTGCATGGAGAAGGCGTGGGTATCCTGAGAAGACAGTCGTAAAAAGTTACTTAGCGGGTTCCATCGCTAATTAATGGGCTTCGTTAAGTAACACTCGATGACATGCTGGTGCACCGATGCTTTCTTTGGAGAATGCGCTAATTTGCGGCGCTTTCTTAAGTGAAAGTGTTTGTCATAATGGCCCTTAATTTCCCACGGAGCAATTAAGGCTAAGAGAAAGAGACTATTGTTTTTCTTTGGAACAATCGCTCGTTTTACAAGTCCGTGAGAATTTGGCGTCATCGTTAACAGAAATATAGGTAATGAAGGAACGGAATCTTATTGGGCGGAAATAATGCTTCTTAAGTAACACTTAACTAAACCATGGAAAATTTTAAAAAGAATAATAACAGTAGTTTTATAGAAAGGTTATAGTAAACGGCAGAATTATTTCTAATTACATTTCATCCTTATGAATAATTTGCATTTATGAATAATTAACTTGTGAATGATCAGACGCCATACCAAACGACATTTCATTTTTTGCATTGTTAAGATAATTCTTTCCAATACAACACTAATTAAGTAGTAACACGCCCCATCCAATTTGCAGTAACGAGCATAATTATCTTTGGTAAATGTAACGATGAGGATCATATTCCTTTATTGGTCAAAAAGTAGAACAATTTCCTTCACCCCGCATGAAAAATACCTTTCACTCCGATCACCCATTACCTAAGTTTAATAATTTATTTCATTTATTATCTTCAATTAATTCATCCACTTCAATATAGAGCCCTTCATTATCTTTGAAATTATAAATAAATATGGATAAGAACCTAAAAATTACTGATTTCTGAAACAGAATAATTATTGAGAAATTCATACTAATAACTTTACTTCACCACTGCATAAGACAATAACGTCCCGGGTTTCACATCATCAGTTCATCAGGTTGCAGCGAAACCTGGGTGGTCATTGTCTCATTCAGAGGTGAAGAAAAGTTATTAGTATGGATTTCTGTGTCTCTCACAAGCACATATTTAAGCCTGAACTTATTAGTTTCAGAAAAACAATTCTTTGGAATCAGCCAGAATTGGTTGATGATGAAAAAATTATAAATCCCACCAAAAGAATTCTCTGACAAAGATATTTGAAATTAGCTTTCTATCACACGTTACCTCTCTTATGTCTGATGCGAGATCTATCAATGGAAAGAACAGAAAGTGACACGGCTGTTATAATAATATTAAAACAGATAAACTGCAAAACCGTAAAATTCGAAGGTAAAAGGGACTTAACTTTGGTGTGCTCCCTCTCTCGCGTCTGAAGTGTCAAATACTAAGTCCTACGGTGTACTACTGAGGATGGAAACATATTCCGAAATTCGTATCAAGATCCCCAGGATGCTTCGATGTTGGACCACTTCAGATGCAGTCTCTTTTTACCTTTTAACGGCTTTGGAGTTTTTTTCTATTTGAGATCAATCAGGCCAAATACCACTCGAATTTTGATTAGAAAGGAGCTTGATATTACTCGTCCATTATTTTTTTCTCAAACCTCTACTAAAACGAGTAAAGACCTTACTATCTCTCAGCCCTTCTATTCATCATAAATTGTTTTAATCGATTTAATCTCGTTCATCGTCTATTTATTCCTTCATTACAGTGGTATGGTCCTCTCACATTGATCTATAAAAGTTGCCTTCATTTTTGCCTGTAATAATTACTCTTACTCTATCTAGTTTCCGAAGCTGCTAATAATGCGAAAACCAAATTCTTGGAGATAATTCCTGATCATGCGTAGTGGTGAGTTTTGCATAGGAAATTATCATATTTTGTCATAATGGAAATAATTATGGAAAAATTGTTGTACTTTTACCACAATATTTTATTAATAAGAACACCAGAGGATGACGATTAATCGTCGAAACCGGTCGTGTGTTCTTATTAATAAAATATTGTGGTAAAAGTACAACAATTTTTCCATAATTATTTACATTATGGATTACCACAACACCTCGCCTACTTCAGTGAAGTTTATTTTTGTCATAATGATCACGTTATCGTTAAACCGCACCGAAAACACTTCCGAATAAAAAAAAATAAGTAACAAGCAGGAAAAGTATTCCTATTACCTTCAAACTTCAATGATTTACATTTCACAAGTTAAATCAATTTGGTACGGAAAAATTTGACAAATTTTCCAAACATTTTACAACAATTTTCCTGTAATATCTGCTTCCTCTCCAATTTCAATAAATAAACCTGTATGTTATTATGGTGTAATATAGATAAAGTGTTTTATAACTACACATCTCTAGGGTAAATACGACGAAGAATGGGGAATCCTCTTTGAATTTCGATATGAATAATTGAATGAAAAAAGGAAAAACATAATTTCGGTTTCTACAACGTTTAGATGTAATGCTTTCTCGGAGGACATATTCCTTGCCTCGCCGAAAGGCTGCAAGCGGCGTACATGCGTAGTTTCAGATGAGCGAAAGTGATCGCTTCTGTACGAAAAACAAAATCCGCACTTAACGGGCGATGAGAACCCAAAGATCTCCGATCCGTCATGAAACTTATCCCGGAAAGAAAAATTCAATTTTGCGATAGAAGTCTCACTGTTTATTGCGCTGGAGTCGAGGGTACAACACACACGCGCGCCATATTGGGACAGGACACTTAAAAGGAGTAGAGAGAGGACCTTATTTGGTGTCTCACTTCGGATTGGGCTAAGTGGCTCCCTTGAGGACCGAAGGGCGAGTGTGGCGTCGGAAGCCACTGCCTTGTAGTGCGCCCAAGGGACAATAGAGGGCATAGAAAGAGGAAAAGGAACGGAGAGGAGGGGTCGGCCTGCGGAATTCGGTTGCTTATAATTCTCATAAATCATAAGTGGAGGGGGAGATACATCCATATAACGAGAACTTCCTACGGCATTTTTCGGACACCTGATTGTAACGAAGCCATTCCGTATCAAAATAACATCGTATATCATCGCATTTCGGACGCCATCTACGGGATATTCTTCGGACATCCTGACTTGAATTAAGGCTCTAAGGATTAGGACGGTCAGGAAAAGTAATTTCGCTAGGCCTACTGGAAATGGGCCTGTCATTTGCTCTGAATTATTTTAGTTGTTGGGAAGGAAGTTAGTCAAAAGATGAAAGGCCGATTTGACGCTATCTTTGTATCAAATCGGGATTAGATTTCACTGAGAGATCACAGGTAGTCCTAGATAAGCTAGTCCTTTAAACACTCGCTTCGGATCTGGTAGTATAAGTTCTTTCTTAGGTAGTCTTTCTTCCTGCAAGGCAACGGGGGATGATCCTTATTGTGAGCCTTTAATTTGGGCACAAATGAATTCTATTACGATAATAATACAGCTTTCGATCATTCAAAAACAGGTTGATGACGCTGACAAGATAAAAGCAAGGTTCGACGAGCAATTTTTTCGAAAATATTTCAATAACAGCGACCCTCCAGAAATACTGACGCGCTCCTTGGAGGCACACGACCCGCAACACGCATATTCACTGTATAAACTCTAAGTCAAAGGCATGTTCAGAATTTATTGAACGTTATTTTTTTAAATTTTTATTTCGATATATATTCATGATAAGCAAATAATTCAAGAAAGGAAACGCTCGTCATTTCAACGCAAGGAATACGTTCTTCCATTAAGAACGATCACCTTTCCCTTCGTAACATACGATTGAGGTCAAAGTGTATAATGATAATTTTGTAATTCTCAGCATATTTTAATCAATATATAAGTAACTCGAGAATAAATGTGTTCTATTAAAAATGTAAAGAAATTTCACAAGGTAATTTTTCATCGAGGAATATTCTCCTACTGCAACATAAGAAATTTTTCTTCCTCATAACAATAGTGCCATGGAGCATCAAATAACGCTAAATCGATTAAAATTTCAATTAATTTTTCTAATCAATTAAAAAATAATCAATCAACCCTTCCGCATCATTTAAGTATCACACCCTTAGTTCATGCCATGATAATGCATGGTCGTTTGTGTTCTTCTTTACTTGGTTAATTGTAAGAGTGGTCTCATTAGACTAAAATTCGCTTAAATAAATACATGATTATTATGTCTTATATCCTGACATTCAACTGTTTCCTGCTCCTTATATTCATACCGTTTCTTCTTTACCTTCTTCAGAAACAAANTCTTTTTTGAAAGGCGCCTGCTAAAAAGCCATTTATAGCTTAGCAGGACCTGTAATGACTATCATTACATCTAAATAATTTTGATATGAAAAACAAACATTTTTGTTAAAACACAGTTGTTTCCTATATAAAGTACTTTTGAATGTGGCAATAACATTGTAATATATTTTGTATTATTGTAATATTGTAATAAAAATAAATGTTTTGTATTATTATTGTTATCATCATTATTATTATTACCATATAAACACCTTCCGATATTAAAGTGATCTAATGATCGACATTTATGTAAGCTCCTGCCATTGCGCAATCTGTACCAATTCACAAGGATAGTCCCATCCCAACAGCCCTCATTCGCCTTACTCATACCATAGGCTCCTCACGGGCGGACACCTCTTTATTGTTTTCCAAACGCATTTTAGCTCCGTTTACTTAACACACCGTCAATATGAGCACATACGAGACAGTTTGAGCCTCGAAAAAGTTGAACATCGATAAAGCGTTGAGCGAAATAAATATCTGGTTATCGTGGTGAAGAAGCCAGTAGGCTCTTACACTTCCCTACCAATGTGTTTCCACTCCGGCGAACCCTTGGACGCGCGTATATATTTTCGAATCATTGCCGTGCGGGTGACAAACTGCTCCGAGAGATTTTTCGCGCGGTGTCTTTTGAGCCATTCTCTCTCCCTCCCACTGTGCCAGTGTGCCTTTGAAGATGAATAGCTCATAGGGAGTCGCTGAAAAATTTACTTTTCTCTCCTCGATAGCCACTCCTTAAACATTTGAGGTGATGGATTGCCTTTGTCGAAGGGAATTCCAATGACGGGTTAAGTAATTATTAGGCGCATTATGCCGCGGAATCCGTTTCGTTGGAGCATTACAACTTCACCAATGCGTGGAAGATGAGGGTCATTTTTCTTTTTCTAGAGGTTCGAAAAGATGGGATATGAATGGACGAAAAACAAGAAATATTTTCCGGTTTGTCGGATTAGAGGCAGGTTTATACGCATGGAATTTGTCTTGGGAGTAAGATATCTTTATGTTCATATTGTCGTAATATCTAGAATAGGTACTAAAAGTGATTTATGATTTTAAATATTTATCCATCCATACGAGTACATCCAGTCCGTTTTAACGGCCAAAATCAGTGAAATTACTAATTGATTAGTGATGACCTTTACTAAAGGAGAGAATGCTAAGTTAACGATCAGGGTGGAAGGGGAAATACTAGAACAGGTAGATAAGTTCTCTCTAGTTGGTTAGTGTTCTCTCTTTGGATGAGAGGTGTGCAGATGAAGTTCGAAAATAGTAACATTGGCCAAGGAAGCTTTCGTAAAGCTAAGGAAACTAATGACTAGATGTTTCGATAAGGCAATTAGAAAAAGATTGGTAAAATCCTTGGCGTGGAATTTATTGCTGCATGGGTGTCAAACGTGTAGTTTCAGAATAGAAGACATCGAAAGATTGGAGGCCTTCGAGATTTTGATACAGCGTAGATTGGAAAAAAGTAAGTTGGGCGGATAGAAAAACATATACAGATGTACTAGAAATGGTCGGGAAGGAGAGAGTTTTAATTGAGGTAATTAAGCGTCGACAGAGGAAGTAAATTGGTCAAATATTGAGAGGGATTGCTGAAGAGTGTAATCAAGGGTAGAATGCAATAGGAAAAACTGAGAGGAGGACAAAGTCAAAAGACTTTAGATGACATAAAGGACTGGGCAAGTTACTAAGAAACGAAAGAAATGTCATTGAATAGGGAATATTAAGGTATAATAATAATAATAAAGGACTTTATTCAGGGCGAGATTGAGACTAACAAGTCTCTTCTTACATCTAACCCTTAATTATATGGACCAACCGAAAGGTAGTACACTTCCGTATGTATCCATTGGTTGGTAAAACAACTAATCTAAAATATTTTGCTCTAATCATCAAGTTTGAATGATTTTTATAATCACCAAACTATTTGTATGTTTTTAAATGTTTAAATTTATAACCAAATTCCTACAAAAATAAAATAATATACTTTTTAATTAATTTAATACTAATTTAATTAAAATAATAATTTTTTTTTATTGGAAGAGAGCACAATTACACAGAAGGTTTTCTCTAAGTGTTTACGAGGGAGTTTACAAAAATTACAATCCTAGAGCAAAAACTTGATATCATTCCCTTGTCTATTTTCTACAATCACTACACAAGGAAATTGCGTCCTAATAGTTCATCATTCTTCGGCTGCACAGCTTTTACCTTAGCATTGAACATATACTCGAACTGCGTTGTTAACTGAAATTCTGTTTAAGCAAAAGCCTTTCCGAAAATCAATTCCTGAGATAGTATTAGTTGGTAACCTTCCGATTGCGAAACTAAAGCAATAGGTAAAGTTTATGAGTTAAAATTTTTAGTTAAAATTTAAAATACCCTACTGAGGTTCACTTAATTTTATTTAAACTTGCACAAAGTAAATTATATCCAAACAGTAACATATTTGGGTTATGTTTTAGAATGGGCTTCAATCAATTGTTTTTGTCTAATTTCGAATAGAACGCAATACCTTCCGGAGGAGTGCAAATGAACTGATCAGGATTGTGTTAACATACGTGGCTAAACTAAAACGTCCAGTGAATAATTTTCGCCTACAAAATTCCATCTTAAATTTAAAACTTTTACCGATTAATTTCCTAAAATATATGGTAAATATTCATGCCGACTGAAAATTAATCAACCTTTCTGTCTCGATCTTGAAGGCCTTGTTAGAGCTTTCAAGATTGGTCGCCATAAAAGTGGAGGAGAAAGAGGCCGTTATATGTATTTAACGGTGCCTAAGACCAACTTTAAAATATAGCAAGTCCTCGAAATGCCATCATTCATAGCTTCAAAGACAACGCCAATCTTACACGCGAAGCAAAGAACTGAGTAAAAATCAAGCATTTTTTAATCATATGCATTTCTCTGATTATAAACCTACAAGTTATTACAATCTGCTTGATATGCTGAGGAAAGGAAAATTCTTGCATTCCACTGTAACTCTATGTCACGTCGAGGTCATATTTTAGTTTTATTGCCTTATGCTACGGCGAAGCTCGTACGTAGGATTTTATGTTCAAACACGAAAGCATCACGTAGTGAAAAAATAGTTTTCGAGGATTCACGATTAGCTTCAATTGAAACCTCTCTCTCTCTCTTCCAATTACAGTTGATATATTACAATTTATTATTACATTCAAATCATTATATATTTAAAATAATAGCGGCAATTCTTTAAAAATTTCTCACTAAATTGGATGAGAAAAACTAAATTCCTTACTGGACTTATAATCCGGATATACCCAAACACTTTATATCTTCATCTTCGTCATCGATTCTGATGCTAATGAAACATAGATAAGCTATGATTTGTATTTTATGAGAACCTTCAATTTTGAAAACTTCATGCAAGCGTTGAAAGAAAGAATTCAGCATAATTTTAAGTCTTGTATTCGATAATATCTTATTGCTACTAATAAAATACATGAGAAAATACCTCTGATCCGATTCTTAAGAATTCTATCTTCAATTGATACCATATCTCATTGATTCATATCTAAACAGGATGTATTAGTACAAACAATTAATTTAAAGCACCGTCCTTCTTTTAACAGTGCTCTCGAACTCTACTGCAAAAAGTAAACAGAATGAAATTCGAGAAAAGGCTTCAATCTTAAAAGATGAACTTTTACAGACATAAAATCATAACTTGTGAGTTAATCAAGTTCCCTGATGGATTATCATAAGTAATATCTCGTTAATACGTCTCGTAAACGATCTCAGTAATGAAGAATAGACTTGAAAAAAGTCTGACGGGACCGGGAATCGAACCCGGGTCTCCCAATTGCCGGTCGGGTGCTCTGTCCGTTGAGCTATCCCGGCAGAGCATTTCTCCGAGACATTCGGGATACTTTGTGGGCAAGGACGTTGCCTTGTACCAAAGATTAGGGAATAGACTCAAATGAATGCTTCTTTCCACATCTACTAATACGGCATGTATATCAAAACCTAAAAAGTTAATTCTTAAGATTTCAAACAACATTTAACTCATTAATAGGAATCTTTTTAGAGATACTAAAATAAGTAAGTATATGAATAGAAGTATATGAGTACTTATACGATTCAGAAAGAATAATTTTGTCCCTCCGGAGAGCCGAGTGTATAACGCATTCTTGGGAGGAAGCTGTTCAGAGTTTGATTTCCGATGATGACCCGCGTGAAAATTATCTCAGCTGTCTATGCACATTCATAACGTACTTAGATTCTCTGAGTAAGTAAGACTTCACAGATCAGTTAAGCTATTTCCATTTACGCAAGAAGGCTAAAAAATGTAGGTGTTAAAGAATTAACTTCCTAAAATCAAAGCTCGCAACGCAAAGGCTCTTATTGAAATTCCGCGTTAAGCAATCTCTAAGTAAACAATTTGGAATCTCCCAACGCGATGGAGACTTTCCTCTCAAAATCTTCCCGCCGCGTACTGCTAAGTGATACGGATCCACAACTTCTCAAAATCTCTTCGATGTGCAGCGGAGAGCTGTGCTTAAGAGTAAACCACCAGGAGTTTTTAATGCTAGCTAAATGCCAGGACATTTCTGACAGCGATGCCCGGTAAATGGGGTTGGAGGAGTGTGTCCTTACTTTTCTAACCTAATCCAGCAGTCGAGGCACGCCCGACACCACCTCTTCCTACACCCGCCACTCCCCTTTCTTCCCAACGCACACGGCAGACAGATCTAAGGAGACTAGAGACTCGGAAAGGGATATGTCCTCTCCCGAGTCCTATTCTATTGTCTCCATTGCTTCCAACGACTTTTTTCCTTTTCCTATCCGCCTCATTCTAAACCCTTTCCTCTCCCTTATACACCCGTCTTTCTGCCCTTCCTCGCAACTTTACGAATCCGTCACTTTTTTCGTCGTGGGAAGACTTTCTTTTCTTTTTTATGCCATCCTCCTCATTCTGTCGGTTGGATTTAAAATGATGGAATTTCTTTATTCTTTTTTTCTACCGTCTCTCCTCTACCATTGTGGTTTTCGCAGTCTTCATTCTCATTAGGACTTACCAACACAATCTACACTCCTCCCGCTTATTTTTTCACTTTCCTCTCTCTATTCTGAGGCTTTATTATTGGTGGCAAGGTGGAATAAAAAAAATCCCATAATTTCCTTACGTATTCTTGTTGTTTGTGTTCCGTTGGTGCTTGAGAAATCAATTCATGATGAACCATTGACGATACGTCGTGAAGTTTCGTCACATATGAGACAGATAAAGTGATTTGAACGGATAATATATCAGTTAAGTTTATTAGTAACATTAGTACTTACATTACTTATACGTAATAATACAGTGTTAATCGTGACTAATCTTTTTACATCTTTATCACAAACTGTTAAAAGACCTCTCCTGTGAACGAAAATAGCAGCCATGTAGAAGGCTAGCAAGATATACTCATAACCTTCTTCAGAATATCTCAGAAACTCTCACGGTAAGTTATTCAAAAATAAATTCTCTGAGGAAAAACCAATAGGTTAATAATGCGGATTAAGAGCTAAAGCCCTACTGCTTAGTAAAGAGTAAAAAATGTTGTTAAAAAATCCACAAAAATCAAAAAACACATGCGAATTTCAAGAGAATAGGACTGATCCTCTAAGCATTTAGAGCTACATGTACTTTATTCTGTATTTGAAAATTTTGCTCCATGATACACGTTTACATCTACTAGTAGATTTCTAGTAAATTTCTTTTTCATTTCCCTTTTCAAAATCTCCAACCTTTCTTTTTCCCTCCTGATGCCTCAAACTGCACGCACCAAAGTCATTCCTTTGGTAAATAACGATTCCGTGAATCTTTTAAGTAGAGAGCCACACGTACGAATGGCCTTTATATCCCTTTTCAAGCTTCGGAGCCATAATAAACAAACAGGTTGTTATGAGATAGGTGGCGACAGGAGCTTAATATGAATTATCCGCTGCGACAGTTCGGGGACACAATGCGGAAATAAATATTCGCTTGTTTCTGACCACGGGATAATATGCTTGCTACGAGAGCAACGTTCACGTTGCCTTCGTTTACCCTCGCACATACTACGAGTCTCTCTCTTTTGTTTCTCGCTATTCTTTATCGCCCAGTCTCAACTTTCCATTTTCTTTCCCTTTCCATCAAAGTTTTACTTTCTCATTTCTCCATTTTTCGTCTCGCCTTGCGCATTTTTTCGACCCTTCGTTATTTCCAACCTGTTTACGTCCTTGTCTCTCCTCTCATACTCTCCTATTCTCCATACACACGCCGCTGCAGACGTCCTTTGTCCTCCTGAATCTTCGTGCTGTGCTTCCTAATGACACTCCCTCTCACCTCCCTTCTGTACTCTTTTTCTCCCTATCTTTCGGTCGTTTCACTTACATTCAACCGAATATAATTGCCTCCAAATCTCCCATCTTTACCTCCCTCGCTGTTCGTACTGTAGCTTGGCTCCTCTCACTGTTCCCCACTCTTTTTGTTCCGACATTCTTCTCCATCATCGTACTTATGCATATGTTTTATCCGATACATCTGATGTTCGTCACTAAAAAATTCTCTCTCGAAGAATACAAGGCCGAGGAGATTCCTCCGATTCAAAAACTCGCGTCGCAGAGCGTTATCTATATAAATGAGAGGGATTTGATGCCGAAAGTGAATTGGTGGCGATATCTTCGGTTGTGAGTGGAATAAGAACTGAGTGAATAAATGTTTTCTCGTTAACGGTCTCATATTGTACATAAGTACAAACCAAAACGTATTGTATTGTACAAACAAAGAACGATTTTCTTAGTTTCGGAAAGTAATGAACTGAATGAAAGATTCGACTTTCAAAGCGCTTATGGATAGTGATGAAGTATCGTGAGTGTTTTTAATTGATTGCTGGTTAGGTATTAAAATACAGAAATGATAGTACAATTTTTATGATACCTATATCAAACAAAATATAACGTAACTAGAAAAAAATAGATTTTTAATTATAGGACCGGAGAATTGTATGTCATTACTGTAGGATGAAGTTGTAACACACTCGTACCAACGCAGAAAGAAACTTATTAATAGCTTTCTACTTTGGGGTATCCTTAACTGATGTCACGGAATTTTTTGGATTTCTAAATTCCTTCTTCTGTCCAAAGTGTCAGATGGTGCTTCGTACCCTATCTGATAGACAACTTCCAGACTCACTTTACTGTAAAATCTGAATTTCTAAACCTTATCAATTTCCAACTTTCTATTAAATTAGCCCATTCCAAAATGAGATACTACTTATTCACCACTAAAAGCAGTTCTTTAAGACGATTTAGGGCAAGTTTGTTGTTTTCTATACCGACGGTAATACGCAGTAAAACAAAGACACCTAATTTAAAGATGTACCACGCGGTACATAACGCCTTGACTAAATACGTATATGCTCTGATTTCTGGAATAAAATTGACTGCAAATTGTAACCAGCAAATTTAATGCTACAAGTCATAAAATATTCCGGTGATAAAGGAAAATGTATCAGAAACCAAGAAAAAAGGAGCTGCAAAATTTGAATAGGGTTTACTTGAAAAAGAATTAAAAAAAAACATTTGCATTTATATCCCACGGGCCGCCAGAGGTCTAATAACACTTTACCTAATCTACCCTATTAGCTTCTCTGATGATATGCGGAAAGAACGACCAGAAGTAATCATCTGTTTTAGCGATCAAGATACTTGCATTCCATTCACACTTTCATTTCAATTGGGACCTCAGCCAACATAATTTCATCATCGCTTTTATTAAATACTTGGCATGCATCTGTTAATATTCCTCCGACCCCTCCTTCTATCTGTGTCCAGCAATATCCATCTCCGGACTTTCAAAGGCAAGAGGAAACGATAGCCATTCTTCCGAATTAACTCGATGATTTATTTCCAGTACGCTCCTTCGGAGCCGGATGCTATTATTTATATGCGTGAAGTTCTTTACTTACGGGGATGTGACTTTCCTTCTATGGTTAATCCTGCTATGCTTCCGGCTATAAATCGCGTACGAATCCACTCGATGACGGAGTGAGACAGACAGGTGCTCTGGTTCTGGTCTTTTTCAAACGCTTCTTCACCGTTATGACCTGCAGACGGAGGGCATACAAAGTCAAGGATGCAACTTGAGACACATTGAAAATAACCTGTGTTTACGGAAAATATACATAATATGGATCACGGGATCAATAAGAATCAACTATATTCCAAAATATTTTCGCCAACAGAAATTGTTAGACGATTTATACAGCAATTTTTGTGATAAAAATTTGACGTTGTTGAACTGGATCCATCAAAAGTTATGTAGCGTTAACATCGAGCACACTAATTTGCATACTGAGAGAGAAATGAAAGAAATAACTCATACAGTTAATTAAGACGCATAGTAGAGCTACTAAAATGGCTATCAATCTGTGAACGTAAAAGATACATTTCGGAAAAATTATGAATCCTTCTTACATATTTTATTATTAAAAACACCGTAATAAAAGCTATGGATACATTTTGTGCTGGACCCACCTTTTTCACTCTACCTATAGAGATTTTAGAAATAACTTTTAGCTACTCCTACATAGGAAGTTTTAATGTTCTAGAAAGCTGAATCATTTTTTAATTTTTAGTCGTACATATATGAAACAACAGGAGCGTTTCAGTCTTAGCCTATATCTATCTATATTATATCCTATTCTTTGACTTTTGCCCATTCCGATACTAAATTTGTAACCTATCACTGTATAGCAGTTACTTTATTAAGTACTACTTCCTAATTTGATCCTTGGGCGAAAAAGCTGCTTTTTGGACAATAAAGTAGTTCACTACCACTAATAATGCTCCTAATTACGTAACAAGGTATATTTTATAAATTTATCGTTGCTAATATCCTAAGATTCAGTTAGGGAAGGAACTCAACGGCTGAAGTACACAGAGAAAATTTGGAACAACAGGAACGATTTATTAGATTGGGTAGTGCCCTATTGAATCCTCATCCGTACCTGAAATTGATGATAAAAGTTGCCACATATGTGCCTTTAGTCAACACCTTCCTTTCAGCTCCTGAATTATAACATGTCGAACACTTTCCATCCATGATTCTGCATCCTTGCTCTGAGCATTTGAAAATTAATTGTTTAAATCGCGCTATCTCCGAGCTTTCGCATATCTCCGCTACACGTTTCCATACCCATCGCTTCCGTATTCTGTTTTATGTCTCTGCGTACGTGTTTTCACTATGCTCCTAGAGCCACTTTCGTCCATACCTACACGCTCAGACACGTACCAAATGTTATTTCGTTTACAGTCTCTTTTTTTATGGTCCTAGTCATGAGCTCATTGCTCCCTCCTTCCTATCCTTATCTCCTCCGTCTTTTTCATGACGCATTCTTAACTCCGAAGCGATGCCACCTCTTGTCACCCGTACGCGGTGGATTATACCCGCCCACCTCCTCCGCACGCTCCCTCATCCTCAGTCTTTCCTAACAATACCCTTTCCTCGCAGGCGAAGGTGCGCATCATCTTCGCCCAAACCCACACCTTAACCTCTAAAAAAGGAGTGTTGAAGTAATTTTCAGTCCTAAATACGCTTAGCAACGTAATTTCGCGGCAATCATGCCAAACACTATCTGATATCGAGTTTCTAAATTTTAAAGCACTGTCTTCCTGGAACCACTTTCAGTAGAGAGGTGAATGCTAACTCTTTCCTCTAGAAAGTGCAGACTTTAAATAGTCTTTATAGGTCTAATAGAGACTAACATTCTCATCTAACCCTATACCCATCCTCTGATTTAAAATAGAAAGACGTTAACCACATTTAGGAAACAAAGATATAGTAATTACCAACAAAAATTATATAAGGACGAAAATTAACAGTAAACCAAAAATAGGTGATTATAGGTTACGGCGTGATAGCTTGAGGAAAGGCGAAAGTTTTGGTAGTCAAACACTACTTCTCAAAATTACAAAAACATAAACAAATTGGTTAAAAAGATTTAAATAAAATATACCTTACTAAAGTATAAATTTTTTTTAAAACCTGCGGAGGAGAAAGTCTTTATCAGTACAAGTTTCATGTACTCAAAATAGTTAATCTATGAGCATTAAGTAACGCTAAAATGGTTATTTCTGACAGTCGAAATAATTCTTTAACGTGAAATAAGACTTGCAACGAAATACTATTTGCTTTATAAATGCTACTTCCTCTAATTTTAGCAAGAGAATCTACTTCCCTTGGCCAAAAACCTGGTTGCCTGAAGCTACATTACACCGACAACGTTTGCTGACTTCTTATTTAGCAGATAGAACCGGTCTTGTTCCGACATATGCAAGGAATTATTCGGTTTAAAAAATGTTTAGCATCTGTAAAAATAACATATCGCTGGGCATCACGAAGAAAATAAATGAAACCGCTGCATTTGAGGAGCTAAGCTGAAATTATATGCGTTCCTTTCACTTCTACATATAAAGAACCATTGTATCGGTCATTACCACTCTTTCTCAATTGAGAATAAATACACGGACGAAGTAGTTCCAAATTAAATGTAACGAAAGACAAATCGACTCTTTGTTTAAAGATTAAAATTTGAATCTGCTTTAAATTCTTTGAAATTAATATCACGAAAACATTTTAATACCAAATCTGCTTGAAAAAAATGAATTAAGAAAAAGACTTCAACTACTTAAAATAAAACCGGACTAGTTAACACTATATATAACTAATATTTATTAATAAATTGGTACATCATTTTAAATAAATACTGCGGAAGAATAACCTGTCAAACGATTTTGAACGGCTGCGGTGTCGGTCAAACAAAACGAGCTCTAGTAATGAAAACTCCCGATCTTAGAGACGCTAACAAATATATCATAAATAAGTGAGAGATAATCCATTACAATCTCTATATATTTGGGTAAATAAGTAGCTGTATTTTGGATAATAGCTTTTTACATCACCCGCGATATATTAACCGAGAAATGTCTTTCACTTGTGCCCACTTACGCAGGCATAGTATATGTATAAATACGAGCCTTTCCTTAGCCTATCTTCATCCTTTATCCTTCCTCCTAACAATACCATTTTCCATCCCACACTCGGGGACACGAGCAACACACGATCTCTACCATGGCAACCATCTCTTTCCCCTTTCTCCATTCCGCCCCCTCTTCCTCTCAGGCGCCACGTCGAAAGACACACCTGGCAGCAGGTGGCATCGTTTGGGGTGAGGGAGTTGACGCTTAAATCAATGCGGGGGAGAGATGGATATGGTTATTGCTCCGCCGTGTCTTTTTAATCGCGGAGTGACTGCCCTTGCGCCGCGTGCTGTTTCGCCGGGATTTGGGTATCGACGCTGTTCTCTCTTTTCCTTCCCGATCGGTGCCTTTTCGGTCAAAGAATGGATATCTCGGGATACGTGTTGGCATTAATGCGTGCCTTCATGCTGTGGACAAGGTATTTTACATAATGTGACTTCCTCTGAGACGGTATTCAAACCGGTGTAAGAGTTCTACTGCGGATAAGAAAGGAATATCAAAAGAGACGTCAAATTTCTCTCTCTTGTCTTGTTTTTCCGCATTTGAATTAACATATGTTCTTTCAGTATTGACTTCATGCTCCTCAAGGCTGCGGCGAAGCTTGCCTTTTGTTTCACGCACAAAATGAGAGAATCGATGGAAATTTACTGAAAAATCCACGAAACTGTGTGATGAGAACGTCTTGTCTTAACCAAGATTCCTCTCAATACTTCAATTATTAAAATTCAGACTCCTTAGGATAGTAGGGACTAAACCAAATAATGCGTTAGCAGAGAAGAATAATACGTCACTATACTGCTCTTACATCAAAAATCACACACATGAAGTATTGAATCGCATGAGAGCTGAAAATGGGTGATTTAGTTCCAAATTTCTTAGACTATGGAACATTTCAAAACTAACGTTTCCTCTCACAACGTGGCCTTCAACGACAATCAAATATTGCTTATCCCCGGTAAGCATTTCACGTCTTTGAATTTTGGCATAACTAATAACAAACTTAATGTCATTAACTTTCAAAAAACAAATACAAAATTTCACGTTTAGTCATTCGGAAATTTGGTAATCTTTTCTTCGCAATGCTCAAGATTTGTATTTAAATATCGTGAAATGGGAAGAAAGAATATCGTTACAGTGGAATCGGCCATGACACATAATTATATGCATAATACCACATTTAAGGTGATAATTATAATTTTTGATACAAAACATTTTTCGGGTACGGGCAAATCTGGTAGATAATCTGGACGATACATATCCGATATCTTCAGCTAGACCGATTAATTAAAAATTATGACGCTTATCTACCACAAGAACATGATGGCTGAAGAACCAGATGAAGCAGAATAAAGATGAGTCCACAGACGTCTTCACGTGGAACTGAACGCAAAATCCAAATGATAATCCTAAACATTGAACATTATAATACGGATATTCACTTCTAGAACGTCGCGTAAGTGTTTTGACATCCAGATATCCTCGGAGACGAGCTATAGTCAAAACTGAGCTACCTCATAAAAATCGACTTCTCCATTTTTGCGTCAGATCACAACAACTTTTTCCTCGCATCCCTTGGCTCCAAGAACCTCCACGGCGACAATGACTACACAATCGTCCGAAAAAACTGACCTGGGCATGACGTGATGGGAATATGCGCCTCTCTTGGCACGAGAGGTGTGAGAAAAGAAAGGTCGCCGAGGCCGTGGAAGAGAGAGAAAGAAAGAGGAACGTATGACAGTGTCCGATGCACCTAAAGGAAAATCCGACAATGAGAAATTGAGCCGGGAGATGAGAAGCAAGGAGAGAAGGGTCGTGACGTATGGATAAAAGTCGAGAAAGACGAAGAGATGCAGAGAGGAAAGGATGGGGAAAGAGGAGGATGCCATGCGGATTGCCGAGAGGGGGACGGGGGGTAGAAGTAGAGAGAGTGGAGAATTCTTGATTCCGTTATGAATGGAACAGTGGGGAATGCATGAATGGACCGGGAAGAAGGAGGTAGACCGGGAGGGGGGGCTAAGGATCAGAAGGGGAGGAAATTCTCAGAGGAGGAGGCACTTTTAAACATGGCAACGAATGGAGAATATTTCGAGCCGCGGAGGGAAATTTTCATGCAGTTCATAGTGGAGGCTGGTGAGGGAGGAGATAAAAATGAAATGCTGGAAAAAGCGTAAGGAGGCACGTAAAGGGGGAACTACTTGAGGGAGACGCGGGGGTGGGGGTTGCGGGGGAGGGAAGGGAAAAGAGGATCGCCTGGGATATTAAGAGGGACGGTGCGTATCCGCCGAGTCTCTTTCCGAGAAGCGGGAAAGTCGAGTCGGGGTATGGAGACGAGTGAGGTAATAAAAAAAGAAGTCGGGGATACGTGAGGACAAGTTTTGGAGGGAAATGACGAGAGGAGGAAGGTGGAAAAGGAGGAAGGATAATGACGGATGGAATGAAAAGAGGGCAAAAGGAAAGAGTAATTATTTCTGGCGCTGTGAAACATTTTTCTCCTCTCTCTCTAAGAATGCTCGTTGTTTACGACTTAAGCGGGGGCTGCCGAGGGTTGTGGAACTTCCTTAAAAGGACAATATGGCGCTGGAGCGACTTTCCGAGGGAAGGTAAAAGCGTTCATTTGTTTTCAATAGGTTTCGGGGACGTTTTACGAAAGATCTCCGAAGTACGTGCGCGGACGGACCGACCTTGGTACATACGGTTGAAGTTAATTTTGAGCACTTTGTCGGTATTTTTGGGGTCCTGAAATTTGGTCACGTGAGAAGGCAATTATATTGCGATGATCTTGGAAACATTGTCGCTGATACGCAACTACCTTCTGAAAATACTTTTCCAGAGATTTATTTGACGTTTGATTGACTAAATAATTCAAAACCACGTCCGAATCAGTGACGCGTTCCTTGAAGCAATACTGTCATTGAATCACCTTCGAGACAGATTCATGATATTTTATCGAGTGCGATATTGACTGTGCAAATAATGTAGCCACAATGCTGTCCGTCAAAGAAGTCTCAGTAGTAATGTACATTTTTTAGAAAATTAATCCTAATGTCCACCTAAAAGTGAGGATAAATTTAAACTAGTATTAATAAAGGATGACGTTAAGTTTCTCTTACACTCCAACAAGTTAAAGTTTCCTTCAAAGTTCTCTGAAATAATGCTTCCATTTACCCTAGGCTTTATTCTAAAAAATTATATTTTCGAAATTTATTTTCATTTCTATATTCCTTAATACGAGCTAGCACCTTGGTGTATATATAACCTTCAAGTGGTAACACTTTTCATCGATTTCAAATGTATCTCGAATATATATTGTATCATATTATATAGAATATATGTGTATATATATTTAAAGAAGATTTTACGAGGGTTTCCCTCCCTTCTAGGGCAAATGCCGGGCAGATTACAAATGTTCCCCCTCAAATTCCTATTTCATAAAATTTTACGTAAGTAATGTAATATCTTTCAAAATTATAACCACTGCCACCTGGTCATGCACCTATTTGTAATTATATCTGTAAATAAATAAAAATACTAAATAAATAATATAACATTTTTATAAGACAATAAAACTAAATTCGCTACATTTCATTATGAGCACATTTCCAACGTAACTGCTATTGTCGATTGATATCTTCATATATCTTCACTTCATCAATTATGATTTAAGTCCTCAGTTTTAACCCATTATATTCCGTAGCAGGACACTTTGCTATCTAACCTGATAGTTGAAAGTATTTCGCAACCTTGAAGCAAACCACCTTCCGCTTCTGCATCAATTCACCAAAATTTATAAAAGCTGATTTCGTTCCGCTATAAAGCACTAATGCCTGGATACACAGGTAAGTAAACTTTTAAAAATACGATACTTTAATCAGATCAAATTTCCCGAGATGAATCTTATCCGATGTATCGATAAATAAATAAAAAGGACCATTTCTTAATTAATACCCTGTCAACCGCCCGAGAGAAGCAATTCGTTGAAAGCGCGCTCACCGTTAAATTTGGATTTTTAATGTTGATTTTTGTACACGAAGGTATCGGCATCTATCCGTATTCACAATGCACGATAAAGCACCACCCCGAGCGTAAAGAGATACGGGAGCATTTTTTGGAAATTTAAAGCCCTTAAAGACGATAATCATCTCGGCACATAAGCGAACACGAAATTCTCTTCGTATTCATTGTGTAGGACGCACCTATCATCACGACAAGAATTTCCGTCCGAAAGCACGCTGCGAGTCTCCCTAAATATTTATGCCTGTCAAAAGATTATGATTTTGCGGGGTTATGAATGTGATTCCGGAAGAGTTCTTTTTTCCGCCACAATCCGCAAAAAGATCTGGTTTTCAGAGAGAGAGATGAATGGCTGAAATATCCCGAATTTATTTGGGGGCTTACCGTAATTGCGTCACTCCGAATGAGAGCGTTCGTTACACGGAGTCACGCGATAAAACAAATCTAATGAAGATGCAAGGACGAAATAATTTATATTTGGAAACTGTTCCATTTGTCGCCCGCGGTGTTTTCTGCTTTCTTATCGTCCGCAGTGGAACCTTGCCCCATTTAATATGAATTATCTCAATTAACTTGGAAGTAAATATTGCGGCGGGGACATGTTATACAAATTATTGTAATTGAAGTTAAAACAATGAGCGGGGAAATTATTGCGAGTGTAATTAAAGAAGGGAAAACGTGAGTTATTCATGAGTCTCGCCATTAGCAGGGATTTATTTATAGTTCACTCCCGTAAAAACGGTTTAAATTCTGAGATCTAGGCAGCCAAGTGATATGTACTTCCAGAAAGTCAAAACCTCATGAATGAGAAAAGAAGGAAAGTTATGGATCATAACTATCGTGACTTAGCTTGACTTAGGATCCTCTCGTTTCTGTAAAGATTTGATATATTAATCTCTACCAATATTCTTAGGAAGCAAGGTTTTGAAATCACAAGAATCAAGGAAAGGTTTAATAATTTTGTACGGTAAAGCCGCGCGGCTGAAGCCAAAGGAATAACGAGTGAAAAATAGCGACATGACTGGGACTCGAACCCAGGTCTCCCACAGGCAGATATTCTTTTAAGGTTTTGGAAAATGAGAATTTTGAGCTCCATTTTCTATCTAAAGGTATGACAGACCGCATTAACTTCACTCTATTCCATCAATCTCCAATGTTAGTAACCTAAGGAGCTATCTCTTAATGGCGTTGAAACGCTCTAAATGAAATGTGCTTATTATTATTGATTCGTCTGAAATTTTAACAAAGCATAATTCATTCTTTAATCACACCATCAACTATGTGCTGTTTTACTATCCATAAATGTCCACTGCGCAAATCCTCTGTTAAAAAAATCTCTTACCAATAAAATTCTTCCATAGGCTAGTCAACCGGTTTTACTCCGATCCGTCCATTTGCTGTCATCCTTTACTTTGATTTCAAAAAAAAGAATCAGTTAGCAAACGAGAACAAGAACTACATTAGTGATAGTAACGAATCGTTCCCTAAATTTATAGGATTGAGCATTAATCGACCCTTGATAGTTGAAAATCTTCGAGTAAGTTTAAGATTTCAACCCGTAATGAGAACCACGAGACTTGATTTCTTTCAATACACGCGGCCATGTGGTCAAAAATTTAAAAAACAAGCAAACACGGTGAATAAAAAGCACCGTAAAAGACACGATACTCGAGAACGGCATTAAAGGAATCCAGTGGTGAAGGTTCAAACAAATGAATGGCAGGGTGCGAAGATAAATACAGCGGTAATGGAAGCCATGAGGTGGTGTTAAAGAGAGGAACGAAGGGAGCAGGAGCAAAAAATGAAAAGAGCTAAGGAAGTAAATTTCAAATTGGGCAAAGGGTGATAAAATAAGAACTGGCGAAAGGACGTCTATAATCAACTATTAACTCTACGACTTACCACAAGCGTTGCCATACTTCACAATTTTAGCTTGATTTTACGAATTTTTCCAGTCTTATCCTTCCTTATTCTTTGAGTGTTTTGCTGTTACAGCAAAACACTCAATAATTAAAGAAATTTTGTCTTTTTCGGTGAATATTGAAAAGAAAAATCACGCAATATTTCGTTTTAAATTCAAATTTTAGAAACAATGAAGGAGAAAAATGGGCAATAATTTAAGATAAACATTAAATCAATAATTAGAAGTCCAAACTTAACCTATTAAGGGATTTGAGGGTATGAAGCAACACGAGAATTATATGTTGGCTTAGCTGCAACAAAACATTCGTTGCATTGATAACTTCTATATATTCAATATTATATTATAATATATTATTCAAAACAATAGATGAATAATTTAATCGAAAAGATTTAATTTATAAAGAAAAAGAACACGGCTGTGGTAAGACATTAGAGTTCGAGAAAAGCTCGAAATAGCCGTTGTTTTCGAGCAAAATAACCATTAAAAAATTCTAATCATCAGAGGTTAGGGTTTTCAGTGGTCGCGCTTAATTCTCAATTGTTCTCAATACCTATTTCGGCAAATATGTTGCCATCTTCGGGAGAGAAGATCAAATGAACTCTAATGATCGAAAGGGTTATTTCGTCTCCTACCAGCTTCGGAAGTGCCTTTGCCCCCTCCGGCTGACTAACTCGGAAAGAGACAAATATATATATGTCAGCGCAGGATAAAGGTCGGGTTAGAAAGAAGGAATATTCGATACGAGAGATACGCGGAACCGGTAGTCAACAAAAAATTATTGCGGAATTATGAAGATATCGTTATGTGCGTGAAGCATCTTTCCACCAATAAAAAGGGGCTCCAGAAAGCAAGGAAAGAAAAGGAAATTCTAAAAATTACATATAAGTATAGGGCATGAGTAAGAGCCGCGCCCAGCCTCTCTGCCTCCCGAGTGCGAACATAATATACCGCCCCTTAAAATTAAATAACAAAACCACACATATCCTGATTTTCAGGTAAAAATTATTTTGTAAGACTTTGAAAACCCATTGTTTTGTGACTTCGTTCCTCAGCTTACATTGGTTAGAAAACACCAGTAACAATAAATTATCCAAATACCGTATGCTGTCATGCTGAACTGAATGATCATTATGAATTAATAGTTCACATTACCTTTTATTATCATTATCTTAGCAGCAACAGTCTCCGTAAATAAGACATGCAAAGCTATTTGCAAATTAGGAAAGACTCCGATCAAATATCCAGAAAATATATGTTCAAAAACCTGAAGAGGACACTTCTATTACCACCCTTTAGAAGCCGCCACCCGAGTGCGGTGAATCCCTTGCACCCATAGGACGGTGCGGCTCTACATATAAGTATCAAATCAGTTAGAAAGAAAAGAGGCACGTAATAATAACAACAATAATTTACTTAATCACAAAACATTCAAGCGCACGGTGAAAATCTTGAATAGGTGACATGTCAAAATTAAAATCAAAAACACCATATTACATGAATTATATTACGTAAAAGTACATATTTTAGAGACAAAATAAACTTTTACAAAAGAAGCTTGGATATAAAACATACAAAGTAAATTTACATAGTAAAACCTTTCAAATACTACTATTTAGCACCACTCATCACTATATCCAACAGGATACATCTCTATCTAATAGACATTCGTCGACTGAATGGTAACATTGTTTAACAATCATCTTGTTTAACAATATATTTTTAAGAGTGTCCCGAAATCATTGTTTGTTTGTATCGCATTTTTGCAAGAATTTTTTAGGAATTTTTCTATAAATCTTTATGCCTATGTAATATGCTGTTCTTTCAAACATGCTAAGACGATGTATAGGATACAATAACTCGGATTGTAAATAATATCGGATACGTATGTTTTTATGAGGATTAAATATATATTTACGTGAATTTTAGAATAATAAAAATATACGAGGAAGAGAAGGAGAGAGAGGAAGTGATGATAAAGGATTGGGACATAGAGAAACCTGTCTAAATGTGGGCGGTCGGCGTGTGTGTCTCGGAGATGAAAGAAAGGGGTCTACAGATAGGTGGAGAGGGGGAGACGTTACGGATAACAAAGACGACGAGGAGGGTGGGGTACGACGGTAGAAAAGAAGAAAAGCGACCACGGAGGTTTCTTCCATTGGCTATTTTTGTTTCGCCATTGTTTTGAAGAGTTCGTCTAAGAAGCTTCTCTCAGACGCTCCCTCAAGAGACCCACATTCCCTCTCGCCTCGCCCTTCCCTTTGTTTCCTTTTTTTTTCCTTTCCTCCCTCCGCCGCGACGAGCGCTGACTCCGACGGAACTCCACGGAATACGAATTCATTCAAGTCGAATGGAAAATCAAAAGCGTTATGGGGAGGAGGGAGTCAGCTTCTTGCTTCCAGAAAGGACGTGAGAGATGGGGAGATGTCGAGTTCGGGAAAATGGAAGAGTTTGGACGCTACGAAGAGGAGAAGATTCGCCAGCGTCCGCGGCCTGTCCGCTTCCGACAGTAACTGCTTTATCCTCGTCTATCCATCCCTGCGTTTATATTCTTTCATCTATGCTTAAAAAAACCTGCTGGGATCATCGTAAAGCTCAAAGTACTGCGTTCAAAAATCCCTCTGCAATTAAGGCCGGTAATTACTCCTGTAATGTTTTCCGAAGTGAGTTATAAGGTCGAAGATTTGCTCCATTCTCGCCGCCCAAGTTTAATTTCGAAAATACATCAAGGATCGTCCACAAAGACATGTTCCGCAACGGCAGAGAATATGAATAGCTCGATAGACCAAAATTTTGAAAACCGATGCTCGGAATAACAATGCTTCTTCCAAATTTAACCGACAGATACTGTACAATAGCAGCACTGTTTATGAAAACAAAATTTTGAAGAATATGATGAGATTTCTAATTGACCAGCATTTTAAATAGTCTATCGCACCATTAAACATGGACATCCCGCGCTTCATTTGACAAAAATTGCCACATATGAAATTTCTAGATTGGGTGAAAACATGAGGAAAAATGGCTTTTGGACGCAAATCAACGAAAACCCAACTACTTATGCAGCCAGAACCACTTTTAAAATGCGATCTACATGCAATTATTTTCTTCAGTAACCCTATTGTTTAGCTGGCAACGGTAAACTTTGAATTCTGTTATTTAAGAGGCTGAAAGAGTAATTTCTGATCTTAGATTAAGTTGTAGATTTAGCTCTAGGGTACTAATCATTCCATACTTCGATTAATTAAGCGTATTTTATTATATGTGAGCAAGGTTCAAGATCAACCAATTCTTTATTTACTGTGGTAATAAATTTATAAACTAATGGCGACTTAATAATCTAGCAATGAAACTTTCAGATTTAAGCATGGCAGATGACGGAGATCCGCTTTAAATTGTATGTTACTGGTAATTTCCTAAATACAACCAAAAGAGGTTAGTTAAGCTTGGTCTAACAATAAAGGAATTTCCTATCTTTCACTTACATGGGAGCATAGAAGATGAAACGTCATCTTAAAAATAACAATACAACAGCGTAAATAGCCACCTCATCTTAAAAAAATTGAAGACTACATATGTTTCTCTAAAAAAATTAACTCCGAAAGTAGGAGAAGAGCTATGGGTTCCAAGAGAATTTTCTGAGAAGATGCAGTTATGAAAATAAATCTCGCGAAAATCTTTCTTAGAATAAATACATCAATATGTTGAGTAATACAAGATATCCATACAGAAATATACATTGGAAACTTCTAATTTTTTTCTATCTCTGTACCTACTGTAGGTAAAATTGTGATAAAATATATCATAATTAAAATTTCTTTCGATTTAGTTCGCGCACATTTTTTGATTCAAGTAGCTAAATATTCACAATATCCTTTAGATAAATATTTCATTGATTTATTCCTGATCACCTTGAACAACACCGCAACGGCGGCTTGACGCTTTATACGAGAAATCGGGATAGCGGATACTTGAGATGTTTCATCAATAAAAGGGGTGCATTCTTATGCTGGCTGCAAAGGAAAGCCCCAGAGATGTGACAAAAGGGATTCCAAAGAATTCTAACACATGCAGTTAGGAGGGCTAGCGCATAAGCTTACATCAGTTCAAAATTAAGTCTACGGAGGCGTCCGAGAAATTTTCCTGTCTCTAAGACGGAAAGGGTAGAGTAATGAACTCATTACTGTAATAGAAGAAATTCCCGTCATTCCCATTCAACTTTAACACGCGCAACTTCTTCCAGCTCCAATCGCCAAAGTAAATTAAGCATGCGAATTGTCGAGATGATTTTCTCAATTAAGTATGATACCTAAGCGGTGTGGTCATTTGGATTGGTAAACGGGAGATATCACTCCAAAGAGTGATTTGTAAATCTTTCGAAAATTTTCAATTACGTTAGCAAGAAAAAGTTTAACATTAACTAGTTCTTCGCATATACACTTAATCTATTAATGGCTAAATTATAAGCATCATCATTATGATTGAGTCATATTCACCCTTATCATTAGTCTCATCTTTAATTTCTACTTGAAGAATAAGTTGACGTTACCATTGGTATATTGATTGGAATTTCTTATGTAAATTTTTGCAATTGTATTTTCATAATTGTTGTATTATGTACATTGTTGTTTTTTTTTCTTTTTTTTTCAGTTTTGTCAGCATTTTTTTGTAAGATTTATGCATTTCTTTTCTGTCTGCTTTTCTTTATTTTTTTCCCTTTTTTTCAGCTTTATTACTAACACTTTTCTTTTACTAAATTTCCCCTCTTATTTTAATTTTTTTAGTCGCCACTGTCAGTAGGTTTCGCAGGTTTTTCACGCCCCCCTTCACGTGGGTGTTTTCNTATTGATTGGAATTTCTTATGTAAATTTTTGCAATTGTATTTTCATAATTGTTGTATTATGTACATTGTTGTTTTTTTTCTTTTTTTTCAGTTTTGTCAGAATTGTTTTGTAAGATTTATGCATTTCTTTTCTGTCTGCTTTTCTTTATTTCTTTCAGCTTTGTTACTAACACTTTTCTTTTACTAAATTTCCCCTCTTATTTGAAATTTTTTAGTCGCCACTGTCAGTAGGTTTCGCAGGTTTTTCACGCCCCCCTTCACGTGGGTGTTTTCCTGCAGGGTTTTAGTTTATATTTTTTCCTAAGTGCAGACTTAGGTTTTTTTAAAAACCCATATAGTAGTTCCTTCTTTTATTGCCTTCTTTTTAGTTTAACTCCCAATACCTCTTTTTTTCTTCCTGTAATGACTAAGGGTTAGATGTAAAAAATGACTAATTAGTCTCAATCTCGCCCATAAATAAAGACGCTTTATTATTATTATCTTTATGAGGCGTGTGAATAATTTATAAATATGTAGGCTTCATTCCGAAGATATATTTAAGGATATCTTACTTTCATAATTCATGTAAGAACAAGTCAGTTATTTTGCCATCGTTAATAGCTAAAAACAATATCGTGCTAAATATTCTGTAATACTGTATATAATTTAAATCAAACTTTCCTTCAAAAATAATTTTAAACAAATTATTTATCTTCGGAAATTCATGTGTAATTCAACTTTTCATAACGTCGCTTGAATGGAAATTAAATTAGACCTGTCAGGTAAACAAACTAGATAATTCGTAACTAAGAGATGCTATGGGAGGCTCAATATAAAATAAGCTTAACCCAAAGCACAAGTTTAGATCACAGAATCTGATGCTGAATACACTTTGCTCATTCAAATACACGATTAAATTTTCATCCAATTCATCCATCATTTTCTATAACCACGAAATCAGATTTTTAAACTTCTAAATAGAGTGAGTGACGTCATGATCCATTATTTAGCATATGAATGATATTCAGCAACGTACCATTTCTAGACTATTAACTTCATAAAAGCCGACCATATATTTACTACGTTTCTTATCAATTATTTCGTACTGCTACATTTTTCACTGTTGATTTTCAACAAGTTTCATTTTCAAATCTCTTGATACAGAATATTTCTATATCATAGGAAATTTTTTTGCTGCAGCTAATGCGAGATTGGCAGCCAAGCTAGATTAATATAATTCCTCAGAGGAGAACATGAACGAGTCGACAAGCGAACTGTTGTGATATGGCTGATGAATGAGACATATTTCTTGCCGTCTACGTAGATCAACAGGTGTGGATAAATAATGATTTCATTCAAACTAAGCTCAACTAAGCATAACATAAATGGAACTCATGAATACATAAGAGTCAAAATCGGAATACTGCTTATTTTGCATGGCATATTTAATTAATGGACTGAAAACTTGTTTCCTGAGTACCCTTGGCACTTTATAACGACCCAAACTTTAAAATAACTTCCAAACAGGGGTGGATTTACAATTAAGCAGTAGATCCAAAAAAAAAGCAGCAGATAGCAAAAAGATCCTCATCCTAAGAAGAACCTCAACGAAGATGTCCTGAGAAACTCTCGATACCATTCTTTTCATATGCGAATATATTTCCAGCGCGTTCACGTTTGTAACAAATGATTCACAAATAATCATTAACAAAAAATACCTTTTGCCTTTTATCAAAAGAATACGAATCCTACATTTCCGCATTTTTCGATTTTCTTCGGGAATTGTCAAAAGCATCTGTTGTAATGTGACATTGTCTTCCGTAACTTATTTAGGAAAACTTCAGTATTTCGTTTCCAGTGAAAATTATTCCCTGCACATAAAAACCATCAGCTATTTTGTTCTCAGGTCATTTATAACCTGGATTTTGCAATAATAGTAAACAATATCAAACAACACTCCTGAAAATAAAACTGTGATAAACGTATGGTTTGATACAAAAATCTGACGTTAGTATATATATTAATATCATCAATTCATTACTTCCATTGACAGGAATACTATTTGAGCCAACGGTTTGTTAATATTTCTATCACGGTTTAACGACTGAATTTTCAGTAAGATTCACTGTATGAAAAAAAAACGATATTGTTTTACTTCTTGGTAAGAAAAATTTCAATGGGGGCCTTATTCTGAACTTCGCGAATCCAGCCTATCGTAATTCATATCCTCTTGTTTCTTAATTTCAACTCATTTTTGCAGCAAAATATACTGAAATTTAAGAGGCACCTAAGCATGAAATTACGAAAAGATTAAATTAGAGAAAAGTGGTTAACAATCAAAATGATTGAAACATTACATCTGTTTAAGAAAGACAAGTATTCGACGAAATATTTCGACAAAAATATTCCCGTAATTCCTGAACCAACAGTAGTGAAGGTGCTGATACTTGGGCACTCATGTAAAGGTAAATATAAAAACTGATTCGTGGGATGGAAAGGTAAAAGTAACGGTGATTTTGAAAGTGTGTTAATCCATCTCATGTATTCCATCAAAATGACGAAGATTTCCTGCCTCACCTACGCGACCTAAGTCGTTCGCTTCTTGCGTAGAAAAAGGCAGTCGAGATGATTTTGCTTTTCGATTGGCTATCAGACTGAGAATGCAAAATCGTCGGACGTGAGATGAATGATATATCCTGAAACGCGATTTATAAGAGGACATGATTTTTTATGGTATACATTACTAGAGAATCGTACCCTTCTAGATGTTAATTACGCATCCAACCCTGTAAAGGAAATTCGACTTAACGGGACGATCGGGCGTTTCTTTTTTTAGAGAAGCATTGCCAAAACTGGTTCGAGTGTGGAAACGTGTCACTTAGGCACAGCAAAATTTAATTAGCGTTAATTAATAATAAAATTCCACGCGATAGATATCTCGCTACCCTGCGAAGAGCAAGCGTAAGAAGAGTGATCGTTTCAGAGGGACCGACATGTTTACGGTAGCTGAATCATAACATATTCCTTTCAGACGTCTAGTCCTCATTATCATTGACGTTGAAATTCATCGGAAGGCATTCCTCCACACGAACGTATGAAGTCGTGTAGTTTCTTTTAGACATGAGAATTTCAGTTTTCAAATTAGTTCCTGCATACCCATTCAGCGCCAGAAAGAAACGCTGAATGACTAGCGATAATACCATAGGTAAAAATGATGAGACTCTGTATACAAATGTCTTTAATGCTGACTCGAGTGAACTAATTAAATATTTGGGAGTAGAAGAGGAAGTGTACATTTTATTTTCCGTTGCCACGTGAATAAAAATCCGGCTCTCCATCGCCTTCCTTCGTTCCTCATAGTAAAAATGAATTGTTATCTTCTATTTCAACTCTTTTTGCATAAACTTTGCTCTTTCTAAGATCATTTGCTCTTTTCTTAAGACTAGATCTCTTTCAAATTTACACAAGTCGACACAACAAACCATAGGAAAAAAGTTTACTATGAAGGAGTTTGTAGTCATAAAATCGTAGTTGATAGTAGATAATACTAATTTATGAACACTATAATTTTAGAAACACTAATTTTATTAACTGATCATTTACGTGTAGATAATTTAATACTAAATTTATTCAATCCATTTCATAGAACCACAATCACATTTAATGTAAAAAAAAACTTCCTGCCATTAAACATTTTTCCCTGAAGAACTGTGTCACATTTGAATAAACCCGTTTAAGTAAAACACTCAGAAAAATAGTATTATTTCCACGAAATTATTTATTATTTGTTTAACAAATAACTGTGTGGAAAAAGTTCTTCTTTTCTAAGTGACTTCTTATTAAGGATTTTCACAATTCTTCGCCTGAATCTGTGAAGTTTACATCAATTTAAAAATATACTCATCTTCTGCAACCTGACAAAAATCCAACAAATGCACATTACGTTTAAATACGAACTTAATATTCACTACACAAGTACATAATTATATACACCAAAATAAGTATGTACTTAAAGATGCATTTATTTACTGACAAGAGCTTCGACAAAAATACGGTTAACTAATGCATCTTGCGAGAAAAGCAATCGATCAAGATGACGGAAGCAAGTAAAAATTCGTTACGTTAACAACGGTTCTGAAAATTACCGCCATGAACGTGACATCATAAATGCGATTTATGTACGCTCGCCATCCGGTACGCGGAAACTATCTACTATCAAATATAATAATTAAATGGAGCATTGCGCTGCTACGTAATCTTTAATGGCGAGTGCATCGGGTTTCTCACCATATTAAGATGCGCATGTGCATAACTGGAATTTCAAATTATCCTTTACTGTTACTGCTGTGCTTGTATTTCGAAAGAGTCGATTTTTCAGGACCGGAATTCTTACAGCATGACTGGATCCCTAATTTAAAGAAGAAAAGGAAAAAGGCTTTGTCTTTAAGGGAATGATAGTGTTTGTCAGGAAGTTCAAACCATCTCTCATGATATATTGCTCGATGAAACCGCTGATTGCCATACATAACAACCGTGATGCTAAGAGAGGAGATGGAGTTTAGGTACATCAATGTAACATGGAAGAAATATTTCAGCAGATTTATCAGCAAAAGACTTATATCTGCTTTCGTGGGTCTTAAACAAACCGTAACATATATCTCTACGGATGCTTTATCTATAATACGTATGAACAAAATCTTTATGCTCTTGGAAATCGATTTAATGGAAGATTATAAATTTGGAAGTTAGAATAAGATTCAACATAGAGGCGTGGCTTAAATTTTGACAATTCATAACAATCTAGAGGCATTCTTAAGTGACTTAGAAGATGCAGTTCTCCAAATTTCACTCAAAATTAACATTATAGGGTGAACCATAAATAACTCTGTGGCTTTTAACATCCTGTGGATGGGCACCCGTTAACATGCCGTTGATTCTCGACACTTGAAAAGGCCTAACTTTATATGATACTTAGGTGATCGTAACTTAGATATGAACGCTTGAGCAGTATCCCCATTTGGATCTGACCATTAAACCTCCAATTACGCTCATTATTTTAAATACAATAAGGAAGGTTCTGGCGATCATGTTGGATGTGCCGCAGAGTAATTTATGTTCCAAAAATGAAATTCAATCCATAATATTTCGCATATTAACTCCATGAAACCACCATAATCGTTCGCGGTGTCGTTATTTTTGGCATGCCTTTAAATACCACTTCCTTCAAAAAACGTGTTCAACAGCCCGGAATGAAAACAAAGCTTTAATCCTTTCTTATGGAATATATATTCGGAACGGAGGAGTTCCGAGCCTCGCGGGCTTCTTCCGACAAATTAACTCTCTAAAATTTCAGTATCAGCGTTTCAAAACCATTCACGTCTGTTCTGGAACCTTGGGCAGCATTTATCAGGAGTCGTTGTCAGCATATCTCGAGAGGAGGTATTCTTATCTGGGGGAGAATTCGCGTGCGGGTCATCTCGGGGGAGCGCACGTTGAAGGAATAAAACAGCTGTTGCCCGCTCGCCCGCTGGGATTACTGAACATATACTGCAGATTTATTTGATTCATCATTACACGGTGGAGCATTCCAACTCTTCCTTCTGCGTGTTGTCACGAGCGACTGGTTTTCACATAAACTCAAAAGTAGATAAGGAGTCTTATATTAAAGTTCAACATCTCCTGAGCGAGTGAATCAACATGCCGAGGGGAAAAATTCAAAACTGCCAATTACATCTGGTTTTCGCATCTATGCCTGTGACCCTGGAAGGGGAAGTAAAGTTTTACGTTTACTTTATCCTATGCGTACATTTACGTCTTTCTTCGCTCTGACCGTGGTTAACGACATGTTAAAACGCTGTCACTCGATAATCTGATCTATCCTGAACTTCTTCATTATGAGTGTAAAAGATGGCGTAACGAAATATTACCATTAGGATAATAAAATGGATGTTTACAAATCTGACCAGTAGTTGAGTCCGGAAGTTGGTTTAAGCCTCAAATACTTCACCATTGGCTGTTGAGAGGGAATGAATCTAACTAGTTAGGAAGAGGAGATAATTAGTTGACCTTTGATTTCTTCTCTTAGAAAGGTACGAGAGGAAAACGTCAAAGTTAGTGCATCACAACGAATTATTGAATGAATGAACCATGTCTAACATATGATAATAGATGCAAAGCGTTAAAACATTTCGACGGCGTAGGGCCTTAAATGTGCATAATTTCAGCGTGACTCACGAGACAAATAAATAACGTGTTTATTTAAAGAGAAATTGAGACGATAATGTCTCCTTTCCCATTCAACCCATGTGATCGCTTTCAGTATCAGTCTAGCAGCGTATATTTATGTATGTATTAGTTAGTTTTCTACGGAAGAGAAGATGTAAAGAGATGTGAAAATTGCCTTTACATTTCGTAAGTTTAAGATATTAGCTGAATGTTATTACTTAATTCAAATTATAAAGATTTTTACAACTCATGCATGTAGAAGATGGGATTAAAAATATATAATGGGATAAATTAATATTTTTCAAATAAACATCATGTCTGAATTCCGGTCCTTAAAAGATTAAGGCGTGATGGCACAATGGCCGTATCCAAAGCACTTTTCTTTGCATCCAATAAGAGACCAAATGAATGCTACTACTCTGTTTATCCATATCCCAGTACCTTCATACCATATTAGCATAAACAAGAAAGACCAAAAAATTAAAATAACCTTTTTCTGAATTAAAAGAAATAATTTGCTTTAAATTACAGAAATGGATGGAGTATAGAATCAAACATGAATGGGAATCATAGGAATGCATTAATAGTTTCGAAGGAGCTTGTGAATGTCTAAATTCTCAACATTCATTAATATTAAATATAGAATGTAACAGCAGCTTATCCGTAACTGCTCCAGGAAATACTACTCAGCAGATTAAATATCACTGAAATCATTGCGATGCTGAAATGAAAAACCGTTAATTTCGTCTCTAAATCGATTAAAATGGATCTAAATTCAATCTCGTTAAATTAGTTGAAATATTGAGAATAAATATTATAACAACATATTAGTGCTTTCCCTACAAAATATAGATAAATGACAAAGAATTTAACCTATCTCCAACTTAAACAGCAGTTTCGACATGCTCCAGCCGTTTCCGTAACCAAAACTGTATATGGGATTAATTTCATCGTCATTAATTTAATACATGAATATATATTTAAAGATCAGATTAAACTCGAAATTTAACCAAGATGAAATTTTCAGTTACAAATGTGATTTATTCACGAAATGAATTGTCTTACAACGGTAGCATAAATTCTAGCTAGTACTAATATTGTTAAAAGTGCTTCGACGGCTAAGGTCATTTTGCACGAGGGCCCCCACCATGCATTGAACCCGGGATATGTTTCACCGAAGTCGAACGCGTTGCCCACTTGGCTATCCGGGAGCCCAGCATAAATTCTTCATCCCAAAGGAATTGTACGCTGCTTTTCATAAATTGATGAATAAAAACACGTTCGTTATATCATAGACACGTAACTTAAAATTGCATTTTAAAAGTTTCCGATTACATAAATAATACAAAATTAATTTGAATGCACCTATCAGATTTGGGCCCGCCAAACATCACTTGCAATCAAATTTTAAACAAAATAATATTTAACCCACAGAAAACAATTGCTCCTTCATGAGACTTGTAACTTTATTCAGTCTAATTTAAGATTTTTTGCAGTTTGACCGAAGATAAGAGAAAACTATAAGAAAAACATGATAAGAGACTCTATACTTAAATAATTCGAAATATAGGTTATTTAATTTGAAATTATTTGACATGAAAGGATGAAAATAAATGCGTGAACGACAAAGGGAGAGGGGTCGTTATCTCTTTACGATGAAGAAAGTCGTGCGCTTGTTTAAGGTTCTTTTGTCTTCCGAGCGAGCGCTCGGCCCATTCGCGGCACGGGGACGCACTGCGCAGCCGCCAAACCGAGGGATCCGATTGGGGAGAAGTCGATGGCGGACATTCGCCTTCAATTTTCTATACTTGTAAGTTCTTAGCCGTTCCTTCATTAAGGTAGCTTACTACGACAGAGGTAACACGACTAGTCAATCCATTTCAGCTAGCGATTACAAGAATAACTGGAAAATAAGAAGGTAACAGGGTGATATTATCGAATCCTGCCTTCGAATTACTCATGAATATTTTCAATACCTTCTACTTAAGGCATAATGCATGAATTATTAATCATTGCCCTAACTAATCCCTAACTTGAGACACCTCAATTTATTCGGGTAACTTCGCATGAATTTAAATAACCGTGTATGAAATAAACAAAAATTAGGGCGAAGAAATAAGCCTTTAAGAATTGTCGATAGTCAATGCACAACAACACACGGTCGACTATTCCCATAATATACGTTAATTCGCTCTATACTGTACCTACTATAAAGCGCTGAGAAATTTGATTCATGACTTAATTGATCTACGGGATTTTAATCCCTAAATTCTAAGGATGACCGTAGTTAGAAGTAAATAACTAAGTATAAGAAACTCAAATGAATACATTTTTCTAGGGAAAAGGAGTGATAATAGTCTTCTGCGTGAGTTAATAAAGGAATAATTAAACAGTCATTCCGTTGCGGAAACAGTTAACTCATAATGCATTTCACTCCACCATCAAGTGCCAACAAAGCAGTCGGTTCTTCAACCTCCACATGTCCTTGCCAATAGAAGCGATTATTCAAATCACAACATAAAACGTAATGTACGATCAGACTCAACCCGTAAGCTACTGACTTTAATTTTCATAATTTAGTTACATAATACACTCACGATTTCCGATGCGGAGAAAAAACCGGCGTTTTTGACCTGGGTATTACTGTTACAGATCGCAAAACATCTCATTTATAAGACTGATAATGCAGGCGTAACTGTTTAAGAGGCGGCTGTATGAAATGATGCAACAGAGATGTTATCTCACCTATTACCATGGAATCTGAATTCAAAGGTGCATTCATTTAGAGGATTCCAGCCGCTATAAGCATTTCCTATTATTCATCAACGTTCCGATGAACACGTTTTCTTGAGTCTGAATGAAAATAAGTGGAAACTTGAAGCAAAACATTACTTTTTTGCCGACGATTTAACTCCATTCCTTGCATATAACTAGAACATTGTAAAATAATATTTATGCGCGGAAAGTTATAAAGAAAAGAAATTCTGGCAAAAGCTAGACACTTGAATTAATCGAAACCTTACGAGTAAATTGATATTTAATGGAAAATAGTAAGTATGAAGTAAGAAGAAAATAAACGCAATTTTATTATTCCACAGGTTTAATTTAATCTGTTAATTAATCCTATGGGAAAGCACAATTTTATTCTATTAGATGAAGATTCATTCATGTTTAATATTTCTGCTTCTGGAAAGCTTGAAGCGGTCAGTAAAACATTAAAGAACAGAGGATAAAGAAAAGTTTTCTTATCGGTACGATATCATATTTTTCTTTATACCCTAGTCATTTAGCTATGGCAGTTATAATATAACTGCGCGGATGTTCCTAAAACATATTTTGATTTTTAAATTGAAATTGGACTTTAAGCAGCTTAGTCACGTATACAGAGTAGGAGGAAGCGAATATGACCCTATTATTTTAAAATGAACTAATCAAATCGAAATATTTTACTGTCACTATTACTCTGACATCTTAAATTCTACTAAGGTAACGAATTCTAAAATGTATTATCACTAACACCTGTACTCAAATGCACGATATATCTGAGGAAATATTGGCGTACCATGCGCACAGTAAAACGTAACCTTCACATGACCTAAGATAATTGTAATCATACATAAAATTCAAGGCTAATATTACTGATGAATCATCCATTTACATCTTGCATTCTTAAGAGTGAATGCATGTTTGACGAAAGTGAAAACTAACTCCAAACGGCAAATCTATCGCTTTCGCGCAGCCAACTGAATCCTTTAGCGTAGAATTCTACCAGAAACAGAAAAATATTCGGTATAAATTTTATCGAAACTAATTTTCTTCATATGAAATCAGCGTCGTCTGAATACGTTATTTTGAGAATTGAGTCAATACAATCCCAAACATTTCTGCGTAATTAAATAATAACTAGTGATTTCAAAGATGCGAGCTTTCGTTTAATGTCTATATTCGATAAAAAGGTTATTCAGAGACAATTTTCTCTTCAGATTGGCAGGCTTTGATATACGGTATAAGAAATGCTCATGCTGTAACATTGTGGGAAGTAATCGCATTTTTTCCTTGCGCATTCTTTCATATGGACACATCAACACTTCCATTTGGTATCCAAGCGCTAAGGGGATTCCTCAAATGATCATTTGCTACAATTCTCTCCTGCTTTGAATATAATGTTATGGTATATTTTGTAGGCATATAATGATTATAGTATCGCACATAAGTATTTCGTCATATTTCGGAGTACAATGTAGAGAAAAGGTAAGACTCATTAAAATGTGAAATTCTTGCTGCCTATCATCGGTAAATAACGACACACGAGACTGTTGTCCGTTTTAAACAGAATTCATTCCTCGTATGCTTAGCGCGGACGTTGAAGCGGACAGAGAGACGCTGCTGCCATCTATACGCCGCGAAGCGTAGCATGTCGTGGGGCGACTGACAGAAGGCCGAGGGAGAGGTCGCGGACGACTTGGGAATCGAAAAGCACCCCTTTTTGATGCCCCTCGCATCCTGTTTTCACTACCTTTTCGCGCATAAAAAGAGGGAAATTCGCAAATTCATATTAAACTAAACTGTACTCAGAGAAATGTGTAATGTAATAATACTCATTACTTTTTAAAGCTGCATGATGAGAAACTACAATGGAAATCGGATTAAGTATTCATTGATAACATTGTTAGTAATCATCTATAGTTTTAATTGTCAATGCAGTGATGGCTGTAATTACAGCTTAACCCCTACGCTTAAAAAGATGATAATTCCATCACAATTAAGATGAGTTAATAATTATAATTAATAAATATAATAAACTAATTACCATAAATCCCTTTCGCATGCATGTTAAATTTTAAGACATGTAGCTAACCTAGCTGAGGTCTGAAAATGTGACGATTGGAGCGTCATGACACTTTAAAGTATGATAAGCAGCCTATTTTTCACGTAAAAAACTATAAAACATTAAACAAGCCTCCCGCGGTACCTGATCTTGAATGTTGATATCTGAGGTAAAATGATTATTTTGTGTATGATTCAATTACGTAAGAGTTGTCATTAAATTTGGACAAAATACCTCGGTCTTCATTCGGAACCGGGTGTTGTGCGTCAAAGTAGGACCCAAAGATGGATAGTTAAGTTTGAGAGCAACATAAAGTCCGTTCTAAGGCCTAAGGTATTTTAATGCATACTTAAAAGGGACTTTAACTAAAGTTCGCTTTAAGGCCTTGTATTATAACAATTTGTTGGAGTTAAAGTGAAGATTATATATCTTCTATATACATGATGAATTAGCATGGAGAAGCACAATAATCTTCACTTAAACCCTAACTGAACAGTGTAACACTGGGCTCTAAAGTAAACATTTGTTATAGTCCATTTTAAGAATACATTATAATACCGGGCCTAAGTATATATTTCAAATGAAATATCTAACAATTAAGTAGTTAAGAAAAGGAGATAATGCGCAGAGTATTTCTTTTATGCCACGGGAATTTCCATGCAGAGAGAAAACCTCCCTCGAGTTAGATTCCTCGAAATAGAATCGAAAAAACTTTAAAATTTTTATGGACTGAATAGCATTTCGGCATATTAACATACTGCACCTGCAGTACAAACATGTTCCATCTACGAATCTCCGGTAGAACGTTAACGGTCCTTTGAAATACACGATTCAATCACAATAATAAAGTCTAATTGTAGTTATAAAATAAAATCCACCTGACACCCCGAATGATATTCCAGGAATTTTTCAAGTACCTTTGCAACGGTGTTTTAAGCGCCTTTTCACGCAATCTATTCCCTCCGTGAAAGACCGATGGAAATTTATTGCTTCGTTCTTCCGACTACTTAAAACGAGAATCTGTCCTTGCCTGTCGATCCCAAATGACTGAGCAATTCCACCCTACCGATTACATCGCATTTTTTTGAGCCAACAAAGGCGATAAAAAGTGAACGATTATTACTCGGAAACTGATGCCACCGCCCAACGGACGTACATCGTCAAACCTTTTGGTTAATCGAAAGTCACTACGCATATTGTCACGCGTCTCGACCACGTTATTTCTGTGGGTCCTCGAAAGACATTGGGGTTAGAAAAGATGGCAATTTAAGGCTATTCGGGCCATGAAGTCGATGCACTCGGTATCTGCGCATTTCGATTCCGTATTAAATTAATAACGACGAGCGTTGGTCTTTTTAACGAACATAGTGGCGACGACCCTAATGTTCATCAGCTGGCTCTGCCTTGAACGGCTTCCTCCCCATCTTCTGGCTTCCTCAATACCTTTTCTATAAAGCCGATTAGTTTTGTTCGATGGGGAAGGATTGTAGAATTCTCGCGAAACCTTTCATTTGCACTTTACTCGGATGCGTGGGATATTGTAA
Source organism: Ladona fulva (assembly GCA_000376725.2). Taxonomy (NCBI): domain Eukaryota; kingdom Metazoa; phylum Arthropoda; class Insecta; order Odonata; family Libellulidae; genus Ladona; species Ladona fulva. Next base: position 476,648 of record KZ308353.1, on the reverse strand, counting down.
GTAAGTTATGCATCATGTTGCGGAATGTAATGGAAGGCATATTCTTAGCATAAAGGCATGCAAAAGACGCTGTTAACAGGTCTTAAAGCGAACAAGCTCGAGTAATCAAAAGAAAAGAAATAAAGCTTTTTAAGAAATACAGGTCGATTCTTTGGAATGGCGAGTAAAAGTACAGGTTAGTAAGTTAGTTAGCAGCAGATTATAAAGTTTTTTGTTAAAAAACCAACAACAAATGCTAGTAATTTTAATGGCGCTTACTTTCGAAATGGGTCACATTTATATTTCTGGGGATGGAGTAAAATCATGAAAGACTTCTTCCAAAAGACTCAACAGTAAACAGAAGGTAAATATGATAATACTCCATATTTGTGAATAAATTAAATGTTTAAATAAAATCATATCAGAATCATTTAACTACGTCCACTATAAAAGAATAATTAATACAAATTAGTTCGAAAATATCATTATTAATATGTGATTACCAAAAGAAAAAGATAAGTAATGATACCTCAAGCCACACATTTCATATTTTAATTAAGCGACGCTTCCAAGTTTTACCAAAATATGTTTTATTAGAGTTGTTGGGCCCTTCAGGGATAAATTTTCTCTTTCTAAATAGTCCTAGNCGCGTCGCGTCATCGTCAGGTCGTCACCTGACCCTGACGTCATAGTCACCTGACGATGACGTCAGGGTCTAAACCCGTCGAAACCTAGGTCGTTTTTATTAAATATCCTGTGGTAACGAGTATAAGTTTTGTCTTATTTCTTTCATTATGAATAACTACCACAAAGTCGAGGCCGAAGTAGTGGATTTTGTTAGTCCTAGATCGTTATATAACGCATTTAACGATTTTAAGCCGGTTCATATTTTCCTTCACTTTTCTTATTAGCCTCAAAAATCATACAAAACTCAATATTGCATGATAATCTCCATCAATTTGGATTATGTTTGTTTCAAATCTAGCTCGAAAGAAACCTAAAAAGACACTTTATTGATGGTCAAATGATATTCTCATCCTCACTCCGTAACCCAGCCTTCAAATCAAAATCAAAATGGGATCAAAAGAAAGTAAAATTTCATTTAATATCAATTACTAATACTATAAAAAGATTTCATACTTCTGGAAAACGATTGAATCTCATATTCTCATTTGAAATTCTATCAAATACAATTTCAAAATTTCTAAACTTCTAAACTCCTGCCTTAATCCTGCCGGCGTTTGCGTACAGCACTAGTAAGTAATTATCATAACACTGGGGTCCCAAATTCAAATTATCGTTGTGGCGTGATTGCTTGTGAGCACTGAAAAAGTGTAGTGTGGTTTCATAAAACATTTCCTAGTATAGACTAGATTACTCAGTCATGTCAAAGAAAAGACACCCAACACCGTGGTCCTGTTATTCCAAATATTACTCCATGCGTTGCTATATATATACATATAGGTGAATCATTTCAAACACTCCTTTTTATTCAAACAAAATACGTAAGCATACCCTCTTAAATATTTCATTCGCCACATTTAATCAGCTTTTATTTACCCAATCATCGCCCAAAGATGTCATCAAGGGAGAAAGAAACGTTACCATTTCTTCCCTCTAATAATGTCCCAGTTTTATATCCTAGATATCTCTTCCCCGCATCAATCACACTTCGTGGGAAAAGATTTAACAACGACGAAACGGAAGCCGACAAAAGCGCGCCGGATTACAATTCCGCGAGGGGATACAAATACACGCGCGTTAAATCTATTCCTTCGGCGCCGGTGAATAATACCTCCTCCCGCAGCATGGCTCCCATCTCCCATTCGATGGACACCTCCGTCCCCACTCAGAAAAATGCTAATTTTCCGTCCGGGGCTCGCTTTTTTGAATTCTTGACACCAATCGGTCTGCGCCGTGACGGCGGTACACCCATTCTCATCCACTCCGACATGCAGTAGAACAAAACCGCGTCAAATTCTGAACAACAGGGAGCTCCCCGAAGCATTTTATTTTCAACCCTCCCGAAATCGATAATTTATTCCGGAGGGAGTCGAAATATGACCTTCCGACTCCGGCCGAAAAAAAATAAGAGGCGAAATGAAAAAAAAAGAGAGCGGAGGAATTCCTTTGCTCGGTAGCCATGACATGAGATTCGAATCCTTCGGAGATTCCTCATTTTGAATCGCTCTCTGTCTTTGTCGACATAGTCGTCCACGACGTCCGGGAGATAGATGGCTAAATGTACCAGTTGTTAATATTCCCTCGGATCAAGAATACAAATTAATTTACAACTTTGGAAGGGGACGTAAGCGTTGATGAGGAAATATGAATACGGTGAAAGAAGGAGTAACTTAGTTTGAGATTCAATCGATAGTGGCGCGGTACATTCTTATTTTCAAAAGTTCGTTTGAATTAAGCTTTTCATACTGGACAATGAAATTCGTGTAGGGGCCTCAACATTGTGAAAAAGCTACACGATGTACAGTCAAGAATTTCTGGTTCATAAAACAACGATTAAAGTTAACAATGAGAATAACTTAGAACTTCATTTTTATAAACTTAATTCCACAGTATTTAATATTGCGATCGGTTTTGCTACCATGGTAGCAACATCAGGCACAGTCAAAAGAAAATGTAAACAAAGTGGAAGTATAAGAAGCATTTTCTTCACTGTTGCTATGGCCTTTCACAAGGTGACGCTTGATCACTTGGATTATGACATGATTCAAATTAAAATACCATTCATCCATGTTTTGCGGAAAGTAAACTCATTCGAGTTGAGGAAATTGTGTACGATTGTTGATAAATTTAATTATTCTTCTAATTATCGGCAAATCCTGAGAAAATCATGTTAACTAAAAGTCAATGTAAGAGAGTTTGCGGATGACTCGGTAATATATAGAGAAATTTGGAGCGAAGAGGATTTCACTATCAAGCGATTTAGTTCATATTCAAAGATGGTGCGAAAAATGGCAACTAGATCTTAATGTAAGAAAATGTTCTGCTGTTAATTTCTTTGAAAGGAAACAATTGCGTCAGAACCACCCGTACAAAATAAGTGGAACGAATTTGAATATATTCGACTCAGTTGAATATCTCTGACAACTCCTACAAATAACTTAAATCTAGGCATATCTATCCGAAAAATCTGCGGTAAAGCAACTGAAAAGCTCGGTTTTATGAATCGCATTGTAGGTAAATGCGATGAAAAGGTTTCAGAACTAAGTTATCTCACTGTAGTCAGGCCCCATCTGGAATATGTCTGGTCCACCCTTGTGTGGCGAATAAAATTTCTTCACGTACCTTCACATCTACAAAAATAAATGCAGCTAAAGAAAGCCATAATAGGATATTTTACATATTGTATTTGTGAGGACTTCAAACATTTTTGATTATGTAAGGAACTGTTTCGTTTTTCCTTTTCAAAATATTTATGAATTAATAGTTTCTACTGGAAGATAAAATAATTTTTGAAACCACCCATCTCAATAACTATGACGTCAACATAGACCCACTTCGGGCATTCAAGGCACGTCAAGCTGTACTAATTAAGGAGTCATATTTAAAAAAGGGATATGAAACTACAAATTCCGGAATATTCTGAAATTTCAATGGAAATCGATTTTGTTTCTCCTTACGAGCAAAAATAAAAATTAGGAAAATCGGCGGACTGCAGTGAATGATCTTTCTCGCGTAAACTACTATGCTAAAAAAAAACAGAACTAGAAGAACTAGGTAAAGAATCCCCTTTTATTGCATGAACATTTTAGAAACAATCTTGCTGAAGATATACGACTTATCCATTCCCATATAAAATTCGAAATCTTAAAAATTAAAAAAAAGGTTTGAAAGAAGCAGTTACGAAGAACGAATACATCACAGACCTCGATATTAATAACAACCCTTTTGATGGTATAAATCTTTTGTTCTGCTTCCTTTGATTCCCTTCCCTCAGAATTTCGAGAGCTAAAAAGAGCATAGGGCGTAAACAAAACTCCGTGTAAACCTCCTTAAATTGGATTTACAAGAGTTCTTCCCTTGTGTCTGGCTCAGAGTACGCCATAAAGTGAATTATTTCCCGGAGAGATTGTCAAAAGTCGAAATGCTAACATTTCATCCGATGAGCGCGTACACAAGTTACAGAAATAACCGAATTGATCTTACACAGTCCACTTAAAACGTGCATTGGATCACTCGTTTTGATAGAACGTGCAACGAATACGTTCCCTTATTTGGTAGTTGGCTGGTTAGCATCTTTGCAAGTTTCGAAGTCAGAGGAGGTCAAACCTCTTTTGTGTAATTAAAACGATATCGCATTCTCTAAACGCAAAGTAAGCTTGTTTTGAAAATGAAAAACAACTACATTTTACATCCTTTCCGAGTAAAACGGATTCGAATTTTCTTACGAGATGCAAAATCAGAATTTTCCCGTTAATCTAAAGGGAAACTAATTACGTAATCTACGAGAGAGGCAGGAAACAATTAATCGAAGTTGCGAGCGAGTGTAATGGCGAATAGAATCTGAAGACGGGAGTGAGAGGGCAGCACTAGAGAGCAGCAGAAGGCGAGGCTGAGTCGCCTCGGGGAAAACACATGCTAGGTTACGGTGAAATTAGAAGGGTCCAGAGGATAGCATGGACCTCTTTGGCCCTGAGAAGTTCCGGAAAAGACCTGAAATATAAAGAGTTCGAGAGCTTTTTTTATAAAAATGGATAAAATTAGGAAAGCTGCTGTAGAAGGAAAATAGAAAACTGGTAAATGCATGTTGAAGGATATAAATATCTAATACACAATTTTTTTAATATGGTTACAGAAATGATGTTTTCGCGGCGATTAGAACGGTAAAATATTTAGCTAGAGTTATAACAAAGATGGAATGTAGAGTTTTAACGGCATATATTATTGTAACGATGTTTCCTCCACAATTTAAAATTTAGCGGAAAGATGTATTTAGGAAAAGAAATGCGAATTATTAAATAAACAAAAACGTAAGGATCTATTAAAATAGAGGAAATATGTAAATTATTTAATGATAAATGATTCTTAAATGGCGATCAGATGAGAGTAATAGAAATCCAAAGGTTTTATTTATTACTTCGAAAAAATTATTTATTTACTTCGAAATGGATTATAATTTATTTACTGCTGTGTCTACACTGCTTAAGTCCAACGGCCACAGGTTCATAACATTTGGAAGGGTGTCTCAGACATTTAGTCTCGAAAAGTTACTAAATTATACGGTTTCTCGTTAATAACGCCGGAAATCTTAGTATTCGCTGTTTTGACATGGGTAATTCTTCATCCATATTGGCAGTCAATATATTTGGATTTGCATAGCACTACACTCGGCAAATTTTTGATAATTTTATTAATGACTTAGAAAATAAATCGGATGAAAAATCGTAAACTGATAAACATAAGGAGTATTTTCGAGCTAAGTTCACTAGTCAACTGAGGGAGCAGTAAAATGGTTAATAGAAGTTGTGAAAAATCAAATTTATTATCATCACGTTTTAATTAAAATTCTTATTTTCACGTTCGGAGCTATTTTGATCATCGTCGACATAGAAAACAAGAGACAATTCTCCGAACAGTTTTATGCAAGAAGTATTACTTGACACTAGGATATAAATAGAGAAAATGATGCCTTGGTGAGCTTAAGTTCCAAAGAAGATAATCTATTATCACAGCAATATAATACACTTATATTGTAGAGGTTAATGCGTGTTGACGCGTGGGAACAAAGACTGCGCTGCTTCTGTTAGGAGACTAACAGGAGGAATAATCACTAATAGACAAGAGATTGTACAGGAAGTTAGATGTTCTTATAGGTTAGAGAGAATGTGAACGAAATAACCGATGGACGGATGCGATGAGGTGTCAAATGAAAGAGAATAATTTTGTAAACTACGTAATAGGTTAACACCAATTGATCTTTAAGATCCTTCCATAACTTTTGAAGAAAACCTATGACTATTCATTAGACGTCAACTTGAGAAAGATGGGCAAAGAGATATCGACAGAAGTGTGGAAGGTATCTACGAGTTAGGTATTTCTAAGCGGAAAGGAAAGAAATAGATCGAGAACAATGGGAGGAAATCATGGTTCAGGGGAACTATCAGGAATAGCGCTAAGAGTGGAAGAGAGCGCTAAACGGCAGGCAGAAACCAGATTCTTTGAAGAATGAATTCACCTCTCTCCTTCCACCATTTTGATCGTCAAGTGTGCGAGCCGCGGGGAATACGGCAGGGGACGCCGAGAAGGGTTGCTAACGAAGCGAGGGGGAAGAGTGGCGGACAAAGGGGGGGGAGGCGGGGCATGGGGGCGTAAGCATGCGACGTGTTGTCTATGAGATTAAGAGAGGGGAAGTGACACAATGGGCTACGGGGGCGTAGAGTGCGGTCGGAGACAAAGGAGATCATATGCGCGTTGCCATGGAGGAAAGGTGCGTAGTGGAGGAATGGAGGGGAGGTGTTTACCACGTGAGGACCTCGCCTTTTTCCTTCACTGAAATCCTTCCTCTTTCTTATGAACCACGGCGAAAATACTCGAGGCGAAAAAATTAATTTATAATCCAGAGTATGATCGATTATCTACAGATTATAAGAGTGTTATCGCTCGAAATTTGACATGTCTTCAGAAACTAAATGTCACTAATCTATCACCGCTTATTCCTTAAATTGCTACGTTCCAATGGAACCGAGCCCTACGTGCAGTCAAAATGACGGCAATAGAGGAGGATTTGCAATAAGGGGCATTAGGCGTAACCTGAGGACCACTTCCTACGGCTGACCATAATGAAGGCACGGACTAATTATCGATAACAATTTCTCCAATTGTATTTACATGCCCAGCGCATGCAAGCAGTAATTTGAGCGAGTCATTTCCTAAGAATACATCAAGTAAAGAAATATTTCACTCCTAAAAAAGAGATTACTCTTACTCAAAATTCTCTGAATTTTCAATTCCGATCCTTCCAGGGTTTGAAATTGGATTGGGAATTAAATGTAATACTTCCACCTTAGGCCTCCGATATTATAAAATTGCCCGTGGACGGCAACAATTACCGTAGGGCAGTACAGGGCAGCGTGCGATATAATAGACTAATATTAAATCAAACTACTAAAATAACTCCAGCAGTTTATATATATTTATTTACTTAGTTTTTCCTTATCATTTATTTCGATTGATTATTGTTATTTGTTGATTTCTTATTTAAAACAGACACTCTTACAGTAAAATTTCAGAATAGGAATCTCTACTTCAACAACTAATTAAGGAGTCATATTTAAAAAAGGGATATGAAACTACAAATTCCGGAATATTCTGAAATTTCAATGGAAATCGATTTTGTTTCTCCTTACGAGCAAAAATAAAAATTAGGAAAATCGGCGGACTGCAGTGAATGATCTTTCTCGCGTAAACTACTATGCTAAAAAAAAACAGAACTAGAAGAACTAGGTAAAGAATCCCCTTTTATTGCATGAACATTTTAGAAACAATCTTGCTGAAGATATACGACTTATCCATTCCCATATAAAATTCGAAATCTTAAAAATTAAAAANAAATATGTAATTATTATATTTTATCTAACTTCGCGTGATAGGACGCGGGATATATAATCCTCCGTCGGAAAAGAGTGCGTTATTAAATTTCCTTTCTTGTGGCACTTGCCTCTACTTCGTGCGAGAATTCTTTCGAGTTTAATGTTACAAAAGAGATAAAAACTGCTGGTGATAAATGAAACTTAACATCTATATCTTAAGGGAAAACCGTGACTCATCCAACAGAAGATCTGAGGGTGTATGAAAATTAGCATATTATTTGAGCATTTAAAAATATACCAAGCTAGAAATTTTGGCAACATTTGAATTTCAGGTGAATGTACTCGCATAGAAATACATACACAACATATTTTAAATTCGCAAAGATTATTCAGGGTATACATTGTTTTTTTCCTGTTTCCACTGAAAATGGAGAATTAGTATAATAAATTTCCACCACTACGTTCTAAAACAGTTTTACTCGTTAAAAAAACTTATTCATGGCATTATTTGCCGAGATTTCCAGTATTATTTCCAATCGCATGTATGTGTGTTCATTAAAATCCCCTTAGATTAAGCGGTCGTAAAGCCAAATTTTTATTAAGCTGTTTTTTCTCCTTTATTAACCGATGGATGCGACTTTTATTAAAAAACATCGTTTAATAAAACTGTGAGCGGAAAAACAACATATTTCTGGCTTAACCTCTTTTGTTTTGTTAGTCTTTCTGGTCAGCATCATGAATCCTCTAGTCATAGATAAACCCCCCTTATGCTTAATTCCTTAGCACTAGATAAGTAATCCAGGCAACTAACTAGCAAGGGATAAGAATTAAGGCAATTGGTAAGAGTTTATTGATCCCGAGTATTAAAAGCTCTTGTTTTTATCTCCCGCTTTGGATAAATACTTCTGCCATTGCGTCACCTGGAAACTGACCCGTAAAATACAGACCTTGAGATCCGCGAAGACTGGAAGTCCATTTTAACTGGGCAATTACCGCGGCTCCGACCGCTGTCAGCCTCCGCAATCAATACCAGTTTTCATGCGTGGAGAGATTAGCGATAATGAAATACCGAGCATCCTCTATTTCCCGTTAGAGCAAGTGGGAGAAAGCTCATGCCTTTAAGGACCCTGGAAAGAGAGGAAATTACGATTCAAAAACGGCTGAGGGAAAGAGTTGCATTCAAATTGAGCATAAATCTCGAATTCGTAGGGCACTGCTGAGGAGCGTGTTCGATTAGCGGATGGAGTCAATTTTGCGAAATGGTCCTATTGCTCATTTCGCTAATCTTCTCTATCTTACAATATCCTCACATGGGTTTCGAGCATTAAATTGACTTATCGTGGGAGATAATGAGGACAAAATTTTATCATTGCTCCAAGGTCGGAATCCTAATTCGAGGTATCCTGTGATCGAATTAAAAATATTACTGAAAAGATGTTCGGTCAAAAACGTATAGGAAAGATAACATCAAGGATACTTGAAATGGACCAAATATCTCAAAATGCAGCGAAAAGAGAAAAAAATAATGCATCTCATTTTTGCTGCTCCACTAAATGTTTCGACAACTGTAATTAGCAAATGGCCGATTTACCAAACATGTCGTTTCATTTCCATCGATAAAATAATTGCACCATCGGATTCAATTTCTGACTTCAATAACATTAATTTGATGGAACATCGTTGCTTGGATGTGATTGGAATTTCCGTTCTGTAGTTAAGTAAATTAGCCCGTAATGACTACCAAAACGAAATCTAACACTGAAAAGCTACGATCTACCGAAATTATCGCAGGAAAAACGAGAAGAGAAACTACTAAAATGTACACAAAAACTAAAATTCTCCGCTATTATAGACAAGGAAGTTCATATGCAGAAGACAGGAAATATTAGTAATTTTTAATTAATAGGAAAGAAAAAATCATGACAAGGAGAGATTATGAAAGGAGAGACCAATTAAGATTAATAAAGTGAGGAAGATATAATTTAAGCAAGATGTTAAGTACCGCTACAAGCGTAATTTAAATTCACGATACATATGCAGAGGGACTGCGTCTTGTGAGGGGAGGAAATGAATCATTAACCTTGCCTTACCTCATATCACTTTCAGTTACTCATTCGAACGTATGTTCTCCTTAAAACGGTGCGACAAAAGAATTTCACTTCTCTCCTATTGTTCCGCAGCTTAAGCCACGTGAATCAACGCGCTAAAATGTAGATACTTCCTATCTTCAAATGATTTTCTCTTTCCTTCCAAGAATGATCCTTTGATAAATTTGCATACAGAAGGAGAGTCTTTAGCATATTGTTTAACATTCTTCTAATTAAAACTTTAACAACTGAATAAAAGGATACCATCATTTCTGATTAATTCGAACCTAATCAGAATTAAACATGGAAATGCAACTATCTTATTCGGAACTGACTCAATCGGTCATAATCAAATGAAAAAGCAGAACCTCGATTTTACTACAAGTAAATAAAATAACGTCTTTATTTTGGACGAAATTGAGGCTTTCAAGTCTCCTCTTCCATTTCACCCATCGTCAATATAAAAAAAGTTATAAATCGATAAAAATATTAAAAAGTTAATAAATCAATAGTAAAAGTTAAATTAAGTCGAATTAAGAGAAAATTGGAAATATTTAGTTGTGGATTTAAAAACCTAAGTGAGGTCTTGTAAAAAATATTCACAGAAGAACGCTCACATGGGAGGGGGTGTGAAAAACCTGCACAAAGCTACTGAGAGTAATGACTGAGAGATTTAAAAACAGAAAGCTGGAAAAAGAAATATACACTGAACATAAGAACATGGTTAAAATGACAAACAAATACATAATAATGCCTCAATAAGTTTTCACTGTCACTATGTTTCAATAAAAGCTTATGATTAGTCAAAATTTATAGAAGCAATAGTTTTGCCCAAGATACAAATGATTTTCGTTCTATGTCCTATAATTTTTAATGTACGAGGATTTGCTGAATAAAACGCAGACTGATAGCAATAGAGAGGTTTATAAATTTAACTATTCCACAATACAATATGTTTCGACGGCGTAAGTAGTTTCGGCTAGTAATAGCGATTCTCAAGCCAAGCTACTTACCTATATACCTATATTGTGGATTAGTAAAAGTTATGACAACTTTTTGTTGTTATATAACTGAGATTTAGGATTAAAGGAAAGGAAGGTGTCTTAGTAGACTGTCCCAGTCGTGTCGCTATTTTTCACACTTGTTATTCCTAACTGAGATTTGTTCAGCAAATCCTCGTAATGTTAAAATTCCGCACTGTGACGGTCTCTTCCACGAATTTTAAAATTTTGAATATCGACTGGATAGTCTCAAATGAATTTCCACACCACTGGTAAAGGTTAATGATACAAAGTAACATTGATTTTCAGTAAAAAAGAGACAGATAATGCTGATAACGTCGTCCCCAGGCTTCCATAATAGAATATATTCGACATTATCTTTGCTATATGACTAAGAAGGAACAGCAAATTATTGATTTGACGTTCTTAAAGATAATATGAAATTAAGACATTTCCATAGTTTTCGTGACCCTAAGCGTTAGACAGTTATTCTCCGCTGAAATTTAGGAAAATATTTACAAAATACCCAACTTTTCGCACGTTAACTTGTTTTAGTTACGACTGAAATTTATTTTACGATGAGACTTTTCGCACCACCACAACATTTTCAACGAAATTTTAAAACGTTTTAATTCGCTATCTTGTGCAAATAGCCTTTTAAAGGTGCATTTTATGTAAGAAAACCACATTCTTGATCAGATTGCCATAACCATAAAACCGCCGAAGAATATTTCGTCATTCGGAAAACTCTCAGAAAAACCTTTCCCAAAGTATCGCGTTCTAAATCACCACATCACACGTCACAGCTACCGCCCGACTCCGATCAATGCTATCACAACAGAAAATTCGGCAGGAAGCTGAAATGTAAAGGGACGCTCAAATAATTTCCTTATCTCATATTTCCGAAAATACTCCCCACCGATTTCTGAGCCAGAAATAATGGAGGAGCAGCCGATTTGGAACCTTATTTCGGCACCAAGGACGTCACTACCGATCCGATAAATAATGATAAAGTGGCCTAAAACTTCGCCAACTTGATTTCTATCGTTTCGCAGCCTTATGGCCAAAATTAACGCCATCTCGAATAAAGTCAGATTACCTTTGAAGGAGAATCAATAATTTTTAATCGGTAGGCATTCGCACCTATATTTCAATGCCCTTCTCCAAGTATCGAAATTCAATTACTGAGATAAAAAATTTAAGCGATTCCCTCGGCTCGTTTTGACCTATACCGCAAAAGTTATTTCTGACTTTGACCTTTGCGTTTGTGGTAAAATCGACTATTAGAAAGGATTTCTTGTATCCATTCACCCATCATAGCCAACATCATTTTTCCTATCAATTTACAACCAATGATCTGAAACGATAGGATCTGCCTGATTAAACAGACTGCTACTTGATTAAATCCTTAAATTACATTTCTTCTTATGAAAGTTAATCGCATACTAACTTAGACCTAACTTCCTATCACATACATGTGATAGGAAGAATACAACGACCGACAATGAGTTCTCAGTGGAATTATTATTATTGCATTTGTTGCAAGTAGACAAAAGTCTGGGGGATGGATTACTATGTAATGGTCCAAAGAAGGAATTTGTTTAAGTTCAAGAAGCTAGCCTTACATAAAATAATAGATCTTAAAATGGAAACGCGGTCTTATTGTATTTTTGGCGAATTTAGAGAAAAACAGAACAGATAAGAAATCTTCATTAAGATCGGACAGAGTTTAAATTGACGTAGATATGTAAATTCAAGATATACAAGTCAGTAGCAAATAGTAAGAGGTACTCAATTCGCATTAAAGCAAGAAAAGTAGTTTCAACTCAATATGACTGAAGCAGTGACTTAAATTATCCTCGCAGTCTCAAGTCATATTTTTACGAACAGGTGACATGTTTACGCACATTTTATGCATATGACAAATTATGTCGCGTTTTCTTTTCAATGACATCCTTTTCTATGCATGGACATTTAATATATACCTTTCACATTATTTCGAAAAATAACTTACGATGTTCTCATGCATCAATAAGTAACCAGTTTGAAGAGAACGTGAATACGCAGTTGGACTGTTCATACCCTTAGGTAGCGCACGTATTTACTAAATTTTAGGCATTTTAGTTTTAAGAACTTTGAATTAAATCGTAAATCTCTCCAGTTTATGCGTTACTAGAGTTCGCTTGATTGTTACTGATAAGGAAATTTGACATTACGATTAAATTATCATAACGTAAATGAAACTACAGGCTCGAACACAGAAAAGCAATCAATAAGTCCTTTCTTCGGAAATACTAGTTTTTAAGAAATGAATGCTATGCTTCTTCCACGAGAGAGAATTTTAATACCAATTTCATTGTTCTAAGTCCAATCTTTTTGTGAAAATTGTTGGATTTGGGCTGATTCCAGAAATAACTGTCAATGATCGATCTTAATTATACGTTTTAACCTATAAATAACAAAATTTCTCTATTGCGTGGATCCAAATAAAGCAGAAATTGCTTATGGATTTCACCATTGTAGCTGCATGCCGCAAAAACTGACGGCATGCCTGAACCGATGGTTTGATATACCCTTTCGGAGTCGATAATTTTCTCATCTTTATTTCAGTTCAGGGCTGCAAACGAGTGAATGGTCAAAACGTTCGATGAAGGAAGGAAAAAAAATAAAACAATCGAGATCCCATATCGTCTCATTTCGGCGAAGGAAAAAATTTCACGAGGAAACTCATCGGATGCAGAGGAATGCTCTTTCGCCATTGTCCGTGAACCGGGGCACTTCCCTCAGTCCTCCGACGCTCGTCTTCGCCACTGCATCGGGGATTTTCCGAATGACACCATTTCGTCTCCGCACCCCTTCCACAATCGTCCATCATTTCGTCGCATTCGTGACCTCAAAACTGAAACACCTATTGGGAATTCCCTCACGACACTTGACGGATCCTAGTAGCGAGGAATCCACGAGGTCGTCGTCCTCAAACCTACCGGCAGATGCCACCACATCCACGAGTCACAGCGTCCTTCGATTCCGCCAGTGTGTAGAAGATAGATGATTAGTTAAGTTTGGCACCATTTGGCGTGTCATTCTTAATAGCACAGTTTCTCTCGAATGCAAGGGTTAAATCGTTTCCATCCCCTCAACACTTTTGGAAAACGAGTTGTCTTGGCCAAAATGCAGGATTTTAAATCTTTGTCGCATCTGATGAGCAACCCTCACATTTCCCCGCTCAATACTACTTCCTCTATAAACTTCCTCTCATCTACCCTCTTAGTTGGCTGGACTGGTTGCTAAGGGAGATTCTAATAACCCTGCGACTTGGGTCGATTTCCTAAATTTTCATAACCTGAAACGTTTAAGATAATATTCTTCAAAAGAATAAATCTGTTTGAAAAACCTAGGGTTGATATCTTTTATTGCATCTGTTATTAATTAATTAATTAATTCATGAACAGAATGTTAACTTGTGTATATATATATATATATTTAGACCATTCGCTCATTTGCCATTGCTTTACATACAGCGGTACCCTATGAAAAAAAGTGAGGATTACACAATGATGCGTATAATTGTCTTCTCTAAATTATAAGAAATTCCCTGGAGAAGTGCTATTCGTACGAGAAGTTTGCGGAATTCCAGTTTTTATTCCTTCGCCCTGAAATCAAGGAATGATACTAAACAGAACGCCAGAAGTCGTTTAGAAGTAAGTTGTGAACATCCTTCGTAAATCACTACTACTACTACTAAAACGAGCCATCTGATAAAGACGTCTTTGAAGGTGTAACAACCGATACAAGGTTATAAAATGCAATATTTAGAAATAACAGAATATACACAAGTGGTAATGTTTAATTTGCTTATGGGTGTCATGTGGAGGGATTTACTTAATACTATCTTCTATTGAAGAAAGTACGGAAGAAATAAAACGTAAATATTTTTGGATGTGAGGTGAGACGAGGCAAAAGAATACCAAATGTTGGCTCGAAACTTTGTAAAATCTTCAACGGTACGTTATATCACTAACGCTAGCTTGATCTTGGAAACCAATCATAAGGACATGAAAATATACTACTACTACTACTTAGTTTTAATCCAAATAACACTCAACCAAAACATAAAGTTGCCTACTTTAAATACTACTCTCATTAATGGTTGCCGCGTGACGGAACCGATCATGGAAATACAATTTTGTGTAGCAGTTAACAGTTCTTTTCATTTCGTAGCGATTGCTTACTAATTATTTTAGGATACTGATGAAAAAGGATGTGTGGAGAAAATCCTTTGGAAATACATACATGGAAGAGTGTCTTGAGTGAAACCAAACCTTTGTGAGTATCCCATGGAGGAGTATTTTCGACCGATCACGAACATCCAATAGCCTCCGGCCATATTTTTACCCTTGTACTTGTAACATCTCTTGTGGTACGTACAAAGTTTGGTTTCGCTCAATCCGTGATGGTGTTTCACGAGATTTAGCCAAACCATATTGATTAATATTGATTTTATGATGGATGAATTAGCAAACGATAAAAGTCTGCGAGAGACACGCAAGGATGTTTCTTAAGAAAGAAACGTAAGCTCGGGAGTAAAAAAGTGAATGAAAACATGGAATTTCCGCGTATATTTAATTTACTTGGAGGAATCCCGCCGAAATGCTCACTCTCTTCCCCTCCATAGCGAGCGGTGACTTATGTGAAGTCCGTAGACACGGCGAAAGAAATTTTCGGTCGGCTCGTTAGAGATGGTGTCAAGAGAATGGAACACGCGTGGGCGGAGAGGGGTTTTTCAGGTTGAAGGAGGAGGGAGAAGAAATAGACGTAAAGCTCTGGAAGGGTGCGGTGAGGCGTAAAGAGAGCGTGGGGGTGGGTTGAGTGGGTGCCCCGGGGGCAGAGGAGGGCGCTCCGTTGGGGAGGGCAAAGAGGGCGCCCGGGGGCCCAGAAGGGGACGTGAGAGAAGGGACAGAGGAAACGGCTGATCAAGATAACGTGACGTCACTTCAGTTCGGATGAGAAGATCTGAAAGGTGTAGCGAAAAGGTCTGCGAGGGGTGGAGTGGTTTGAAATTAGGGGTGGATTTGAAAAGGGGATGTGGGGTTGGAGGTTTATGATTCTGCGGGTTGACGAGAATAGGGAAGTCAAAGTTCATTTTCCACGCGTTTTTTACCCTCAATGGCGACCAATTTTCCGACCGTAAACATCCTTGATTTTTAATCGGATGAAGCTTTCGTTCATTTTACGCTCGTTGCTAAAGTTCGATCGACTAATGCGAAGTTGCTTTCAGCTTCAACACCTCCTTTAACATTCCTTAATTTATGATGTTTCCGCCAAAGGGGAAGAGAAAACATTCCGAATGGTGGAAGCTCTCTGGCAGATGTCTCACCATATTAAAAAATGTACCCACTTTAATACAACAACTAACTCCAAATATTTCTTATTGACTTTATAACGCTCCTAACCGATGCAAATTGCTGAAATTTTAAGAGAAAGAGGTTACTTCCCTATGAAATGCATACTAAGTTTATATCCTATCAGGCATTGCCTTATTTTTAATTTCAAGATAAAAAAATCCTTCACAATATGGACTGAGTCGGACGTGGAACTCTTGGGACGTGGGAGTCGGACTCTTTATTTAGTTTACTTACATTTAAAATACGTTAAGGAATTCATCTACAGTTATTTTGAATACGGAGGATTATGTTCTACTGCTAATTCAGATAACCAGTCTCCAGACTTTTCTTTTACTTCTAGAAGATGTGAAATAAATATAATCCCAACAAGGATAGATTTTGTTACGGACTACCATAGGATAGGAACTTTCTACTAGTGTTTTAGACGGCGACATTGGTAACGTCGACATGGCCTCCTATGCACAGGGTTTCTTGGGGGCGAAGCTCAAAGTGATAGCAGAGAGACAACAAATTGAATAAATAATACATACGGCTGATGAAGTTAATAATTAAATAATGCTCGACAAATGTAACTGGGATGACATTGCATAAGCTTGGACTGAATCAAATCTCTACATTCAATTTCTTCAATATTTTTAATTCTTAAGAGCAAAAATCCCCTCCACCAATTGCTACCAAATGCTTTTGAGGGGGAATGAGACGATGTAGTTAAGAAGTGGTGTGAAGTAGTTTAGTCTTTTATTTCTTCACTGCTATGAGTGGAAAAGGACCACGTAAGTGCCGCTATGTCCAAATGAATAACAGTTTTGACGTAAACGAATGCCATTATTCGCCATTACTTATACCTCGAATGAAACTTCTAACTATGACTAGCAAATTATCCTGTTACAGGTTAGTCAGAAATGAATCAGGGCAACGTGAGTCACGTACGTATGAGAAGATAATAGTTAGATAGCCAGCGAGGTTTGGAGAGGAGCGGAAATTATCGTTTGCCACCATCAACCGGACATTTGAACGGCTTTTGAGTAACACAAGGGAAAGAGCGTTTGCTCGAATGTTTGGTGTCGAGAGGAAAATTTTATCGCCACGTAGGGAAATGGGGGGTCCTATGGAAGAAGGGGGGGGGGGGCGTAGGTAGGCATTTAGCGTAGCGTGTATGGTGCGGCGGGTGGGCGGTTTTGGAACAGTGTGTCACCCGAACAGACTTCGGTACGGGGATACGGTGCCTGCTAAATGGGTACAAGGGTTTCACACTTGGCAGGGGACGAAGAGAGAAAGGGAGTGGGCCCTTTTTATCCACCTTCTGTCGCCCTACGGTGCCTCGAGGGCGCGGCCGTCGCTGCCCGGAGACGCGCCCTGCCGGTGAACACACACACACATACTGGTTCCATTCAATCGTCCCATTCATTCGAACCCACTATGGCAATGGCCCGAAGCGATACTTAACGCCGATTTTCCAGCGACGAAAACCGCAATTGGCGCCCACTCAGTCAACGGCGGCGGCGTTCGCCGGAATTAACACTCTGCCATTTCTCCCCTTTCCCTTCTTCCCTCTTTAAGTTCATTTCGCGTCATCTCATGGGTTGAATCCGTTTCCATTATCCCGCTCCTCTCTTTCTATAGCGATTCTATTCTGCATGCCTTCCTCGCTGCTTAGCACCAGCGGAAGTGGAATATCAGACGAGCAATTGGCACCGTGAAGGTGTGAATGCGGATAATAAATCTAAACATTTGCGTTATGAGAACGGATTG
This sequence comes from Ladona fulva, assembly GCA_000376725.2. NCBI lineage: Eukaryota > Metazoa > Arthropoda > Insecta > Odonata > Libellulidae > Ladona > Ladona fulva. The sequence continues at coordinate 458,874 of KZ308353.1, read as the reverse complement.
AAGTTTCTCACGAGAGAAAATTGTGATGTTTCAGCGCGATTCCATTCATAAAGCTGTTTCCGTCGACGAGGATGTACAATAATAACCTCTTTGTATGGATACGAGAAGCAATACCTGCCTCATCTTCTTCATACATCAGAGAACAAGAAAACTACCATAGTTACAAATAGTGTGCCAGTTTTCAAACACTAAAAAATTTTGTTGAAAATTTTATGCAACCGAATTTTCATCTTTAAAAGAGTATATTCCCTATATTTCAGAAATGTTGGAAAATAAAAGCCCTAAGGACTGGAAATAATTAAACGAAGTTTCAGAAGAGAGTAATGTTAAGATGGCGACAAAGCGACAAAAAAGGTTCGTACCGCTTTGGTGCTGGCTGAAGAAGAGAAACCGGAACTGAATCGAAATTTGTTTTTCGTTAAACCGGAACGAAAAACATTACGTTTCGATACCCTGGATAATATTGAAAATGAAAAACTTAATACCACAAATCAGGCTTGACCTATTTTATTTAATACAAAAGTACACACAGATGAATAAATCAGTGCTTAAAATAGCTTGCTCAGATGGTAGATATTAAGAACCAGCGATGACAATGATTTGTTTACTAACATTCTTTTCATGCAACATTCAATAACGTCGCTTTCATAGGTAAGATTGTATAAATTATCACACAAACAATTGATATTTTCCTTTTCTAAAGGAATAATTGATCAGAAATTCCTTTACTATTGAATGTTTAAATTACATTAGATCGGTCTCCATAAATTAGAATAATAAGCAACAAAAAATTTCATTTGGGGTAATATAGTAATGTTAAGGTAATCGTACTAAAAAGTATACATATGGATAAAGGACCATTCGAAGAAAATGATAAGCATTTCATAGCATTTTTGAAGAAGCAATTTTTCTAGATTTCCGAATTTGCAGTTATGATAAATATTATGATAGATATCTGGGTCAAACTTAACACTATGTGGGAGTGTTTCTTAATCAGATTAATTTTGCACATTGACAGTGGAATAATTAAGGAACCAAGTAAATATTATGCTAATCAATTCAAGGACAAAAATGGAAAAACTTTTGGGTACTTTTAACAAAAATGAAATGTTCAAAGAAATTTTCTTGTTTGTTAACCGTGTTGATTTATATCTGTATTCTTTTTAAGATATTTATTCGGTCAATATGTGTCCTAATTTTCTACTCTATTAAGTTTGAATTCTTCGTTCGCATATTCTTCATACACATTCCTCGTAAAGTGTCACTCTATCCACCTCATAACCGTTACATTGGCTACTTAAGGTTTTCTTAAGAATCTAGCATATCCCGATTAGTAAGGTATTTATTAGTTGTCATTTTCCCGTGGAGGATCAACGGGAACTTGAGCTAGTATACCACACCGTGGCCTACTAGGAATCGTGGATTTATATACCATGGAAAAATGTTCAATGCCAATTTACTATCAGAAATTAAATATAAAATATTAAACGATCGCCACTTCCACTCATTCTGCATGAATTTCCATACACATCTCCACAGCCATGTTAATGAAAAATCTTGACAATAATATCGTTTCAAAATCTCCCATTAACCGGAAAGCTATTTCCAATCCGTCACTTCAAGTTGTTTCAATCCAACAACGGGTACAGAAAGAGCTAACTCTAGGATGGAAATTGCCCACTGTTTTTAAGCCCGGAAAATAAAACACCCAACCCCTTTTAATAACCGTAAAAAGGTTTTCCGTGTAAGGAGTCAAGCAATCAAAATCCTCCTCACAGGAGAATAAGTCATGACACGTGCCGCGACACCTACTCGACAGCTTCATAACGGAGAGCGCTTTTCCTAAAACGAACAAGGATTTCTTGTCGAAAGTGAGCAAACCCAACAGCCCGGAGACAGGGGCCATGGAGGCTGCATCCCACGAGAGCCACGCAAGCCCTCGGGAGTTGAGCAAAATAGTAGGACACACCCCCTCTGCACCCCCTCTCTCAACCCATTTCCCCTTTAGCCTACGGCATCCCCCTTCCCCTTGCGACCCCTGTGGTGATGCCGAGTTGTTCCTAGGGGAACGTACGTGCGCGTTTCTACCCGTGACGTTTTTTCACGAACGTCCCCTTCGGCGGGGTCTCCGTGGCTGCCCCATCCTCTCCCAACCCTCCTGTTTGGATTAAATGTCAGGAGGGATTTTAAGGCCTGTGTTTCAACAGTCCAACAAAATTCGTTTCTTTATCTCAACACATGTTCTTTGCGTATCGTTCAATCGCCAAGATGTTTGTGAACAAATGGCTGAAGGTAAAATTCTGTAACCATAAATTTCCCAAATTTGGTGCAACGCGAACTGTCTAACCCTTTAATTGACTAAAATACACTTCATCGACGTTAGTGAACTGAGTTAAGTTAAAACACTTTTGCAAGAATTAAGTCCAGAAAAAAGGGAAAAAAAACCTTTCGAGCGTTTTGAAATTGAGGCAGTAGTACTACGTAAGCGAAATCAGAAAAAAATCGTAATGATTAGTTATTTATCTACAAAATTTGGCCGCGGAAAGACAAGTCTGGTGGTAGCTTAATCATATATCGTACACTTAAATTCGATTTCGACAAATATATTAACATATATCGTACATTATTAATATATTATAATATATATCATATATGAACAATATATTAAATTAACTAGGATTAATAACTCGAAATAATGATGAAACATAATCAAACAGGGGGTGCTAGATGCTAAAGTTAATTAGATAGAGAGAAACGTGCAACAAAAAGCCTTTAAATGCCCAAAAAGTAGTTCTGCTTTTCCTTATTCTGCTTCTCCTTCATTTCAGTTCCTCCTCTTAATTTGCCGCGACTTCCAAATTCCGCCTCGGTTCTTCGATGCGAACAGAACTGTCAAACATTTGTTTCCATGGAGACATCCTCTTTCCCAATAGGATTTTCCCCATGGTTTGGATGTCGTTAGCTGAGACGACCATGACGTCATGGATTTAAATTCGAGTCGGGTAATACATCTTGAGGTCTGTGTCTAATGTCTTCAACATTACGTTCGCCTATGTCTCTATCGCATGTTCATTTCTTGCGTGTCTACACAGATACCGAGATATGCGCAACTGCTTCCATCATGTATGATCAAAATGAACCGGAATGATCATATTAAAGTAATTGGGCGACGAACCATATAAGTACTTTTTAAAAACTAAAGAATAATCCGTAGAACCGTGAACCCTCGTGTGTCTACGGTAAAAGGCAACCAAGCGTAGATTTTTACTTAAAAATGTAGTCGTTTTAGTTTTGGAGATGATAAAAAATTCCAATATTACTACACAAATCTTGAGTATTTACTAATATTTTTTTGGAATACCCTCGATGGGCACTGAAAATCTAAGAGGCTTAAATCTACAATTCTATACTTTATTATTATTATTTATTGATATAAGTATTAGTAGTATCATCAATTATCAAAACATTAGTTAGAAGAGAGAAAGAGCTTTGGAAACTCAGCTCTCAAACTCAACTCATCTCAAATTTAAGGTTTAAATGGAAGATGGGACTCTTTAGTCCCAATTTCGCCCAATAAAGACGTTTTTATTTCGTAGATTATAATCGAACATTTTGTGAAAAATTAATTTTTACCAATGGAACATTGAAAGTATTATAAGCAATGTGCTTTTGTGTCCAAGCCATACAAAAACTCTTTTGACGTAAGAAATGAAAGAAAAAAATAAAATTAGATTAGTCCACCTTTAATTCCGTGGTTGTTCACACCTCTATGCGCTGATCTATTTGAATCGCCATTCAATCAAAATCTATTTGAATCAACTACAGAGTAAAAAATAATCTTCAATTTACGAAATTTTTGAATGTATTTCCAGCATATTCTAATATGAGCGGTAACGACTGAAATTAAAAATAAAATATTAAAATATCTATCGAAAATACAAAACATCTCTTAACACAAGTTGTGACTTTAGGGAAATTGAAGTAAGAGACGTTTGAAAAATCAAGAGCTGCGGCTATTCCATTAAAAATATTTGAAGGCTACCTCTCCTTCTCCATTTATTCGCATCCACTACCTGTTGCCATTCTACTGTGTATGTCTAAGCATCACTTTCTACCGCGAATAAGTAAGTTAGCTGACTTTAATGCAAACACAAAAAATGTTATTCACTCGGAACACGTACAGTGCGAACACAAAAAGAAACCATTTTCATTGAGATGGCACTCAACCCTTCCCTGACGTCGACGAGTATACACATAGACAAGTTTAAACACTTGATTTTGAAGTCATATCTCCTTTCCTGGCAAGGTCGCTTTAACTTGACCTATCAAAACTTTCATTCCTGTTCTGACCAAATTTACTCTTGTCTGATAAGTGTATTTTCGTAAATACGTTAAAATTTAAAAAACGGCAATTTCGTTGGAGACATCTCTTTGTTTAGATTTTTTCACAAAAACTTTCAATTTCGTATAAAATTGACAAGGCGAAAATATTTTTAATTTCGTAAACTATATAAATATTAAATGTGTATAGAAGCATATAGAAAAGTATATACCTTTCCTTTAGTGTAATATAAATATTGATTTTGTAAAAGCAGCGAATTTCATAATAACACGAAACTGTAAAATATTATTAAATCGCAAAATACTTCAAATCATACAAATCCGTAAAAATAGTAAACTGTAAATCAGTCTTCCAGATTCGTAATTTCAATGATTATACGACCTTTTTGACGGCATTTTAAAAAATAATACATCAGAGACGGGGTTAACATCTATACTAAATTTTGTCGATGTTTTTTTTTTCGAAAAATATTCATAATCAGCAATTAAACGAACAAGTGCGAATACGAGGCAACATCACAGGCCTCGTCGTCACCCAAGGCAACCACGTGCACGCAGTCACACAGACAAATTTTTCTTGGGGCGAACTCTCCCCTCTGGAAGTAGATTTGGGCACGCACGTCATAATTCATTTTAACTTTCTTATGGGGACACTTTTTTCACCTCGATCGCAGTCTCTTTATCGTATTAATACGTCCCTCTTCCCACACACTCTCTGCTCACTGTCAAATTTTCCATTCTTCACGCCGCTCTCATTCCACTCCCACTGCATGCAACCTCCAATCCTTCCCGACAGCCCATAACGCCTCCGGGACCTTCGGGAGGGGGGTAGAGTGCAGATGGGGAGATACGTCCTGGATGTACCCTCGGGGAGGTGAAAGGGAGGCCTCCATAGGGGTAGAGAAAGCGGATTTTCCGTCCCGACACCTCCGCTGTGAAAACCCCCCTCAAAACCCCCTCTCTCCCAAATATCTCCGCCTTTCCGACGCATCGAACGCGACGAGTTTTTTCCGAAGACATATTCGCATCGGGAGAAAGGAGCTTATGCAACCCGTGACACTCCTTTCTTTTCGGAGGCAAGATTCCTCGGCCGCTTTACCCCTCTCGCTCCCGTGTTTGCTTTTATTACGAGCGTGAAAATATGGAGCTGTGAATAAAACGGCTTTCGTGCGTTCTTGAAAAATGGGGCAGTTTTTCTCCGTGCGTGAGGATGTTTTTTGCTCGCGCGGGACCTCACGGAGCGAGAAAGAAAAAGTGAGATGGAATACGACTGGAATATAGAAATCATGCGCAAGAGGAATGACGGCGCAGCCCTCTCTTGTTTTTACACAGCGGAATACTGTCCAAAAGTAGTCATGAATGTCTTAAGGGGGAAGATGGGATCCCTTGTTTAGTCATTTACACGTAAGGTCGCTGTATTTACAGCATGATCCTCTCAAGAATAACAGTAATTTATTCCATAAATAAGGTATAAGTCAGACGTAGCCTTGTTTCATCTCGCGAGCCGTATGTGACTCCTCATTATCTTAAGTTTGGCTCAGCACAAGTATCAATTCATAGGAATAAAGGTAAGTCCGAATTGATATACTTAGCATTGATCCACTTTCAAAATATTGCGCATTTCTAAGAAAAAACAGTTTAATATTTCCTATAGATATCTCTAATTAATAATTAATACCTAGTAGTGGCAAGTAATAAGTAGTAATTTTGAAATCAAATGTAGCGCCTTCCGAGACCAAAAGTTCGATGGCATCAACTTACAAAGCATCAGTTTCGGTAAGCAAACCATAATAAAAAAATTATTTTTTTCTGTAGTCAGGGATTCTCTCCGTTATTGAGGAATTAAATTATTTAAACTATATCACTTCAAATTTGGAGCCTTCCTGAGATACGTGAAGTCGAACCATGGTAGCAGTAAACACTTAAAGTTGTATACCTCGTAAACGGGAGAAACAAAATCAGAATTTTTCTTGTGTAATTTTAGGACATGGTAAAAATACGCTTCATAAACTTTCACACGTAATTAATAATAATCGTCTTTATTTTTGGGCGAGATTGATCTCTTCTTACATCTAACCCTTAGTCATTGTACATAGAAAGAAAGAGGTATTGGGAGTTAAACTAAAAAGAAGGCATTAAAAGAAGGAACTACTATATGGGTTTTTTAAAAAAACCTAAGTCTGCACTTAGGATAAAAATATAAACTAAAACCCTGCAGGAAAACACCCACGTGAAGGGGGGCGTGAAAAACCTGCGAAACCCACTGACAGTGGCGACTAAAAAATTTAAAATAAGAGGGGAAATTTAGTAAAAGAAAAGTGTCAGGAACAAAGCTGAAATAAAGGAAAAAAGAAAAACAGAAAGAAATGCATAAGTCTTACAAATAATATTCTGACAAAAACAGATGTTGGATTTGAATTATAAGAAGTAGGCAGTAATATATGATAAATGAGAATATTAAAGGTAATATGAAAATATCGAATAAAGATGAAATATTGAATAATAAACTGAAAAAAACGACAATTTAGATTATTTGTCATTGTCATTACAACAATTATGAAAATACAATTGCAACAATTAACATAAGAAATTAAAATCAATATACCAATGGAAACGTCAATTTCTAATTAAGTATGTAAGTGTAATTAAGATGTATGATGGTGATGAAGCTGCCTTGTTGAATCCAGTAGTCAGTCGATGACAGGAAAAAACATTTAGGAGTATTTCATTACTGACGTTCAACGATTTCACTCCCTTCTTATTTAAATATTTATTCCTTACCGGGCGGTTGCAGTTAGACCGTACGTAATCTGAAAGATGCTACCTGCATGTGAATCATGGGTATTCACAAAGATTTGAAAAATTTTTACTCATAAACATTTCATTTGACCGGTAAAGTGAATTAAAGTATTTGAGTTACCGCAGTACGCAAGTTATGAATATTTTCCATGCAATCTATCTCTGCTAGTATCAAAGCTTTCGAAATCTGCGACAGGCCTTCGGGGATACCGTTATAGAGGTAATAGTTATGTGTTATTCATTCCGCGTTGATAAGCTATCTGCTTCATCTAACTCGTGAAATAATTCAACAGACGACATCCACAGATGTGACTCTGGAGCTACTCGTATTTAGCAATTCTAACACGAAACAACGCAGCACGAAAAATGATACTTTCGAGGAATATTGAGAATAAACATCCGAATCGATTCAGTGCTCGGTAAAAAGCTCATTCGTCGATTCTTTAAGTGATGAATATCCTTCAAGTATTAAGTTTTCTAATAATGTTTCGTATTAGCTATGCATAGCGGCGATTGTAAAAGATTTTTGATCAAATCAGATAGTATCCGAAATCATTATATTTCACTTTTTTGGCATAAAAATTTTTCTATTTATTTTAACTGCAAATAAACTGCAAAATTTACACCTCTCGTCGACGTCATGATAAAGAAATAAAAATTACATACTTAAGAACATGAAATGTGTAGTAACTTATGCCAGGAATTGTCCTTTATTCTTATAAAATTCGCCGTGTAATATTAAGAAGTCTATCACTCTAATGTACTTCACTTAATTTTACTCTTCAAATTAAATACGATTCAAGACAATCTATGAAGATCCCTGGATAGCTTTGCGGGTAGAGGGTTAGTCTTATGAGAAAGTGGTCCCAAGTTCGATTCCCGGGGAATGGGGGTAGGTCAATACTTATTGGTATTCACCCAGCATCGTGATGAACTTGGTAGCCTGGGAGTGGATGCATGACACAGTATCACCCACTATAAATGCCGTCTGGATAGGCCCTATCCTTAACAGGGATGCTGCGCTATGGCTTTAAATTTTACTTTATCTACGAGGTATTTTAAAAACTCCTTTCTTTCTTAAGGAAAAACCTGATAAGTCTAAAATCTCTGCAACTGAAAGCCTAACCTGCAGAGCTCTAAAAGGAAATCAAAAGTATATGGCTCAAAAAGACTACTTCTTGAGACAATAATTACCAACCCTTCCGTGAAAGCGAAGCACTGATTTGTTGCATTTCTGATATATTCTGAAAAAGAGCCTAATACGAAGATAAAAACTACTCCATAGATATGGTCCGATCTACAACTATTATGCTCCATGAGAAACAAAATGGACCACCGCAACCTTGAAACACTTTATCCCCCTGAGAGAGAGAAAAACCTACAAAAGCCTCTTTGCGGCTCTTTTGTAATAAAGTGTAAACCGTGCTCCTATAGCACCCGACATAATGAAAGCTTTTTAGCTTAAGATCCGAACCACCGATACGCCGCCTCCCAACTCCCATCTGATCAATCGTCCCTTTTATTCTTACGCGTTAGCGCTTATAAGAGACACGCAACGAGGGGAAACTCGTAAAAAAATGATGAACGGATTTCGCAACTCACGCACGGGATCGAATGTCCCTCACCTCCATTCAATCGGACCGATGGGAGGAGAATGGAAGAGGGAGTCATCCAGACCAGCATCGCTTTCATCCATCGGCACAGCTATTCTTCCGCATCCTTTTCATCTCGCAGAATACCACCCTATGCCGTCTCCTCCCGCCTGGACACCCCTCACCACCTCATCTCTCTTTCTTTTTACCAGCAATCCGTCCCTATTACATCAGAGAAGAACCGTGCCCACGCTATGGACCACTGCGAGGAGTCTTGATTGCATCCTGACGCCCTCTAGAGCAAATATGGCCACTAAGAGGAAAAGCAATTGGCATCGCTTGTAAAGAGGGAACGGAACTAAATTAAATGGAGGATGCCGATTTGAGGTTGTGAAAACCATTCAGGTTTTTGCTAATGTTCTATAATTGTGCCGTGATACGAGAATGATTTACATGAATATTAATTCTATTCCTATTCTATATCAATTCTATTATTATATTTATTAATGTATTATTATTGGCTTGTTGAATGTTCTATTAACTCACAAGGGAGTTAGTGAAACTAGATACAATATAATTATAAAAGTAGGTTCTGTTAATTATTATTCATCGGAATACATTTCTCACATTTTCAATCGATTTTCATGAAAATCTACTTTTATGAGTTTTTTTGATGTACCTCTCTGGCCAATTACTGTTAATATATAAAAATAATTCACACAAATTATAATGATTGCTAGAAATAATACCTTCATCATCAATTTGTATTTACATTTTCAAATGGCGTTCGATTTTAGCTTTAAATAAGATTCTTAAGAGAGGATTCGTCGGAGTATTTCTAAATACATACTCACTAAATCATAGCATAGCTTTCCGAGAAATCCTAATCGAGTATCTCACAATTATTTAAAGGATATAGATTTTTATTTCGTTATTATTTAATTTTTATGTAAAACATTACAGAGCAGTATTGTTATTAAGAATACTGCTATGTAATTTTTATTACGGATTACCACCGCCTTTAATCCTTAATTTTGTTCAATTCCTTTTTTATCGTTGAAATTCATAAGGTCTCCATTAAATGATTCAGAATCGGTACTAATTAGCATTTAATGATGCTACTTGCACTAAATTTTTACATTGGAGAGGTAGAAAATTGACTATTGAAAACTAACGGATTAGTAATTTGTCGGAAATTTTACTTTGCTACTAAGCTTGTACAGTACTGTACGATTGTACTGTATTATACTGCCTTACAAGATTTATAATGCATTCTTCAGAACGGAATACCACCATGTATCACTACAGAGGAGTTCTAACATAAGGAGATTTTACTAAAGGCTTACTGTATCATTATAATTTAAACGCTAACCTATTAAGCCCATTAAAATTTAATTTGGCCTTTGAAACCAGGTATTATGTCAATGTCTTTGGCGTAAATTAACTTTCTTAAGGTTAGGGAAAGGTGAATACTTAGCAGTTATGTAAAATTTTAATTAAATTTAAAAAATTCAGGAATTAAGCAGAAGCGAAGAACGTCGACTTGAGCAGGACTCGAATCCAGTTCTCCCATATTCAAGCCTGATTTTATAACTAAACTCCCAAGATAAATCTTTTTTGTTTGCAGAATTCTTTCTAAACAAAGCCTGGGTTCGAGTCGTAACTACAACGATATTTTTACTTTCTGATTTCCTCGGGTGTAGACTTATATTTTCTACCCCAAAATACTTGCTCAGATACCTAGCTTCCTTCCTACACATCAACGGGTTGAATTTAGTGTCCGTTACCCCATACGAGGAAAATCAACGACGGAATCACGGAAGGAAATAAATGATCCAAATGAGAAATAGAGGGACGCGACGAGTTGCGAAACAAAGGTGGGAGAAAAGTGGATACGCGTGACAGATCGTTCATCGTGCGGAGTGCGGGATCCCACCGAAGTCTAGGGAATCAGCTAAGTGGGCAGCGAGGAGGGGAGTGTATTAGGGAGAGACCCAGGAAGGGATATCACACCGGAAAGGGCGATCCCTGGAACCGGAGAATAGAAAGGAATAGTACCACCCGCTGGCGTGGAGACAAATGACCCAAGTCATCCATTTTTTCCCACCCTACCCATCCGCCAATACCCCTAACCCTTATATATATCAATACACCACCCTCTTTTTACTCCCTTTCTCCCACCTATCTTCCTCTCCCTCGGTCGCAAACACACGTGCGAGCCGCACAGTGGAAAAGAAGGGCGGAAAGAGGGTTGCAATCGTGGGCAGCGCGTGCTCCGAGGGCCAATATTGCTACCGAATTGCGTCGACTACTGGGGATATCACGCAAAAAGAGTGCGGGAGCGTGCGTCCGGACGCGTGTCGATGGGGACTATCGGAAGATTCCCCGCGCACGCCCACCGCTGCGAGAGAAGGGCGTGAAGAAAAAATTGAGAATGGTAAAAACGATAGCGGGAGGAATGTATCGGCCGTGGGAGAGAGGGGAAGTGAAGACGGGGCGATGAGAGTTATGAATGGACCCAGGGATATAAAAGGGGAATGAGAAAGGGAATCAAAGGGGAATTAGTTTAATGAGGCGTGTCGTCTTCGTGGTAGCATTTCTGTTCGCTCGATCCTGGGTTTTCTGGGAGGATTACGCATTTTCTGTCGTCTTTGTTCCTTGTCCTATTTTGATGTTCCGGGTGTCTGTGATACGAATTTCTTTTCCGATTTTTTCTCAACGTCATCTTCCTGACAACCTTTGAGGATGACGATGCATCCTTAGTTTTCCATATTGCTTATAGAACATCAAATGTACCAATAAATATCATAAGCAAAGTAAATACTGAGCGTCATATAACATAACTATGACTTGAAATTGAAGCTTTATATGATGTTTAAAATACTCCTCGCATGGGTCCAACTTTTCACAAAGCTCACCAGTTTGAAAATATTTCATGTTTTAGAAATCGCTAGATTGGGTTTTTACCCCTTTGATTAAGGGTACATAAAAGTTGTATTTTTAACAGAAACATCCTCACAGCGATACAATTTCGGATAAAATCAGGCAAACCCGTTTTACCAGGAAGCGGTGAAACACTGTATACGGAAATCGAATTGCTTTAAGTTATAGAGATTAATAACATAACTTTCAGTATAAAAATCACGTCATCAGAGCCAATAGTGATCAAGGTCTCAAATTATCAGATAATCCTTATTATACTTCATCCAGAGACTACCATCTTCCGCTATAAAACCAAATTACAAATACGTACATGAAATAATTCACATGAACTGAGAAAAGTTCTACTTGAATGGAGCTACTCTACTTTTTCCACATTTAAAAATACATATCGATAGCAGTCTGATTTCAACGGTTTGATGAACAAGAAGGTAAGTAATGAATATATTTAACTTCATTACAGTAAATAAAATGCAAATTCTGGTTATAAAGCTATATTAGGAATATAATCAGTTATAAGGAAGAGCACAAAATGTATACGAGAGAAAATGAAGGTTGCTAAATAATGAAGTAGTGAAGGTTTTTTAAAGGATAAATGTGGAAAGGGAAGCAACGAAAAAGAAGATAGGATAGATATATAGTTTAGTTGGAAACCATTATGGAGAGGGAAATATTGGAAAATATAAGGGGAAATTGAATATATATCGAAAAATATAAATATAGACTTGAATAAAAGGAGATAGGAGAAATTAGAGGGATATTTTACAATGGAAAATGTAGAATATTCTAAGAAATGCAGAAATTAAGTAAGTGAGAGGTGCAGATGTTTGTAAAAAATAATAAATAGTCTGAAGAAAATATTGTATATTCTCACAAGACAATTTAAAGAGGCGAAAAGGACCGACTGATTGAAAGTTTTGCTGATATCAATGCTAAGCCCCGTCAGACTTAATTTACAATCGTGCTCAAATACGATTGCATTGCAATTTGATTAATTAAGGGAAATAAACATAGGACATACTTAAGGATTAGGGAAAGGTGAATTACTTAGCCGCGCGGCTGAAACTCAAGCTACCTTGCTTACATTCTCAAACTGTGTGGAAGAGACACAGCATGGTAGTTAAGTGGTTAGAATACCTGCCCGGAATGTGGGAGACCTGGGCTCGAGTCCCAGTCATGTCGCTAAACATAGGACATACTGTTTTCGAAAGACGCTGCAAACGCTAAATTCAATAGGTTGGAAATGCATATTTTTACTAAATGCAGATTGGTGCACATAGGCAAACTGAGGGATATTAGAAACTGGTGGTCGAAAAAGGAATTTAAATTACTGAAAGGAAAGGGAAATGGGCAGAATGAAATGAGCAGTGATACGACCAAGATTGAGTGGCGAAAAAAAAACTTGTGAGGTAGAAAAGTGGCTGCAGGAAGGATTAAAGCGAGGCTGTATTCTCTTTAGTCGATCGCACGCGCTTGCAGAGGCGCGCACGCGTGTGTGTAGGTGTGTGTGAGGTGGAATAATAGCGAGCGATCACCGCCCCCACAGGGTTGGTTGGTTACTTGCTTGGCCCAGAGGAGGGGCTCTTTGAAAAGAGTGCGGCGTGGGGCGATGGCAGTAATATAGGGCTAATTTGGTGCTGGATGGGGGAATGAAGTCAGCGCTCATGAGAGGGATACCCTTCTCGTTTTCTCTCTTTCTGGTCATCCGATCATTCCTTCCATTATAACATTCGCAAAACTTCTTTTCCCAAATCTACGTTATAAAATCACTCCGCTTCTAAGACCCTGGCATGTTTCGATGCCTTTCTCTGCAAATAGAATGAGATAAAAGACCTATAATTTCTCCGAATTAATTTCGCAGATTTCAGCTACAATAAAGTAGCAAATCCTTAAATAAAATTTACGAGGAAAGGAAAACTCCTACCTGGTTATCAAGGCTTGATTGAATACGGAGGTATCAGATTCAGTACATTTTCTTACGAATTTAATCTAAATTAATAAATCGTTTATCTTGATCTAAATTTGGTCATTCATCAAAATGTAGTAAGAAAAAAAGATAAAAACTCCTTTCTTTATCTCTTACGTCCACAATATTCTGGCAGAAAGAGAAATCGTGATGAAAAATCTGAATTGAGTCTACCCTTTCGTGGTAATTATAGGTTTGTTTTGGATTCCGTAGTATCTTCATTCGTTCGGAAAAACACGCAATTGATGAATTTGAACAAACAGCGCGTGTTTCCTGAGCTTTTGGGTTGATTTTAAACAGTGACCCTACAAGCTGTAAGACTCGTGAATAATTCCTACGGAAGAGAGATAATTTCGTGTGAGTGTATGCTATTCTGTTCTTGTTTATGAATATATAGAAATCATGCATAATATAGAGAAATTACATATTATATATACAATATGTAATATTAATAAATGCTATTATTATAAAATTATAATGATAATGATAAATAATAATGATNTATGGATATATATATATATATATATATATAATTTATGCGTTTCAAATCACATCTTCTACGAATTGAGATTATGGGCCTTTCTTGGCATATTCTTCAAGACGCACCATAAAAATCATCGCATCATTCATTACTTATTCCTCTGGACACAAAAGAAATATCCTTTATTCAAGTTATGATCAAATGAAGATGGGAATGAAAAATCTGCAATTTATTTAACTTGAGTAAATCTACATTTTATTACGACTGGAGAAGTATTATTACCAATGTTAGATTACTAATACAAACCCCCTTTATTGTATGACTTTCGATTTTGTTTCATAATTAAGGAAGAATATACGAATGATTTGTGGTAAAAGTACAAATCATTCGTATATTCTTCCATTATGGATTACCACAACACCTCGCCTGATTCTGTGAAGTTTATTTATAATTAAGGGTTATAACCCAGAAGATTAGTTTGTCGCAGCCCTTCTAGCCTATTCTATTCCTTGCCAGTTGCTTCATTCCGCTATAATTCCAAAATTTAACACATACCATCACCTTATACCCTCCAAAGTCTTGCTTTATATTTCTTTCCTTCGTCAATCCTCCGATACATTTAAATTATAGTGCATTTAAATAGCAACTTAGAGTGAGCCCGATTACAATCCGCTTGTTTTAAAAAATAATTTCCATGTACCTCCCTCTTTCTATTCGTAACACTACTTCATTAGTTACACACTTTATCAACTTTATTTTCATGATCTTTGATCTCCATCGCTTCCAAATTCTTCTTCTCTGCCGCTGTTATAGTTCGTACTTTCACATTCATGAGAAATTATACTACAAATACATAATTCCCCCATTATGTTCAAACCGTTCCTCTAGCGCTATTTTACTCATAATTTCTCCCTCGAAACTTCCATTCACGTTGCTACTACGGTTTTCTTGAAACACTGAAAAACAAATATTAAAATTCTTCAGTTATTCCTCCAAGAGGCTAATATACTCATGTCCATGCTAAACTATACTCAGGTCCATGACTAAATTTCAAACTAAGTAGAATAAATTCACGGAGGAGGCCGTAACTTTGTGGAATTCTGACATTATACCGAGTGTTAAATAAAACTGCGTTTTAAAAAACAATATAAACAACCTTTACTAATCCACAATAAAATTCTTTGGCGACTAGTTTCGACTAATCATAGTCATTATCAAACTTCTGTCTTCCTTGGCTTGATAATGACTATGATTAGTCGAAACTAGTCGCCGAAGAATTTGATTGTGGATTAGTAAAGGTTGTTTATATTGTTTTTCAAAACGCAGTTTTATTTAACACTCGGTACTGAGTAGATTATTCTACAGATGCTGTACTTTTTCCACAGGATTTGGTATGAATTATGCACAATACCCTTTTCAAAAAAGTACAAGTATAAAGTCTCTATTCCTTCAAACATAGAGTATTTACACAAAACGTCGCCTATGTCTACGAATTTTAGATTATTCTTATTTCACAAGGATTACTTGAAAGTAAAAGTGAATAAATTTCTTTCCACCTTCTTTCTGTCTTCTTACATTATAAAAACTAAAGCTTTGAAATTCAGAGTAAGGGAACGTCTGAATAATGCCTACACCCGATTAGATCTTTTAATTCCGACTTCATTACGGCAAGAGTATCTCCGAGCACTAAACAAATACGACAACTGCTTCATTTGCGTCATCCCCGACACTAACGCGGTGTCTCCACACTCTCCCATGAAAACCGCTATCATTTCATCCCCAAATCTCTTCGCCTGGGGCACCCTCTCCTCCCCCTGAATCCTCAATTCCCACCCCGATTCACACCCTCTCCATCTCTTCCCCCCCTTTATCCTTCACCCCTAGCCCCACTAAGTCTCCACCCCCTTCTCCGGAACTGTGACCGGCATTAGCTTAAATTAACCGTTGCGACAGAGAGCGCGTGCCCCCCACCTTCACTAAACCCCCCCACTCCCCCTTTGCCGGCTGGACCCCTGTAACCCTCCTCTGTTTCGTTTCTTTGCTCCCTCTCCCTTCACCCTTCTCTTTTTCTCTACAACAAACGCGGCACTTTATCCCTAACTTCACAACAGAAGTGCCAACCTCCAGAGAAAAATTTGTGAAGAGAAATTGAACAAGTGATCTATCACATCCACAGAGATGAGCTGGGCTGGTCCATCTGGCTCCGGATCTGGTTTTGTAGTTACCACGTGGAACACGAAAAGAATGTTTTCTATAGCAATGCTGGAGTAAAAGTACAATATATACGAAGCATCTAAATTAGAAAATTTCCGAAAGAAGAATATCATGAAAGTTTACATATATATTACTATTTAACCATGTATTTAAATGAGAAAGGAAAATAACTGAGAGGAAACGATTTAAGTAACCATTTGGACAGGAGTATTTATAGTTCCGCAACCTGTGATTGGCCGATGCACTCTACTCATAGTTAATAATTCATTCCTCATTATTATTTCTAAAACATTGTAATTCCTTAAATAGAAAACAGAAAATCCATATAGAAGTTTTGTACCACTTTCTCTAATATTTAATTTTAACTGCAATAACCTTTCTTGCCATCAAACCTTAAAACGAAACACCTAAGAAAGTAAGCGTACAGAACATGGTGTAGCATTACGTAGCTCTGCATTCAGTTGAATAAAGTTGTAACAAGATACTTGCTCTTCATAGTTCATAACTTAATAGCTATCACAGATATTACAGAAGTTATCAAAAAGCGCGAATTACAAATAGAAAATTTCTGTTAATTTATATGCTAAAATGTACATAATTTTCCCTGAAATTATCGAAGATTCAAGAGCAATGATTATATTTGGTTATTGCAATGATGAATAAGAGCAATGATTATATTTTCCTGTTATTTGTGGATAGGTATTATATTAAGAGTACAATTGGAGACATTTAATGGAAATTTAATGACAACTAGTTTATTCCCGAAAGGTTGATATCGCTATTGCCTTCTTTTCCGATATAAACTATTATCTCCTCCTCCTTACCTTATCCCGATCCTCCCCATAATTCATTCTCACCTCTACCAGTCAACACAAAAATCGTTCCCTCTCTTTTTGTTTAGTAGATGTCTTACTCAAAGAGATTTGTATGAGCGTACGTAGCACACAACAGAAGTTTTTCCTATCGAAAAAGCACTAAACAATATCATTCAGATAGAATTTTATTTTCTCCGCATGAAATCAGACAAACTATAGAGATAGAGAAGGCAATCTCCTCCAAGACACATGATAACTTTATCCAACTAGATCACGAAGTATTACGTTATAAATTTATTGGGCAATTGTAAATATCTATACACAATTACCTAATATATTTACTTATATTAGCTATAAGTCGATGAATAAACTGCTCATTCTAAAATGTTGCCCAAACATTTCCAAAGAAAGCTGGATTCAGATACCTGTGACCAATCTCATTATAATTGGCATGAGATACATTTTAATTACTTTCGTTTGTGAGGAATAGAGCATTTGCATTCTGTTATCCTTGCAGCTTATTTCTCCCAAGGATAGATTTTTTTCAAGCAAATGTACTCTTTCCATCGACGACGAATAAAAATATTGAAACTATTTAAATTGAATGTATGTGCCTAAAATCTAAAAATAGTTTTCGATTTTTAATTCACTCCATATTCTTGCCATAAAGATTTCTTACGGTTTTTAATTTTTATTTATAATAATAGTAATTATTGATGCCCTGTGGCAGAAAGGCACCTAAGGGCAAAATCAAAAACATATCATACAAATTCATATAAAATGTTGCAGTAAAACAAAAGTAATAATTAATTATATAATACAGTTTATAATAATAAAATAAATATACAATTTAAATTACAATATACAATTGTACTACAGAGTCCGAAGATACAAGAAAAATAAATATTTAAATTGGCGTAAACTCCTTGAATTTCTTATGCTATTTGGTAGGGAATCCCAATGATTAATTGCAGAGACAATAAAAGATCTTTGGAAAGCGGTAGTTTTATTAGAGGGGTCATAGAAGTTATCGTCAAGAGCCCTTGCATTCATGCGGTAGCTGAGTGAAGGTCTACTTTCAAAGTTCTCAAGTAGATATTTGGGTCTTTTATTTTTGAGAGTGGAGTAAATGAATGCACCTAAAAGGTATTTTCGTCTTAAGTGATTCCTCAGCCAACCTAATTCATTTAAATATGGATGTCTGTCTTCTTAATATCGAATATAAATCTTACAGAGGAATTAATTAAACGTTGCACTCTAATATTTAATGACTCAGATTGATCATATTAAACAAGGCAGCAGTAATCAATAATTGGAAGATAAGATATTGGAAGATTGTGAGAGATAAAACAAGTTTTTTACGAATATGGATGGGTAAAAGATACTTATTTAATTTTAATGCGTATAATGTAGAATTCACCTTGTTTGACACAGAAGATACATGTTCAGTCCATGATAGATTATTATTCATAATAACACCTAAGTTACAAACTGAAGTTGAGTATTGAATTTCGTCACTGCAAACAAGAATTTTAGGAAGAAGGTCGATATTAAACGAATTTAACAAGTACGAAGAAATAAAGTAATTCGAAGTAAATGGAGTAATTTAATATCTTTGGTGGAATAACTGTGGTGATAAATGATTTCAATTAATTTTCATAAATTTTACATTGAATAGATGCAAGAAAATTACTGATAAAAGCAATTCATCAGTTCAACTTTCGATTCATATACCCTTAGGATTGGCTATTACCCTATCTATACAAAGTATGTAGATATTTTTCATTGGTATTTATCATATTTACATCAACAATACGTAAATATTTTGATCTAGAAAGAATACTGTAGTTTTGATTGAACTATTAAGAAATTAACTGACACCTCAGGAAAACTCTTACTAACACCTTTGTCATTCGCAAATAACTTCGTTCTTTTCTTAATCTTCTTATAACGAATGAATAACAATATTACCTATTCGGGCAGAAGAAATTATCACTACCCTATCAAGACTTTATCTTATTGTCAGTTAAAAAATCCTAAGGGTACGATTAAATTAGAGAACGTCCATCTAAAGAGGCCAAGCTAATGAAGTTACAAAAGGCTACCTTGTCAAAGGTAGCACGCCTTCTTAAAATTCCAGACTGATAGATATCAATGTAAACTCCATGACCTATTGAGAACGCTCTAAAGTGCTCTAAACATTCAAAAGGAATCATTAAGGGAAGCAACAGTTTATATCATTGGGCGTTTGTCAGCGAAGGATTAGCATTTGGGAAACCGAATAGTGGGCCCCGTGGTTCCGTGGCATCCCTTCCTCCAAGGAATGTTTTTAACATTGAAATGTATTCACCGATTTGCATGGGTGTAAGGGGACCGAGGGCTTTGAGAGGACGGACGTGCCATGGGCATAAAAGTAGTTTGAGGGAGTCCCAAGTATGCGTATCACCTGAGAGGCCGTCCTGGCCGGTTTCTATAGGGACAGGTACACTTCCGAGGAATAAACACGCACCTGAATTGGCCACCCGAAGCGTGTGATCACTCACAAATTATCGATCGGCAACTTCGACCTTAAATTCATTAAGTCTTGGAACAGAGAGAGACAAATTAACTCGCACTGAGTTCGAGGTGCTTTCTTGAAGAAAATCTAGGGTTTGCATCGTGAATTCAGCCTTAAACGATCCGGGGCAGGAGGTAATGCTGCCATTCAGAGCCGCGCCGTCCTATGGGTGCAAGGGGTGCATTGCACCCGGGCGGCGGCATCTAAAGGATGTCAACAGAAGAGCAGCCAACCATTATTATCATTACAATAACATAATTTGCTGTTTTTTGCGAGACTGACACTACTTGTATAGGAAAATTTATTATGTGAAATTGAAAACTGGCAAACATGTAGAGAAAATAATAACGGATAACTCAAGACGAGAAGGGAATGTTTGTGCAGTAGATTAAATCGAAGAATTGGAATCCATAAAAGATTTTCTGTTTCCAAGAAAAAATCCTCTTCAAGTTTTGGAATATATCTTCACGAGAGATTTGATCGGAGTCTTTCCTAATTTGCAGAAATCGTTTTGTGTGTTTTATTGACGGATACTGCTGCTGCTAAGATAATGAACTCAAATTCAATGTGAACTACTAGCTCATAATGACCATTCACNTTTACCCGCTCACTATTAGAAAATTAGGGTACGGGTGTACGAATATACGTAGTAATTGTTAGTAAATCAACCTCATGCACAATTCCTGATGTGGCGTGAAGCTTAAAAACCATGTTCATAGATTAAAAATTATGTAGAGGTACGGGTAAAAGGCCGACGAGAAGGGAATGTTTGTGCAGTAGATTAAATCGAAGAATTGGAATCCATAAAAGATTTTCTGTTTCCAAGAAAAAATCCTCTTCAAGTTTTGAAATATATATACTTACTAGAGATTTTATCAGAGTCTTACCTAATTTGGAAATCGTTTTGTGTGTTTTATTGACGGATACTGCTGCTGCTAAGATAATGAACTCAAATTCAATGTGAACTACTAGCTCATAATGACCATTCACCACTTCAGAATGGGGTATTTGCCTAATTATTTGTTACTGATATTTTGTGACCAATGTTAGCTGGGAAACGAAGTCACAAAACTCTGGTTTTTCAGTCTTTCAAAATAATTTTTATCTGCAAATCAGAATATACATGGTTTTGGTAATCAATTTTAAGGGGCGGCAAATTATGTTCACACCCAGGCGGCAGATAGGCAGGGTACTTCTCTGCTGCCATTAATGTGTTATGTTTCTTAGTCTATTTTACCAATTCCTAAAAATTAAAATTTCTGGGAATGGAACCGGTAAAATAGCTCGAAGAGTTCTACATATAAACTTTTAACATGATTCCTAATACTCTTATGATATTACCGTAAAATCTAAAAATAGTCATACGGCAAAAACGGGGAAAATAAATTTAAGCATTCTTAAAACTCATAACGAAATTACGTGCGCGAAGTTTTTGTTTAGCTAAAAAGTTAAATTTTAGCTTCATACAAGTCGATAAAGGCTGTTTAACTCGTAGCGGATAACGCTATTACCGCTTCCAACCTCGAAATTCTACAAAAACCCTCCTTATCGACTCAGATATTATAGGCTCGGTTTCATTGCTCATAAAATTCACCTTATCCGCAAACACCCATTCGTTTATAATCACCTGCGGATTTATGCTTTTCAATAATAAAAATGTAATTCGAGTCGGCGTTAAAAAGCAACTATCTCTCAGAATTATATTCATTTTATATTACGCGCGTTTTTATTACTATCGCCATGGTAGCCGCTTTGTATTTCTTGCTGTTTTATCAACAATATGCTTGAAGATGAATGGCACAAACGCCGAAATTGTTCATTAAGGGAGCCTCTGTGACACCTCGTCCCTCTTCAAGTGACCAACGGTGACTAAAATAAAACCTCAAAGCGCGCTATTATAATTATTATTTTTCCCCATCGCGGCGGAAGCCATTACACTTCATTGTTTTTTATCGCCGCTGCCACTCTCCCTGACGGACGGAACTCAACAACTGCGAATACACCTACCTCTATAAAATGATGGAACATCCGCAATATTATCGCTCGTAAACCCCGAAAAAAAAACCCTCCCACGAATTTCTGTTGGAGAGGAAGTATTTTTTGTTCCGGAGTTGAGATCCTCTCTGTATGGACCGTAGAAAAGGAGAGAAAAATGTAATTAAGGGACGAAGAGGAGATAATGGAGCATCAGAAATGTAATCAACGGTATAAAAACAGGATATAGGGAAATGTATAAAAATTAAGAGCGAATAAAATGTAGTCAGGCTTCAGAGATATCATTCTACATTCGTGTACTGATAGATAGGTCAGTGATCCAGGAATGAATACATACGCGGAATAATCTTCTAAGACATTACTTGGAGAAACATCCTAATCATATCCCGAAGACTGTATCAGGAATGTACTGAATACGTTGACGACTCGTGTCGACTTAACGATCTAACGATGGCCGATCGTCAACGTACTTGCATGCACTGTATGCACGAAACTGCACGTATACACGATACGTAAACTCCCTCAGATATCCACATTAAATGCTTGATTTGAGGTACATACATAATATTTCCCGTTCAATCAGAAATTAAATCAACATTTCTTATGATAAGAATTTAGAAAAAAATTCACTACAACGATAAGACGAAATACTGGAAATACAGCGAAGTAAAATAAGTATAACCAATATGCAGTAAAATGAAATTATAATGGAAGATTTATATAAGAAAATTATTCTAATGTTGATCATTACGAGCGAACTACATAAATATTATAAAATGTGCAAAAGCATCTGCATAAAAATGCAAATACGTAAATTGCTGACCAAGTTGCTGGCCAACCAGCAACACAGTAATCGGATATTTCCTGGTTAAGGAACAGTATTTGCCCGTCCGTTATTACGTTGTTATAATGCTCCAATGAATGGATATTTTTCGGTGGATTGTGAAGTAAAATATATTTTTATCTAGAAAATAGTACGAGTATTTTACGTCAAGAATATTAGCAAAATTCTTATATATCACAAGTATTTATATCAAATAATCTATCCAGCAGGAAATGAATAAGTATAGTTATATGAGTATATAGTTATGATTGAAAAGCTAAACAGTATCAACAAAAGCTACCCCGAATAGTTGATCACTGGCGTTTAAAAGAGCTACGAAGACATTAATTATTTGTTAATGATCTATATTTCAATGATTAGGATAGTTGAAACTCGATCTGTATCGTTCATTATTGTTTTATTAGGATAAAAAAGTCACATGACTTAAAACGACAAACGCTTCTCTAAATTGATTGTATATAAAGATTGTTGTTCAGGGAAATCGACAACAAGGAAACACGGGGTTTTTCAGAGAAATCAAGAAATCAGAAATTGAGGATCCATAGGAAAGTGCTACCCTACCGAAAAGCCACGGCACACTGCTATGCCATAAGTTAGCACTTGGAGTTCCGCATTTCTGCCCAACTGTGCCACGTGCTTCCAGCATTATGATGTATTTTCACTTTAACACCAGAGATACTTCATTATTTTCCGTGATTCCTTTGTGAAAATATTGGAAATTTCAATTTTTCATTCCTATAGCTATCAAAAACATGGTTTAGTGTACCGTGGATTCAATGCAGAGTAAATAGTATCCTCGTATATATATATCCTCCCGTAAAACGTTTTTTTTAAAGGTTTTGACTTCTAAACAGGGATAAGGAAAGGATATTTATCATCAAAAGTATCAAAAAATATCGTGCTTTCTGACTGATCGTTCTATTTGCTGGATTTAATGTGATACATACTGTTTTACTTTTGCTTCTCTTCGAAGTGACTAATACTGACTACCTCCCATAATACATGAATAAAGTGCAAGATACTCCGAGCGATTATACGTAATCTTGAAAAAAAAATCACCTTTTGTTTCCTTCCAAAGATGACCCTGGAATACTTTCCTATTGATTTTTAAATTATCCTTTTCATATACACTTCAAAGTGCGGCTAACATTTAAAAAATAGTAATGTGTAATATTTAAGCTATTTGTATTATTGATCGATACACTTTTTACAGAAGACAAAGCTAATCTAATAAAAATAATAAAACGCTCGAGGGAAATTAATCATAATGACGATCGGAGTAGATCTAATTTTCGTAATTTTCCTATTCATTCTCTCTGGTTAAAAATCAATAGACCTCTTGCTATTCACCAGAGGAAGCTGGCAGGATTTTAATGTAGATTTAGTATCAGTTACATCAGGCACGACTTTGTGGACAGAATCCCAAACTGAAGAAGGAAAAAACAACTTTTTACCCGCTCACTATTAGAAAATTAGGGTACGGGTGTACGAATATACGTAGTAATTGTTAGTAAATCAACCTCATGCACAATTCCTGATGTGGCGTGAAGCTTAAAAACCATGTTCATAGATTAAAAATTATGTAGAGGTACGGGTAAAAGGCCGTTTTCCTTTCTGCTATGTAGATTTAGAAGAAGATTTCTTTCGACATGGATCAGATGGAAACTATATTTATCATAAATAGCTACCGCTTTTAAATACAACACTTTATCTACAGTCGGAATGGTTGTTTGGTGCCGAATAGATCAGCTAAACTGGCTGTGGAATCCGGTAACATAATAGGTGCACTCGGTACCCGGGAAATCCGCTCTTTCTTACTAGGCAATGCAAAAAGCCCGTAAAAACGCCGATCTAGCATGCCGCCTTGCATAAGGCGATACTAGAACGAAAGTACGGGGGACAATATCAAAGGGAGAAAGGGAAAGGTGGGGAGGGGAGTAGACGGGGGGTAGCAAAGGGGAGGAGACGCAGGGGGGCGTGGCAGGCAGCTGCTGAGGGATCGCTGAAACGATGTGCTCGGAGTATGGACCTGAATTCAGGATAGGGCACGCAGGAAAGGGACGCTACAATAACAATCCTTCTATGCTAGCACCGAACAAGACTTACGTAAATCTCGGAGGGGCTTTCTTTTTTTATAGCTGTCGTCCTGAATTACGTTCGGCACTAGTTAGCGATTCTTGGGCTACAAAGGGAGCTGGTTAACGGATACGTATTTGTGTACTATCCGAGTTAGACGAAGCGAGAAAGGAATGGCATTGGTAAAATAGTACGGCTAGTGAGAATTGTTACGAAGGGGTTCCGGGGAATGGAACAAGTGTTAGTCAGTCGAGTTCGGTTGAAAATATGAAAGGAAATCGTTCTCTTTTTCGGTGCTGTAAGAGCGATTGAAGTCGTTCGAGTGTTTGTTTGGATTTGAGTCGACGCATTGGTGTATAGAAAATATTTCGTCATTCTTTTCAACACTAGTATCTGAAAATTTTGATGGATTCTAAACCACTACATTAAATATCGACTTTGAAAGGAAGGATGCCCAGAAACGTGGATTTTAAAGCACTGTTCCCACAAATGTAAGAATTTATAGAAATCACAATCACAATTGAATTTCATCTGTGTTTACTTCGGATGTCGTCCATTACCAATTCATCTTAAGATTTGCGATCAGAAAGGAGAAAAATCAGAAAGGAACGTAAATATTTTGACTGATAGGATATCAATATAATAGAACTACATCAATAAAATGGGAAGATTCCTTCGACAAAAAATATTAGTTTTAAAAGGTGAAGAAAGGACGAATTCTGTTGAATACGAAAAACTGTATAAATTAATGACTACAAGCCAGAAGCATAGAACTTCAAATGTATCAAATGCATTGAATTCCACCTCCATTGACAGCTTTACCACATTTCGTTGATTGTTTATCAACAAATGCTGAGGTAAATCTGGAACGTTTATCATAAATGCTGTATAATAAGTTTCAATATATTAGGGCACCCCAACACTTGACAGGAGTGTTCCTAACCTGCAAGGCAACCGCCCGTGGGCCATATGCTCAAACCTAATTAGCATAACAGTGAGACGTGCACCCTTAGAGCTTCAAATCGTATGACAGATTGAGGGACAAAACCGATAGGTTTTCTCACTAATTTACAAGGAAACAAATTACGAAGTGATTAATTAGCCCATCATAGTCAACAATAAATCAATCTTTATGTATTTGAGCTTCATTTCTAATTATGAGAAACCACCGCGACCAAAAATCGCAAAATACTCAATCGGATCAATATAACGACGAAGAAAAATTTCTGTGCAGATATATCGGATTTTTAAAGAAGAATCGTCAAGATTGGGACATCAAGGACCCAACGGATGAAACGAATACTCGCGAACTCGAGAAAGTGCGGCGTAAGGCGATACGATTTGTCAAAAAATGCTACGACAGAACTGCAAGCGTTACGCAAATGCTCTCAGACGCTGGCTGGGAATCCTTGAAAGAAAGGAGGTAAGAAGCTAGTTTGCGATTGCTTAATAAATTCAGAGAAAGTGCGTTTTCGGAAGACGCAATCGGTATTATGAGACCCCTTCTGCTACTTCAGCCGATCCGACAATGAGCGTAAAATAAGAGAAATACATGCGAGGACAAGTCGTTTTATGGACTCATTCCTTCCGCGAACGATACGTGATGACAGTAAGCTAAGGAGGTTACTCGAACGCTTGGTGTTTACACCTCCTGCCACACGCCGAAATGCGTCATGCAGTAGACGTAGGTCAAATTGTAAACAATGAATTGAGCGTTTCTACAGGTTTAGTATCCCTAATCCGAAATGCTTGAGACCAAGGTTGTTTCGGAATTTGAAATTTTGCGAATTTTGGAATACGTGGTTCGGTGAAGTTTAAGAGAATTGAGACAAAGTCAAACTTTCAGGAAAAATAATTTTCATTTGACACAAAAAAAAACAAAATGCAATAAGCAAAGAATGCAAATATGCATTTATCAATTGAGGTTGATGGACTTAGAATTGAATCCTCGTGGGATGAAGAAGAGACATCATATTGGACGGAATTTTTTAATGTTGCTTGATATAAAAAGATACGGCTGCTGATAGAAAGTTGAGGGGAAGAGAAACGGTAATGATGTTACTTCCGTTATTATTATTATCCAAAGATATTACTTTAAAGTACTGAAAAGTGAGTAGACATAATGTTACCAATTTCTGAATATTTCGGAATTCCGGATTGGAGATACTCCACCTGTAGTAATTAGTAAGAGAA
Organism: Ladona fulva; assembly: GCA_000376725.2. Taxonomy (NCBI): domain Eukaryota; kingdom Metazoa; phylum Arthropoda; class Insecta; order Odonata; family Libellulidae; genus Ladona; species Ladona fulva. The sequence continues at coordinate 432,061 of KZ308353.1, read as the reverse complement.
CATGTCGAAAGGCGGCTGCCCATGTAATTGATTTTTAAGTAAATCATCAACTTCATTAAGAAGAAACGAAGCTTAGAATTCCTTAGAAACGTGTCAAGATGAAGTTATTCAGCTTTGAGTACTAATTCCTTGAAGTTACGAGCTATGCATAAAGAGATTTTGTTTTCTGAGTTAAGGCTACCAGTCATCGTGAACGCCTGTCACGGTTTTTTTACAGTGGACGGGAATGTATAAATATTTATTGCATCGCTTCAAGGAATTGTTTTTGCAAAATACCTTTAACGAACACAATGAAAGTCTTCTCGGTTATTGGAAAGAGGTTTCGACATCGGTGAAGGATTTTCCAAGCATTGGTGTTATTCCCTGTCTAAGAAAGCCGCCAAAGCACAAGTTCGATTTAAGACGAAACATAATTGTGAAGGAATTAGAAAAAATATATAACACTTACACGCCAAAGATTGAATACTGGTACAGAATAATAAAAAAATTGAGGAGAGAGACTATGAGCCCAGGCATTATGTGCACCATCGTGCTTTAGGAAAAATGGAAAAAAACTCGAGTAATAAGTATGCTAAAAATTGTTTATCCAGAAATTACCTCAAACCAACCCGTAGCAGAACCGATCAGCTAATATATCCTACACCGCAATCAGATATTTAAAAGAAATTCTTTCCAGATCGCTGGTTCTCAATTCTGTAACTCCCTACCAACAGTATAAAATATTTTAGCTCGGTGTGAGTATTTAAAGAAAAATTATTTAATCAGTTTTAACTGCATGTTTTTAAAAATTTGTTTTGTATTTCATAGTAATGTTTATCTCTCCTTTTGTATTTTATATTGATGTCTACTGCTGCTGAGCAATTTTTGTATTATTTTTCTTTTGTATCATCTTTTTATTTTTTATACTCCATGGGATGATCCAAAAGCAAATTAACAATTATTATTATTAAAATTTGATTGCTATCGATTGATTCTCTAAGAAATTTTCACAATAGGCTTGAGGTGGTATACAATGCAAAATGTTTTAACTCGAACCAGAAGTTACTTTTCCTTACAATACTTTTGTTATTAGCTTTATTTATCCTGGAAGTGCGAATAAGAAACTTTTTTATATAAAACATTTCAAATTGATGGTGCGCTTTAAACCACAAGTTATCCGTAAGAATTTCTTTTTGAAACTATAATGGTAAGGTTTTTACGTTAACTCCAGTCTAAAACACCATTGTGGAATCAAAAGAATACATACACATTGAGAACACACACATCTGTAGCAAATATATTTGCAAAATGAAATAAGGATGATTTCTCAATTATTAATACTTATTTGAGTTTTGATGTGCACACTGTATACTTGTATGAGAAACTGTGGAAGTAATTTCATAAGCCGGAACCATACTACCTTAGCCATGCGAAAATTTTCTTAAATCGAAAATGTTTCTGAACAAAGTTATGAAAATCTAAATAAATTAAGGGAAAATCTAAAAGCGTTTTGATTTAATAAGAAGGGAAAAAAATTTCGAATTTATAATATAAGCACGCTTTTCTTGGTCTATTAAAATATTTTCTCAACGTCTAGATGGGTGGACTGTAAACGCCTCGTTATACAAAAGAAAATTTTGAGTTGAATATGGAAATAAAATATATCACTTCACCCATGCACTGTAGATTTTAATACCAATACCAGTTAATGTGTCATATAAGACTAGAATATGAATGTGACACATATAAGACATGAGTCATATAAGACTAGATGATTGGTCACATACCAAGAGGAAAGCTGAAGTCTTTTAGTAATTCATTTAAGGTTAAATTTACAGAAATTCTTATCATATTCATTCATATAATTCATATAATTATAATCTTAAAATCTTAAATAATTATATGATTCGAAATTCAAATAATTACTCTATGAGAAGATCAGATCCAAAGCTATCTAACTTACATATCATATGACCGCAATTTTAAGATATTAAGAGTTAAAGCCTATATATTTTTATTCTTGGAAGTACATATCAATTTAAATAACGTTTTGCTATAAATCTAAGAACAAATGGCAAATATTTCTGGAGAAAAATTGATGTGAATGTAATCATAGTTACTGGTGAAAATGAAATTATTAAGTAAACAACATCAAAGAATAATTAAAACAAATTTATTGTTGATGAATATCCTTTATGAGAAAGGACTGTGGATAGAATCAAGAATACCAAGGCATTTGAACCATTCATATTTTAATTTCAAATCGATCAAAAATCATACCTTTCGCTTCCAAAAAAAACACAGGGTAATGGGACAAACAAAAAATTCGATCGGGATCAGAAACCGCAACTTCCATTTAGTTCAATCGAATAACTTCCTTTCTCTGTATAGCGATCTAATTCCCACATTTAGCCAAACCAGCATCCCTTCTATCCAGTGTCCCGTTCGGACCACCTCTAATACCACCACCCCACCTTAAACCCTCAAGCACTCACGCAGCGTCAAGGAAATTAGCCACGGCCTCCGGATTAGAAGCGAAGGAAACTCTGGAGACAGAGTGGATGGGGCTGGGTGGGAGGGGGGGGGGGACGAGGAGGCAGAACCAGGGAGGAGAGGGTGGAAAAAACCCACACGGGGAACTACGGCAGACCGAGCACCACCCATGATGCTGGAAGCGTATCTACCCATATGGCGGCGTACAAGAGGGCCGGAAAGAGCGGCTTCTGTATGTGGGGGCGGACACGGGATATATAGAAAGGGAGTGGATTGGGAGGTGAGGGGGAGGCGGGAGTAGCCTCCACGGCCGCATATGCCGAGACAAGCTCTCTGAAGGGAGTGGGATCCTGCTGGACCAGGACGGGAGCCAGGTTCCTGCACCCCCATCTCCTGTATCCTTCCTATTTTTCCCTCCTCCCCCTTTCGATAGGAACCCTTTCTCCACCCCTTCATATTTTCTTGTCTCATCCCTCCTTATCCTTCCAATCTCCCTGCTTCCACCCCTTTCCTCCGCAACGTCCTGCTCCTCCCTACGAATATCTCCTTGTAGTGCTCCTTCGACGGTTAAAACGTCGCCAGGACCATCTCGCCATCCTGGATATCTGGGATTGAAAAAGTGAGGGGAGAAAAAGAAAGAAACACCTTTGGCTGCTCGCTACCGCATGTTGGGCGACTTCTGTCGTCGATCCCGGAATTCGGTCGCCACATTAACGAATTGCAAACTTGAGAATACCTTCTCCGCGAAGCAAAAATAAAAAATATCCCGCATTGCGTGAATATATTAATTTATTTCACAATTAGCGATTATTCAATTGAACAGTTACATCATTCATATTATATTTTAATTGTTGTTGATGGCCGCAGAATGTTTCTATTCGTAACAAGGATGACTTTTCGTAATCTTAAAGCTCCACGAAAGGTATTTGTTTTCATGAGATTACGGATTTTGAAAAAAAATAAAGTAAAATTTTTTAATAAGATATTTTTATAAGAATACAGTAGTTAGTATGAAAAATTCAGCCGGATGATTTCAATTTATTTTATTCAGATAATAGCAAGCTGATTATAGAATTAAAATTATTCTATAATGCTGTCAATCGTGAGACATTTTGCCACTGAAGATCTATTACTTGGTTTGATAATTAGCACAATCAATATAATGGACATTACGTGATAATTGATATAATTTCACATAATGTCTAAAAAAATATATTTACCGAGTTTGTATAAACTGGCTAAAGAAGGCAAGTCCTAAAAAAACCCTCTAAAGTTAAGTCTAAATCTCAAAAGACGTTTCTTAGTTTTCAGAAAAATTAACAGAAAGAGTGTAAGAATAGCTAAGTGGGTTTCGTGTTCGTCTTTGTAAGCGGTAACAGATTCGATTCCCGGTAGGAGCCCATATGTGCGAAATGACCTTAACTGTCGAAGGATTTTTTGACAATACTAATACCAACTTCATCGCCTTAATTCAACTAGTTTTTCAGGTTAATGCAATGGATGCGCCGGTCTATTAGTTAACCTCCCATGATTCTTTATTAAGGTTCTCAAGGACTTATTCCTCTATGCTCAGATTTCTACAAAATGAATGGAGACGGAAACATAGATGACTCACTGCATGCAGCCAAAAATGTGTTTTGAGTGCGCAATTGCAAAGCCTACAACGACATAAAAATCGAAAAAACACATTCCCACACAGCCACATCCACGGTATCACAGAAGGAACATTTCTTGCTTCTCATGGTCGCTACGAAGTATTTCGCATTTTTTGCTCCTTACAGCAGTAAGATTTATATCCTCAAGATATGAAATTTCTTCAAATACTTCAATGTGATCACCGGTAAGGGGTATAATATTTTAATGTCCAACTGCCTTTGCTTTTCAATCAGCTTCTTTCGTCCTATTTGGAAAAAGAATGGCGGATTGACGTTCGACCAACTGTCGTTTCACCTGTCGCCATTATTGTTCGCAAGAGCGATCGATTGGTCGAAATCGAATTGTACCGAAATGTACGTCATACGTCAGCTCCGATCAGATTGGACGGGCGTCTTCGTATCGAACATTCAAGTTTCGACCCTAAAGCGGGCGATTGAATCAAAGAACAATGCGCTATCTTAGGAGCAAAAGGGAACGAAAAATGCCATTACTCAGGATTAAAGGAAAGGAAGGTGTCTTATTAGAATACCTGCCCGGAAAGTGGGAGACCTGCGTTCGAGTCTCAGTCGTGTCACTATTTTTCACACGTGTTATTCCTTTGCCATTACTCAATTGACGAGTGGTATCAAAAACTTTACGATGCTCATGTGAATACCATTCGATCTGTACTGGGACGAGCCTTGCATTCATGTGAGGAAGTAAAGATATCGTTACTTTTTCGATATAAATGGAAATAAAATTCCATTAAAGTTAATATAAATAATGTACAATTGAATGAATTGTAAAAAATAAGACGTTTAACGTTAAGCGTGTAACCGTTTTAAACGTTAATTTTGGGACGTCAATCTTGTGAAAAGAAATTCTTTTTTACTAATTTATCGAATTTAATTGCTAAGAAAATATTCTTCCGGAAGAGAGTGGTACTAAACCATCAGCTGCTTGATGCGAAGAACTTATTTGTTTTATTAAGTTAATCTTCGACTATCAATAAATTGAATTTTGTTTAAGAATATTCGAACCTGCGTCCAAAGTATACGGTTCTAAATCGCCTATATCCCTCTTAAATATAACTTAACCTTAACATTCAAACAACGCTAAGTCGGTATTCGAGTTTGATCACGTTAACTCAACAGAATATCGATATGACGTGTGAACAATAGTTGGGGCTGATAACAATACATTAATTTTCTTTTAATATTGATTATAGTGAGAGCTTCGACAGAAAACAAAATAGCAGTCATCTGGTGTAGCTATTGATAAGGTAGATGACCTTACCATGACTTCCGGTAGATTTTCACTTCACAAATTACCTAGATAGAAACTGAGGAACTTTTAAATTTTTACTAGTAAAGAAGATTATACTCCTGAGTCGAAATAAATAATATTTATAATTTGGCAGCAACAAGAGGCTAATTTTACCTCTCTGTACTTCAATTTTTTTGAAAGAACGTCTCCGTGGTAAGCCGTAATTTAAAATGTAATATACAATACCCATTTAAATTTAATATACGCTAGTGACTCGAGGGCTAACTGGATCTTCAACTCTTCACCGCCAACTACAGAAAGTTCTAGTAAGGAGTGAAGCAATTCTCCCTTGTTTTCTTCACTGGGCCAGGATGCTAAGTGGAATAAATCCACGAAAGAGCAGTACAATGATTCTATGTATAAGACTATTCATACCGTGCGAAAATTAGTGATGAGGATTCGTACTATTATTCAGCAATACTCTAACCCAGAGCTGCGCCGTCCTATGGGTGCAAGAAGTGCATCGCACCCGGGCGGCAAAAGAAGCGTAGCCAACCATTATTGTTATTACAACAACATTATTTGTTGTTTTTTCTGTGATACACACGACTTATCAAGGAATATGATTTTAAGTTAAAGATTGGCAAAATTTTAGAGGAAATTATTATGGATAACACAAGACAAGAAAGGAATATTTGTTTAGTGGATTAAATCGAAGTTATTTATGTTGCAACACAATTTTTATTAGAAACTTTCATATTTAGCTGCGGAAAATAGATTTCGTACAAATCATATCATTTTAAGTTATGTGCATTGCGATAATACTGTTCCTCGTAAGTAATGTGAAATATTTCCAATTTACTATTCCGTATGCTGACTATTTACTACGTCAGCTTACGGAATATACATAATTAATTGTTACTGATGTTTTTTGACAAATACGAGCTGGGGAACGAAGTCATAAAACGATGGTTATCCCAAATCTTTCAAAACAATTTTAACCTGCAAATCAAGAAATGTATGATTTGGGTATTTAATTCTTCGGGGCGGCAAATTATGTTCGCACCAGGGCGGCAGATAGGCTATGCGTGACTCTGTTCAAACCATTCATATTACTACAGCCAGACCTGTGCCGTTGAGTGAGGAGTTGAGGCAATTGCCTCAGGCCCCTTTTGCAAGAGGCGCCAAGTTGAATATTAAGGTCTCCATTTTCTTGACATTCGAAGTTTTTGAAGAAAAACACGAGGAATTTAAATGAGGAAACGCTCATTACCCTCACTCCTTTTCAAACTACTTCGACTTCAATGGCCAAAAGTTACTTGAGTATAAAATTAAATACGGCGTATGACATCTCACCTCAAGAGACAAATTGAATAGACCCGACTCTGGTGACGGCTATGACCAAGAATGTGAACGAAGTAAGGGAAAGATACATTGTTTTTTGTCCTCAAAGTGAGCAGTACATTTTTTCTCAAGCAGCTTAATATTCAAAATGAGGAGTGAGGTAATTTACCCTTGCTTAACTCTATGCTAAAATGCTATGTGGCTCCGGACAGCCAAGCGGGTAGCGAGTTCGCCCTCGGTGAAATCAGTTCCGGGTTCGAATCCCGGTGGGGACCCATCTACAAAATGACCTCAGCCGTCGAAACACTTTTAAAGTTCCTACAGAATGCTATGAGTGGATTACGTCTACGTAATTGCTGCGCAATGACACTAGGAATAACACCTTCCCAACCATTTAATAACGAGAGACCTAAATGAATACAGAAATTCAGCATCCCTCAGTAGCTTTCATATTGTCCTCCTACCATATATTATGGTTTAGGTTTCGCAGGTTTTTCACACCCTCCTTCTTGAGGGTGTTTTCCTGCAGTGGAGATTTTTCCCTGAGCTCTTGGCTTAGGTTTTTTAATCCACAAAGTAGTTTTCTTCATTGTACTTTTTCAAGCTATCTCTCTCTTTTCCTGTCTCATATGACAAAGGGTTAGATGTAAGAAGAGACTTGTTAGTCTCAATCTCGCCCTGAATAAAGTCCTTTATTATTATTATTATTATTATTATTATTATATTAAATTCATCAAGATGCGGTAGCAAGAATAAATTAGGCGTTATGAAACAGTAAAGCACCAAAACCGTACAAATGATTTTCGCCTCTCGCTTTGAGCATTCGCTGGAATCGATTCATTCATTATCGTAATTCTAGGTAATGTTACAAATCAACTTAGTAGAAAATACAAGCTATCTTGAGTAGATTTGCTGGCTGCAAATTTGATCTTCTCCTCTTACGCATATCGAGCAGGTTCTCTTGTCGCCCTCAATGAAATCTTTCTCTACGCCTACGTTTTTCCTCTCCATCACTTATATCGCTCCTTCACTCCTTCATTATTCCGCCTTAGCTCATCAATCACCCTCACTTTCTCTCATCTCCTAAACTGCCTTATCAAATACCCTCCCTTTCCTCAATATCATCCCTCTCCTCCAATCTCTTCCCACCCCCACTAATCCTTCATCCCGCTCTCCTTTTCACCTCATTCTCCAGCCATTCCGTCACAATCCAGATCCAATTTCCGGCGCGGCTACCGACGTTACCTTATCTGCTCCTAATCTTAATGATAAGTCCCCCCGTCGCTGTTTGTGGCGTCAACTCTTGATGGAAATAGTTTGAAGAATGAGAGCGAGAGGAGAGGATAAGCGGAAGAGGATGAGCGATGAATGGGAGACAAGTTTCAAGAAAGTAAAGCGCAATCTTATTCAAATAATCGCCTATTGCGAGGATACAAACACATATTTCACTAAAGTAATAATCATCGGTATGACTGTAAACGAATCCACTGCTTACGAAGCCCTGGCATATCCTAGCAAGACCCACCCAGGGAAAAACGGAAAAGCGACTTTCTTCGCAACACGATATTCTTCACAGCAACTCGAGTTTTAAAGCATGGACTCACTATTTTATTCGCCGATGAATGTTTAGAACAAGGGTGCAATTATGTAACTTCTGCAACTAGTCATATCTCCGAAATTCGCTTCAATCAGCCATGTTTACACGAAATAACATGTATCTGCCATATAAAATTGGCGTTTTTATCGCAAATTTCAGAGATATCGCTAATTACAAAACATACTTAATCGCACTCCAGGAGTGTCGAAGCTTTAACTCTCCAACTGGCCACATTAGCTCTTATACAGAAATCGCGGATCGCAGACGGTATACCTTGCTGTTGTTTACGATTAATAATTAAAATGATCTTGAAAATAGTTAGTATCTAATCTATTACAAATAGATGCAGAGAGAACGCAATGATCCACTTTTCAGGGAGTACTCCAACCAGTATTAGCTGTTTCTCTACCATGTTTATAAAGGGCATATGTATGCAACATCTTCAGCAGTGCTGAACAAGGAGTCAGAGGGATTGAACTTGTATAAAAACTTCAGGGGAAAACTCCCAAAATTCTACTTCCTTCAAGGATACGAATAACCCAAACCTCAAGAAGTATCTGCTTATCATTTAGCTGAGACTGTCATCAATATCATCTACTAGCTAATTCCCATATAACAGTTTATAAACCAAAGAAAATTCCTCCAACTCCTTCATGCAAAGCCTTTCACGCAATGTTAATAATCAGGGATAGGGAGGAAGTTCAACCAATGAACTTATATTTCTAAGAATTATTAATTCGACCAAAATGGACAAGAAATGACTATGAAATCGACTTTTCCTACAGTTGCATCCTCTGATTTGGAGTATTTTAAACAAACCAAAAGAAAGCTTCACTTATGTCTTGGCTTTCAGCCAAGTTCATCCGTTTAAAATTTTCATTGCATTCTTTTAGGAGGAAAAAGCGATGAATTAAGTAAACAGTAAAAGTTAAGTAATAAATTATCAATTCATTTGCCGCTCAGGATTTCCAAAAATAAACTACTGAAAAATCGATTACTAAAAACGGAAAACACTAAATACGGCGATTCTTTCCAGTAATTTAGCTCATGCATGTAAAATTAGGTATGGAAAAGACATATCCCAACATATTTTAATGGTAATGCGACGGAATGTGGTATCTCGAATAAAAAGCATCTTTATGGGAGGTGAGATAGCTTAGATGATAACGTTTTTGTTAGTAACATGTAACAGAATTTTCATCATTAAGTGCACTATGACTGTATAACGAGAAAAATGCCTGAAGAGCTTAACACCTTTCTCGAACGCTAAAGAATGTCAATTTATTTTTTTGCGTTTCCTCAATAACTTTTTACTGCTTTGACAGTTGAAACCTATCTTTAATGTATGTTTCAAATTCACCGACTTTTTCGTTTGCTACCTTATGAATACTGAAGAGGAAGAATAGATTAATGTTTAATACCGTCCATCACACAAGTAAGAGGCAAAACTCATTACAAGATGTGAGAAAGAGACAATAAAAATTCTTTTGGAATGAACCTACAGCAACAAAAACCATCATTAATACCGTGTTTGTATTTATTTCATGGATTTAGACACGCATCCCAGAGAATAAATGCCTGCACAGTCACATATTCTGTCATGCAGAGTTTAATTGGAGCTAACTGCCCATATAGGAGAGAGAATGTAAAAAAACCGGTGGTCCATCCGACAGTGTAACGCTCTATCTTCACAGATGGCTCGCTGGAATCCATCATCAAAATCTGGGAACAGGTGTTCAAATCGGAACCGGTAGGTAGGACGTATCGCTGGAATTTTCTCTTAATGATTAACGCTCCAATTAAACCGCAGTAAACTCAATTAGTTGGAAAAAGAACCGTGGGAAGGTAATAAATATAATTCACACAATGGAGAATCGGCTGTTTGAACCTCGTCTTTCCTTAAAAAAGCTCCGAAATAATCACCCGCGACACCCTAAAGAGAAGGGACGAAAAAACGCTCAGAAATTACGCGTGGGTTATAAAAGTATGAAATACGGCTTATACCTCCATTGTCATGCTGATGATGTCATCCGTCTTCATGAATTAATTGCGCACGCGCAGTGAGCGTCGAAATTGGTTGCAACGACTGCCCCCGAGGGACTTTTCCAGTGTTCACCGCCATGCAACCTTGACTCCATTTTAACCTACGGGAGTAATGAAGCCACAAAGACCTCCTCATCCCACGTCTCCCACCCGTTGACGTTAACCCTCAACCCCTTTCCTGCACTCTCTTGAAACCCCCTTCCCGCGCACCCACTACAGAGTAAAATGGCACGCGCCATTTAACGCGCTGAATGAAACCATTTCAGGCTCGCACTCGACCCCCTACCCGCGACTACCACCCGTCCTGAAATGCCCCTTAAACAACCATCCTCAAACCCTCCATATCCCATACATCCCGCAACCCTTGGTTTCTGCAGATTTTATAAGATTCCCTACCCCGCTAATGAATGATTGTCGTTCTCGCCGAGAGACAAATGAAGGCGAAGATGCGCGGATTTGATGACTCGAGAGGGGAAAAGGAACGGATGATCGCTGGCTCAGAAGGAAATTGCGCGATGCGGACCGTCTTAACTACACTTTCCCCTCTCAATTTTTGCCCCTCTACGCAAGCTTCCGTTGTCAAAGCTTTCTTTAAGCCCCCACCTAATGCCTGCTTAGCTGGTTTAATGGGATAAAAAATTTAATTCGCTTCTCTTTTGCGAGGGAGGAGATCGCTCATGGTACATGGAGACCTTTTATGTCGCATCTGTTAAATTTAGCGGAAACTTAAGGTTTATGATGATTCGGATACATTTTTATGGAAGCGGTGTTGGAAACAATCCCTCGTGAGTTACGTAAGTTACGCGAGAAGATAAATCAAGTTGACAGTGTACACAAATTTCCTCGATATATTTAAAATGCAGTTAACTAAGATTATTTCATGGTCTCTGCTGAAACAAAATCAAGATAAGGTTACAATGAAAAAAGCAGTTTTATTGATTTTTTAATATTTTATTCATTCGAGATAGATATATTCCTATTGAACTTTTATTCAATGTGTTATTTTTGTTTAGTTTTTCATATTAATTTTGGCTCTGGATATAGAAAAATGTATCTTACTTGTGTATCATTTATGCGTATGGCTATGGCTATACGGGAGATATACTTAATGAGAGATTCCGAATGATGGCACTCATTTTTGCCTCTCTTTATCAAAAGCTATGAGTTAATTTGTCCTCTCTCCATTGAGGTCATTCTGGTTCATGGAGGAAAGCAAGGGCATACTACCTCACTCCTTATTTTGCCAATTACACCTCACTACTTCTCTAAACATTTTTGTGACCCTAACAGCCATCGGGCTAACTGATTTACAGATAGAAATCTCTTACTAAACAAGCATACCAGTACAATGACTTTGTTTTCCGCCTTAATTGGTGTTTTTCCAGAACATGAATATGGGAATACACTCCTAATATTCTTAGAATAATGGGATTTTCACAATGATTAACGCTATAATTTGACATTTTTGTTTCTCTTCACTCCTATCTGGAGAAAAAAAAGAAAAGCTAAGAACACTTGACGGATATTAGGAAAAACAAAAGTCACTCAACACCAAATAAGTAGTCATAATATTCGTTTTAAACCACAAAGAGTTTTTATATTGCAATGAAAAACAGTGTATATTATTCATGAGAAGAAACTGTGTTGAACTTACGCAATGAAAAGGTTTGAGGAATTATGCCTAATTTTCTAACTTCGAACATATAATTTAGTTTTAATAGTCGCAGATAGCTTCGATTTCATTCTATTTATTGTTAGATTCAGCGGAAAAATATGCTAGTGAACATTTGATAGATGAGTTAGATTAAGAGTTTTCATTTTCATTTATAGCAATAGGAAAAGCTTTTCGCTATTATTTATTTGTGGTGGGGAATCAATTTTAATAAACTGTGTAATTTCTAGGAATCAGCGAGGCCTAACATGGCAACGAAAGAGCTGTCAAAATCAATGCTTTTATGTTTATGGTAGGTTATCGCTCTTCCATCTCACAACCTTCAAAGAGGAAAGGTAACAAGAGGATATTTAAGAAAAGTGATGGCAGAGAATATGTAATGGCGTTCAAAGTGAAAATTAAGGGAAGAAAAAAGAAAGAGATAAGGAAACTAAAAAACGAGAACATGGCTCAGAAGAGAAGATGGGAGATGAATAGAAAATGACATAAGAAACGGAGAGTTGAAAGTAACAGTACAGATCGATAAAACACTGTGACTGAAGGCGCTTACGCTCGGGGTACAGAGGTAAGGCGAGAATATAAGGCGAATTGTTACATTCGTGAGAGCGACTAAAATATTTCACTCGTCTACATCTACATAAGTACCCTGCAAGCCGCCTTTCGGCGTGTGGCAGGGGATGCAAGCACCATGACTCTACTTCACTAATCGATTGCTTTCGCTTAGCGTTCGCGGAAAAAATTATTTGAAAAAAATTTGAAACGAGTTGTTCCAGCATCTATTTTCCTCTCACAATCAGTATCAGAACGGCCTATGTAATAGGTGGGTGTACGGGGGAACCATTATGTCAGCTACATAATCTGTGAACGTGCTTTCTCTAAATTTATTAAGTAGATTTATCCTTTGATTAAGCTTTGAACCTTCTATCTCACACCTTAGTTGAACGGAATTCACAGAAAATTAAGTAAACCACTTAAATAAATTAGTTGTAAACCACTAACGAAAAGGTGTTAAGATTTTTAAATAGTTAACAGAATACTACCAAAACCATAATCAAAGCTAAAAACCGAGAATGTGATTTTAGGATTTTTTTATATTACAATTATTTTACATCAGGATGGCAGTTAAAGAGATATAAATTTATTTGATAGATAGATTTAGAAGGTTGAATTTTATCAACCAAAAATTGAGAAGATAGCCGAGCCGTTTTAAAACCTTCACCGGGACGATTTTTGGGCAACCCTGCCAAAGATAGTCGCAAGAACCTAAAAATTATAGATCTCAAGGCTAATGCCAGAAGTACTTAACACGTATAAACGGAAAAATGGCTAATTCTAGTCTAAGATACCTATTTTTTAACAAAGGGAAAGATGTGATACAGGGAAGGAAGTGTTTAGCAAAGAGGAGACACGAGGATGGGAATAGAGTCCATAAGTTGAGGAGAACAGGGGAGTGGGCGGAGGTGGGAGGCCGGGAAGAGAGGCGGATATTTTCCGGAAGGGGTGGTAGACAATACGGAGTCGAGCGAGACAAAGAACTGTCCTCTTCTTCTTCCCTTCCGAGAACTTTTGTATTCCGTCGCAAGATTTATCGGCGACCCCTTTCGCCTTTTCGGGCGTGGGCAGGGGGAAAGATGGGAAGGGGTGGGGCCGCGGAGGAATGTGTGGAGATGAGTCAGGGAAGAGGGTGTGGGATGGACGAAAAGGGAGAGAGGATAGGAAAAGAAAGGAAAAGTATGATTTGTGAGAAGTTGAGCTGGACAAGACTTAAAGAGATGGAAGTTGGATGTTGTGGAGCGACCGTAAGCGAGTAATGGTCGGATAACTACCATGACAGTGTTACGAAAAATTGATCTCGTTATCTGCTTTATTGTTCAGAAGAAAGGAGTCTCGACGGTGAGGTGGACGGTTGGACATTGATAAGACAAAGAGGTTTTATTTTAGAGCCTCTAAACTTGCCACCTATGAACACAAGATAAATCACTTGCAGAATTACTTGTAACACGATAAAGTCACTTCTTTCAAGTTATTGACTTTTTGTTCTACTTAGCTTCTATGACTTATCTATTAGGAGATAGACACAATAACACAAGTCAGAGACAAGTAACGGTTTGCTCAAGAATGTAAGGCGAAAAACTAATGCTCAGAAGAGATTCATTGAGAGGTACTTCTCCCAGGTTCTTCAACACGAATCATTGGACTACCTTCAACGGAATTAACTGACACAACTTTAACAAGAAAGGTTAGAAAAACCTTCACTGGAATACCCACGAAAGAACTCGCGCATAAATTAAGCAAAGTAACGCCACAACTACTTCTATCAATTTCTCCTAAAAATGGAAACGAGAAGAAGTTTTACGAATTTTTCTGCACAGTTAGGAGATATTTTTTTTAACTAATTTTCGATACCTTAGTCATTCATGCTATATTTTATTTGGAAGTAATTTCCGAATTTTTATTTTAGATTACTAACAGACACATATCGTAATATTTTTGGAGTGAGTTCACATCTCTTTGCGTTGACGAAATAGCCAGAGATTTAAAACTGGTTGAAATTATGATTCTTACAGCTGAAGGCATACACCACGTTTATTATTCATCTTCTTCTTTGGTTTTCAATCCCTCAGGATCAGTTGGCGACAGTCTTCCACCTTTCTCTGTACTCCGCCATACTCTTCAATTCCAAACTGTTTTTACATTTCATATCCTCCATTATCTGTTTCATGTACTCTAATCTTGGTCTTCCTCTATAATTCTTGCCATCCACCATTCCTTCAACTGCTTCCAAGTGCGAACAATATCGAACAATTAATCTAGTGTCTCATGCTTCTAAAATTCTAACTTCCATTTTGCTACAGAGAATTGAGTATACGATTGAAGAAGTACTCTCAGATGACCAATTTGGATTTAGAAGAGGTAAATGTACACATATTATTCATCAACCATATAATAATAATCTCGAAGTAAATGGCTAACGACAGCTACATCTCAAGATCTGCGCACAGCCGGTCTACGGTTAGACGAAACACATTCGCAATTAATCTCAGCGACAACTTGAACAAGGCCTTCAATTGTCTGAAATCATCGTTTCCTCTGCAAAACTTCCAATTTTAAACTACAAACACTTAACCTGTAAGCGATTTCTACTGATATTGCCGCGAATCCCTCAACGCATCGATATCTCACCGAGCTCGCAATTATTCTCTTATTAGTTCGGAACGAGGATGCGTGAGGGAGTTACGAAGAGTAATGTTTTCGAATAACGTGTTAATGTTTCGCCGTTTCGAGCGTAAGCGGAGAGACAACACTTGGACGGGTTGTGATTGAGGAGAGGATGAGTGGGAGTTGAAAGTGGGGCCGTATAGGGAGCGGATTCTCCCATCCCTTAATCCCCGCTTCCCTCCCTTCTGGATTTGAATGGTGGCCACAAGGGGTGGGCCTTCGATGGGATGATGGATTGCTCTACAACAATGCAGTTCCTCCTTTTCTGTCTGTCCCTCTCGCCATCCCTCCTCTTCTTATCTTCCTCTTAACATCCCTTAAACCGCCTGTTCCTTCCTTCATTCGTCCGATCTTTTACCGCCTCCGACGGTAGCGCAGTATTTCTTTCCGTGTACATTTTCCGCCGAATGAATTCCTATTTCTCGACTTTTTTTCCTGCCGCATTCTCGAAATGCTTCCTTTATCGTGGCGGAGATCGCGAGTTGTGCCTTAGGTAATACATGTTATCAAATATTTACGATCGAATAACGTTCGGAGAAGTTTTCAAGAAGTTTATTCGGTCGTAAAAACTGTGTAGGTTTTGAGAGAAGGTAATTTATGATACATCGGCGGATTTTAGCTACAAAATGCATGCAGAATAAATCAATGGCGATATTTTACAACCATTCGAAGGAATATCCGAAAGATACTCTCAACCAATATTGAAAGATGGAATCTTACGCTTAGAAAGCTGTTCCAAAGAAGCCTGCGCAATTTCAGACTGAGTGATTTCATTTTATTAACAGACGATAGCCATTTAGGGGTGATGCTCGTTAGCTGCATATCTAAACAGCGAAATGTTTATTAACTTAGATAAATTAAATATTCGACGGTAAAAGAACAAGGTATGCTTGAAAAAATTATGAGAAAAGAACCTATCAGAAATAAAATCGTAAACGAGAAGATGACTGAAATTAGAAAAAAAAAACGAATTAAGTTTTTAAAGAACCGGAAAAAGTGAATATCTGATGTTGAATTAGCAAATAGAAAACAGCAAATTTAGTTAGATTGAAAAATATTTTTCTGATCTAGGATCAATGGTGAAATGGGTATCGTTTTATGCATTTAAGTCGGCCGTTAAAGTCTAGAATAGATGGTCATTAAAATCAGAAAACAGACTTCTGTTTCGCCATTCATGTGAAATACTCATAAGGAAGTAGCAAATATCATACATGCGAGAATTGATGGTTGGAAAAAAGTATTTAACTTGGAGGTGACAGCGCTGAGCTATTTTCCCACATAAGTAAAAAAATTTGAAGAATGACGACGCGTAAGTTAATGCCAACACAAACCCAGTCTTACTGCGGCGGAATTACCCAACAAATAAAATAAATATTCCATTCGTTGACACAATGATCGATGGCAACGAATTAAACATGCTGAAATCACGACGCGTCTGATTCAAAAGCTACTAAGGATGGAAGAACAATCGGAGGCAATCCTTGGTCAGTTATAAAGAAAGGAAGGCCCGAAGAATAGCTAAAAGGATAAATCATCTCTGTTTAATAGTATAAGTGCAAAGTGGAGCGCACCGTTGGGTAGGGAGCGCATTTAAGTGGGCGGTAAAAAAAGGATATTTTGGACGCGGAACCTATAGAGGCGCTGGTCACGCGTGGGGTGTACGGGAGCCTGTTTGGAAGGTGCTGGGATCTAACATGGGGAAAAATATAGAGGAGTGGGTGAGAAAAGGGAGGGATTTGCGGTGCATTGTGGGAGCATTGCCAATTTGACGCCAGTTGCCCGTGGACGTTCAAAGAAGGGGAAGAGACGGATGGGTGGGAAGGCCTAGCGTAGACTGAATAGGAAGGGACGCAGGACAGTAGGGCTACCAATTTCTTTGCGCCCAATCCGGACCGCACCAGACCCTAAAAAACGAAGGATTTCATTATTGAATTAGAAGCGTATTCTATGAATAACCTTTTAAGTATCTCAGCGAAAATCTTTTCTTTTAACAACCTAGAAAATTCAAGTAATTGAAAGTAAGGAAAAACGGATAAAAACTGGTCTCACACGGCCAGCACTAGATCTGGAATCTCCCACTGTCCAGGCAGATGCTTTAACCAACTAATATATCGAGCCAGAACATTCTGACTTGCCGTTTAGGAAGACTTTGTAGGCATGGGTGAAGTGGTTGCGTCCGACTATGCGGCGTCGCCCAGTGCCAACGTCCGCATTGAGGAACCGGCCGAACAAAGTTGTGAAAAGGAGAACCCCCTTTCAGGATAACACAGATAGAAAAAAGTAAAGTTTACTTTGCACGTAAAGGCTTGCGCCCCGGAAAGATGCACACCTTTAGGAGCAGAGTCACCTTTACCCTTTCCTAACTGAAATAGCACAAAAAATATACGATATGAAACGTATAATTTTATTAAAGTGATGCATTTATCTAAGAATTTTCAGCCATTGTAACCAAACTAGCGGTACATTTTCCATAAACCGGGCCCATAAATTATTCAAATTTATTTATCAAATGTTATTTATAAATATTATTTTCTATTAAATTGATTTAATTAAATTGAATTGAATTGAATATTTCTTCTATATCTTGTAAAGGTGATGATTCCATATTCAATCGCACTGGTTATCTATCCAACCAGACTACTTCCTAACAGAGAAATCATAATTAAATACATTGGAATACATTTAATAGAACTAAAATTATTGAACTAAAATTAAATAATAAAATGGTTTCCATGCCAGCAACAGACTGGGATGCTAGACGTCAGGGTGCGAGACGTTTCTGTATTTTCCATAATTCTGATAATCGAATTCAATTTCATTTGGAAGGAAATACGTAAGCAAAAGGCCCTTGCAATACGACGCCCACAGCACCATAGGTAGGCGCGGGTGATGTAAATGTAAGTTAAGACAGTTATTTGTAAAATAGAAATATAAATTTACCATAAAGTATATTCCGTAAACACATTTGATAAAAAAAATGACATGCGGTACATATATATGTCATTTTATCCCGGAAATCATAAAATATGGAATAAATTAAAAAATAAGTATTCCAGCATGACTCATTGAAAATCTTTCGCTACCTATACTACAAACGGTTTCCTTACAGAGAGAGATCTCAAAGATTATACAACTTGTGTCGTGGAATGTAATCCAGAAAGTGTGCTTCTAAGAAACTAGAAAAATTAAAATGGGAACTATTAAATGAAAATGTAAGCATGTTCACAAGGTATCTCTATATCACACTTTTCTGCGCATCATATTGAAATAGCTACGCAAAATAGCCTAAAAAGTATCCTGGATAAAGAATGCCGTTGTAATCCTAAAAATTACCAGCTAGTTAAAAAAGAACCAGTGAATAGTGTTGATCAGAATAATCGTGAACAAATGTGTGAGTTGTAAGTTATAAAATGATGTATAAATTATCGCTAAATGTCGCTGGGAATTAAAATAATACGAAAATCAGTTTAAACCAACTTAATTTGTATCGACTTAAATGAAAAAAGTTATAGCGCTCAACGATTCCATGATTAGCCTCGCTGAATTTTTCCGTTAGTTTCGAATAGAAATCGGGTTCACTCTTCGTAAAAAGGTTTGAAAAACAGTGACTCCAGTTACCGACATAAAGCGCTCAGATCACTAGACGGTCAAACATCGAACATTTGTCTTGATTCCGGAATCGTCTGGTGAAAAGTGGACGGGCCGTAACCCGAAGGGAAATACAGGGAGAGGAAAAAGTGGCATGGAAAGGGAGAGGGTACGTCTGCATGAAAAGAAAAGATCCGTGTAGGGATAGGGGGGAGATAGACCAAAGAGACGGGTGGGTGTTAAGGTTTTAGCTGTAGCAGCGGTTGAAGTCACCCCCTCAGTAACACCCCAAAGAAGCGGGGTGGGGAACGGAGGATGGGATTCGAAAACCCTTTCATTCCCACCCCTTTCCTCGCCATCGTTCCGCTCTTTAGGGGTTGGATTTAGGAGTCTCCGGGGTGCAAGAAAGGGGGTTGAAAGGGGTGAGTTGGATGGTGCATCGGTGGGGGGACTAGGTGGAGAAAAGGGAGTTAAATGGGTTAATTAATAGCGGTTCAAGATCTCATTTGCATGGCGCGTTTGTCTTCCTTCATTGGAATCACTGGTGGAGGGGGTGAGTTAAGTTACCCGCTCCGCCTGCGGAGGCGTGTGTAGGTGGAGGTGATGTATGAATGTGGAGGAGGAGGAGGCACGAGATAACGCGGGGTGCGAAAGATAAGCGATTGGTCACGGTCGCCACACCCTTGCCATTGCCTATCTTCCCCTGCACTCAATCCAATTAGAATCCTCTTTTATAATCCCGGAGTGTGAAGCTCGGGAATATCTCGCAGCTCTCTCATTCTCTCGATATCTTCAAAAAGTCGCATGTGTACTCAGAGAGCGGGTATTCTTCCGCTTAAAACCGCTGTGAGCGTGTGGTCGGGATTTTTTGTGTCGCTCGGCAGGTGTGGTCGAGGCTCTCGGAGTTAGGACGTTTTTGCACGCCTGACGCAGCTGCGGTTTCAGGAGAACATGTGTCGAATCGAGAGAAACAGAAGAAGGTTTGTATTTATCGGGGTTTAAAACCAAATATATTCCTCGCATTGGGTGAAGGCATTATCGGACCCGGCATTCTCGCGTAAGGGATTAGTTAAAGGTTTGGACTTTGATTTCCCTTGTGCTCGAATAGAATAGTTATGGGCCGCAAACGATAGAAATAAATTTTGATAATCTTCTTGTAGACCGGATTGTGAGCGCCTAAAACTAATATTTTATAAAGGAATAATAGCTAGATGATTTATTATATTTTTTATTTATTTCCGACTATCATCCGACAATATTTATTTAAGAGTACGTTCCGCTTCACATAATTTTTCATCCTAAGTCTAGTTATATATATATATATATATATATATACCCC